>CAHIKZ030001779.1:947500-1115000 GCA_903632075.3 Acanthosepion pharaonis | reverse complement strand
AAATCATTATGACAAATCCTCTGTCAGGAAGGACCCACCTTGCTTTGTACAAGATTAATTCCTGTCCTGGCTCAGCAAAAAAAAAAACCCCAAAAAACTGTCTATATATGTATGTATGTACAATTCCTGTTCTTTTTATATATTCACTCTCCTTAATAATGTTTTTCTTTTTTACTTATTGTTGCACATCTTGCATCTTAGTGGCTTTATTGCCTTGTTTGAGGTAAATTTGATTTAATTATATATATATATATATATGTATACTTTAAAAATTAGGAGATCAGTTGAATCTGCGACCTTGGTTACAACCTTATAGTATTCTCACATGATTTTTATCAATTGACCTCTCAGCACTTTATTTTTAAAAAAGCTAATGAACCCTATATTATTTTAAAAAAATAAATAAACAAATGCACGACATTGGGTGTAATAAAAAGGGAGGAGGAGGATGTGAAAAAGGAAGAAGAAGAAGTGAGAAGAGAAGAAAAGCAAAGATATTAAATGTAGCAGTGAGGGGTTTAATTGAAATGTACATTTTGTTTTATTTTTAATCCAGTCTCATATGTGCTTAAGAGGAATTTATATATATATACACTAGGTGTATCAAAAATACTTTTACAAGCTTTGTTTATGTGTTCATTCATAGTTTATTAATTTGTTTATTATTTATTTATATAACCATTATAGCTTTCATGATACTGTATTGATGACATATTCTGAAAGGAAACTGCAAAAACTCTTAGATAAATAATAAAGAAAGACATAAAGAAAAAAAAACTATTAATTGTAAGAAGACAGAGCGTATGCTTGTCATCCAAAAAATAAGAGCCTAAGAATTGAATATGTCAGATTCAAGCAGGTATAAAAAGATTATCTGGGTAGTCTAGTAACAAACAATTCATTGATTGATTTGGTTTTTACAGCTTATCAAACAATTGTGGGTTATTTAAAGCTGAAATACTTTTTTTTTGAATTGTAAAAATTCTTTTTTTGTGAATGAATATTGCATTAACAATTTTAACGATAATTTTTTTCCAGATACAAGTTCCAATATTTAACCTATATATGGAGTGTGGAGTAAGAGATGGATTCATATATTTTCCAAGGGTATTTCTGCATAAATGAATGTAACTGATGACTGAAAATGTGATGCAGAAATCTAAAGGTGCATTGGAATAGAGAATGATACCTTCCAGAGACTAAGCAAAGTATTAAGTGATAGGAAAATTGCATTAGAAACAAAAAAAAAGTGCTGAATGATGTAATATATATCCTCTTATTCAATGCTGGACAATTTCTTTACAAAAAAAGGTGACACTTAAAGCAACAGACATGTAGTTTTACATAAGGATACTGAAAATATAACAGATGTAACATGTGAGCAATGAAGAAATTTTAAAGAAAATTTTAATGAAAAGATACTTATATTCACAATCAGAAAGAAACATTTTGCATTTTTGGACACAGTGAGGAAAGAGGGCTAGGAGAAACAGTGAGTAAGCTACTGAATCTATTTGTGTAAATGGATGGCAAAGCAGTGATTGGAAAAAAAGTAAAGAAAATTTTTCTTAGAGGAAGCTGTGGAGTGCTATGACCACCCATATCCTGATGCATAAAAGAAAGTATTACTGTATAATTATTAAGTTTCAAAAGCAGGATAAATGATTAATGTTTTTTATTGTAATTCTCTGACCATCATTCTATATCTATTAGTAGTCCATTCATTAATTTAACCTGGATAAGGTATGCAAATTTGTCTCTTTTATGTATGGTGTCTCTTCAGCACTTAGGTGATAATAGTCCTTTATCTTCCTGTCTCTTTTAGATCTTAATAAGTTTTATCTTTTTGTTATTTCTCCCAAACCCTGTTCTGCCATCCATTTGGTCAAGCCCATCAAGTATGTTATGCATTGCTTTCCCCTGTCCCTCTTTCCTTCAATCTGTCTCATGAGTATCAGATTTTTCAAGCCCTCCTTCCTCATTATGTGCCCCAGAAATTTCAACTTCTTGATGTTAAGTATCTTTCCTTTTTGTTTCCATTCTCTCCAAAACCTTGTTATTGCTCACATGTTTGGCCCAAAGTATCCTAAGCATCTTTCTGTAGAATGATATTTCTGTTGCTTCAAGTCTCTTCGTCATCTCTGAAGAGATTGTCCAGCATTTGCTGCCATAGAGGAGGATAGGTATCATGTAACAATTCAGTACTTTTTGTTGTTTTCAATGAAATTTTTCTGTATCTTAATACTCAGCTTAGCTTTTGGAATACTCCTTTGGCCATCCCAATACATCTTTGGATCTCAGTGTCACACTTTTGATCATCTGTTAGAAAACTTCCCAGATGGAAGTTTATTCTTCACTTTTGAATCTGTGCTGGTTGTTGACAGCTATAGATTGATAGCTTGAGAGGTATGATAAAAAGCAACTGAAATTAAGATGAAAGAAATACTAGTTGAAAAATAATAATAATTGACAATGCTTTACTTGCATATGTTATAAAATAAAATAAGACATATCTCGGCTGATTTACAGGCAAATACTCAAGAGCGAGAACCGGATGTGAACGGGACAAAGCCCTGTCACAAAATGACCATTATCTTTCTTTACAAATGTTTCCAACACACGTGTTCCAGTCGAAAAATAAAATAATATTTAAAATGCTCTATTTTTCGTCCAATAAAAATGCTTCCCTCCTAATTATACTCGCTTCATTTCTCGAGCCTGTTAAGCCATAAAATTGCTATAAAAGGGGTCACACGGAAGTTCAACGGCAGTCCACAGGTGCCCAGGATAGAGATCCGTCACGTCCATCTGCTGACAGCAGGGGAGCGTCAACCACCGTCAATATGTGTGAACTACTATGAGAGATCGACCAGATCCGAAAGCCGGCTTATGAACTTTACCACAAGGTAGCTGTCCCAAACCCTCATGTTCCTGTTGAAATAAACCACGTAAATCTATTTCTACTGTTGTCGTATTTCTTTCTTGCAACCATACGCTTGTCTATAACACATAATACCAAAATTTGAGAATTGTAATTGAAGCAGTTGATCAGCATCTAATCAATGAAATGTTTCTGTATCTTTTTCAACTTTGCATTTTTTTTGTCTTCATAGTCCAGCATTTTTCTCTTTCAACCCTTTTCTGCATTTTCATTTTTTGTGACATGATGGCTTTTTTCTTTACATTTTCATTTCCCATTACATTTGTTGTTGTTCTTTCTTTTATGTTTTCCTGTTTTGCATTTCTTTTTCCCCTCATTTCTGTTTCCTTTACTCTTTTTATTCTCCTTTCACATTTCATCATTAGTCCTTTCTCAATATCTTGTTTTTTTCTCTCTTTTGATTTTTCAAACATGTTATATATATATATATATATATATATATATATATATATATATATATATATATATATATATTATTTAGTTGGATTTGTGAACCTTGGTTTCATGCCCTTTGATAAAACACCGATATACACAACCATAAATAAATCCAAAATTTCAAAATTAATCAGTTTGACGATCGCAAAGGGTGTGAAACTCAGAGTCACAAGTTCACATCAATCCAACTAAATATGTTAGCTCTATCACTGATATTGAGCACTTTCCAATAAGTACTGTGCATATATAATATAAAAATAATATATATAAAATTGCATATATATATATATATATATAACATGTAGGACATAACTTTAATTTCACCAATACCTAGCCTTGTCAAAGAAGAACATAACTCTTTAAAAAGAAAATATTATGAAAATATATTTATTGCAACATTACCAACTATTATTTATTTACAGTAAACCTTAAATTCTAATTTATTATTGTAACAATTATTGACACATTTAAAAAACATTACATCACCATTTTTCCTCCAAATCTATTATTCATGAATCTAACTTATATCTTCTGAATACATAAAAATCAATATATATACAAAATACACACAAGATATAATTTAACGAAAATTGTTAAAAATATCCTGCAGCGTCTCACTAACCTTTACATACTTTAACATCAAGAATGTTTTCTTATACTTATTTGAATATTATCTTTTACTTCCTTACATGTGGCACATATCCAATCAAAACATCCTACTGCATTTACTACTTTTACACACTTTAGCATCAAGAATGTTTGCCACACATACTTAAATATTATCTGTTACTTCAATACATGTGACACATATCTAAGCAATGAAATAGCCTAATACAACATACCATTAATCTGCGTCTCCTTGCTTTTAATCATTTTTTATCATTTCTATCTTGATCGCTGACGAAGCTTTAATAAAGTGAAACATGTAGGATAAAGATCTGTTTTCTACTTGTTCATTTTTTCTCATCATACATATATATATATATATATATATATATATATATATATATATATATTGGCATTGCTAAGGATTTTTTCATGTTCTTTTTTTTCCCCTCTTGATAAGAACAAACATAGTCATTTCTATGTTCAGAAGAAAAAAAATTCACTCCAGCCATTTATTCAGTCAAGGCCAAACATCTTTCCTGTTTTCCAAAACACTTCTGAGGTTCTTGACATTTGGTCAGATGAAACAGGTAACAAAAGCTTTCATCAATTTCTGCACCAAGTATGTCTGCAGGAACTTCTAATTTATCATGGAAAAAACACTTTGATGAAAATCTATAAGAAACCATTTTTCATTCTGAAAAAGCAATCACAGAAATTTTGAATTTTGTGATATTCTGTATTAGTCTTAAACAATTTCATCATTGCTTCATAGATATTATGTTTATATGATAATAGTAATCCCTCACATATATATAGTTCCTCAAACAAAAAAATATTGAAACACCATCATATACTAGTTGAGATAAATATTGATTTATCTATGTTGATCTGCCTATTCTTCTTCTTTGTATTGTGTCCTTTCAGGATGTAAGCAATCATGGCTCTCTACAACTTCCTATCTTTTGTAGCTCTTAGTAAGGTTTAATTTTTCACTATCTCTCCCACTCCTGTTCTGCCATCCATTTACACAAGCTTGTTAGTGGTTACTTGCTGTTTCCTATCTATTCCTTTTACCTTCAATATGTTCTGTGAGTGTCAGATTCTCCAAGCCCCCTTTCCTCATTATGTCTTGGAAATTTCAACTGTCTCTTTCTGATCATAAGTATAATTGTCTTTATGACTTCCATTATCCTTAAAAACGTTCCTTGTTAGTCACATGTTCACTTCATGGTATTCTCAGCATTCTTCTGTAGAACTACATTTCTGCTGCCTCAGGTTTCCTCTCCATCTGTGAGATGATTGTCCAGAATTTAATGCCATATCAGAGGAGTGATATTAAATAGCAGTTCATCACTCTTTGTTTCTAATGAAATTTTTCTGTTTCTTAATACTTTGGTTAAGTTTTGACAGATATCTTTTACTATTCCAATGTGCCTTTAGATTTTGGTGTTGCAATTTCTGTCCTCTGTTAAAACATTTCCTAAATATTTAAGTTTTCTTGTATGATTTTGGTATTCATTGCTGTTCCTTGTGCTGACAAATATACATTGTCTTCTTACAATTGATGCTTACTCCATTCTTCTCATTTATCTTTGCTATTTTCTCTAGGATTTCCTGCTGTTTTCTTTCTATGCCTGCTGTTAACACTGTGACATCTGCATATCTTATGTTATCAAGATATTGTTCATGGATAATAAATCCTTGTAGGGCTTTTAGATTTACTATACAGAGACATGGGAGGCACAGTGGAGTAATTGATAGTGGCTAGGATTGGGGAATCAGAGAGCCGAGTTCAAATTCCAGTCAAATCCATTACATTCACTTATGAGTTAATACCCTTGGGAAAGGTATGAATCTTCTTTTCTCTCCCCAGCTATGGGCAAATAGCAGGGCAGATTGGGTTCTATAGCTTTGGATGGCAACTGGTCTATTACAAAAAGAAATGGCAACCTACTGCAAGAAAAAAAATCTGTCTCATCAGCTATGTATCGAAAGATACATGATCACCTATGCGTGTATCACGCATGGCACATAACTGATACAGAGACATACCTTTTCGGAATCAGGATGATCCTGGAATTAGAAATTTGTTCTTTGTGGTGCTTTAACATCCAGTATTGGGATTTGTGTCCAGATGAGGTGGGAACAGTTAAAAAATTCAAATTTTAAAATAACTGAAAAAAAAAAAATGATTTTAAGTTTTTAATTTATATTGGATTCAAAGTAACACAAAAACATTGAATTTAAAAATTTTTGTTTTACATTCAGTTTAAAGTATTTCCAAAACTTTGTGAATTGAAGAAATCAGTTTTATTTTTTTAAAATGCAAGGGATTAGAGATAAAGTGATAGGCTTTATGATGTGAGGCTTTGAGGTTCCACAGAGTTTGTGATTTGAAGAACTCAATTTTTGGCCTGAATTGGAATTTCGAACTACACCAGTCTTTTGGCCAGAATGGGAATAATTATTCAAATCAGAGTTAAAGTGAGGTTTTGAAGTTCCATGGAGTGAATTGAGGAATTCAAAGTTATTTCTTCAAAATTATCATTGCTGTTTTCTAAGCTGGACCAGAGATCTCTTTAGTTTTGGGCCAGAAGCCCAATTATGCTTCTAGCTTCAAAGTCTGCATAAAGTGCAGCTTTTAAGCTAGCATATAATAATTTAATGGAATTATTTAGTTTAGAAAATTATGTAGAATTCACAAATGAATATGAATAATTAAAGGTTGAATTTGAAAGAAATATGCATATACTATTCTGGATTTTATACATCATCTTATATTAAGGCTTTTGAGTACAGAGGAGTTGAGGAGTTGTTAAATGTTATTGGATATACTCTACTCCATAGAATGAAAATACCTCACATTACCTCATCATTCAAAGCACAGTGAATATGAATAAAATTGGGTTAAATTGGAAAATATAACTTTAAGTGATCTATTATGGCTTTCTTTATTCAATACTCTTCAAAAATTGTTGGCTAATGTATATTTTATTACTATATATTATTCTTCTTCTTCTATGTGTCCTTCCCTACAGGACATTGGTGATCATGGTTCTCCAAAATTTCCTTTTCTTTTTACCACTTATAAATTTTTGTTGTTTTGCTATCTCTCCTAACCCCTACTCTACTATGTATTTAAATAAGCTCATTAGTTAGGTTATGCACTGTTTTCATCTGTATCTCTTGCCTTCGATATGTCCTGTGATTATCAAATTTTCCAAACCCTCTTTCCTCTTTTAGAAATGTCATCTATCTCTTTCTGATTTTAAATTAAGTGTCTTTTTTGTTTCCATTTTCTCTAAAATTTTGTCATTGCTAGTCAACATCATTAATCACTTGACTACTTCAATCTTTGGGAAACTTGAGGGTAGAAGAAACAGACAACCTCCTCCAGGCTGATTTGTAGGTGTTTGGCTCTCATGAGTTCCAGTACTGTCACATGTATTCCTTCTTTGATATTGCCTGACCGGTATCCACTTTCAACAATGTCTTGCATGAGGGTCTTGCAGAGGGTTTTATGACATGATCAAACCATGCCATCTTCCAACACTTAATCGTAGTGAAGAGAGATTACTATCAACCTATGAAACTTTTGACAATGCTCTGTGCATAGTTTTGTGCGCTCAGTAGGAGATGCAAAGGAGCGTTCATGAATGCCTGGATCCTTTTTCCTGTCTCAGCTAAGAGTGTTTGTCTCATACTTGTAGAGCTAGGAGGGCGATGACCAGTGATTTGTAGATCTGGAACTTGATTTCGAAGCTGATGTTCTTTCACATCTTTTTCATTCTGGCATTCTTGCAGCTGTGGCAATCCATGTGCAGATATCTGCATTGCAGGTGGTGTCTTTTGACAGGATTGTTCCCAAGTATTTGAAGCTGGACACTACTTCCAGTAGTTTACCATCCATGTGGACATTGACACTGGTGTTGCTTGTGCTATTTACCATTAATTTTAGATTGCTCTGTGTTGAGATCCATTCCATATACACTGGCTTTTTCAGCAAGTTTGTTGATCATGTCTTGTAGGTCAGTTCAGCCATCCCTTGTGTATTGCAGTTAATCAGTTCCAGACCCTACCACGATAAGCGAATTTCCATGAAGTAGGATTCTTTATTAATAAATCAAATATCTTCATATAGCATAGAAAACTTGTTTATGACTTTCTCACTATGGTTTTTGACATTATAAGAGCTCTCTAGATATGAAAGAACAGCACTGTAGTCACCTTTATGCTTATATTACCCAATATAGACAAAATAAGAGAAAATAAGACTTATTAGACATTACAAATATCATATTATTATTATTATTGTACATTAAAATCACAAAGTACTTACATGTACATCCCTTCATCATAGTCAACCAGGAAGCAGTAAGTAACTGCTGATTTTTTAATGAAAAGATCTGAAAAAAAACATGAATAGAATGAAGCAGTGAAAGTCAAAGTGCAAAGTGGTGAGGGATGACTGTATTGCTAATACTGATTGTTAAATGATTGAAGAGACTCATCCAAGTTGGATCAACTTCCCTAAACTGTCAGCATTTCAAAATCTAAGCTCACTTGAAAACTGACTATAAGAAAATTTTCAAGTCTAAAACTGACATTTTTATTTACTTGAAAATATTTTAGTTAGGTGTTTAAAAAAAAGAAAAAAAAAGAGCATTTTATAAAATGCATATAACAAGCAGAGACTGATATGATAAAGTGTTACTAATATTGTATTATAGTAATAAGTAATGTTAGACTAAGTTGTTTTCATTGCTTGACTATTTTGAGGTATAACTTGTAAAAATTAGCATTATTGATGAATAGAGGTTTCTTTGGTTATGATGATTTTTAGTTGGGAATATATACCAAATGAACCACAGTAAATGGCAACTTTTTAAGAATATTCCTGCTTTTCATTCTGCCTGAAACTCTTTGAAGAACTAGTCATATATAAGTTGAGTGACATCTATTGATATACCTAGACATTTTGCTTAAAGTCAAATCTATCTTCACCAAGTCACTCATCAGGGATGTCTTCAGACAGATGAATATTCTAGCCATTGATTCTAGTGCTTTTATTTTTCTGTATCGTTTGAATGTCCAGCCTTGAGAGCATCAAACCAGGGGAGTGAACTAGTTACTGTGTGAACAAGGCAAGACATTCAACAAGAGTTCTAGTGAATGAAGCAAGCCAGAAGCTATGGTGCAAACAAGACATGAACTTTACTCAGTGATTGCTGAATAAAAATAATTTTTTGTATTGCTTTAGGAAATATTTCAGCTGCTGTTGGAGTTCCTTTGGCAAAAGAAAAAATGGAAAATATTGAGAACAAGATGTCTATAAAGATTAAAATATGAATACATATTTATGCCTAAGTACACATTTATTTATCTCTCTTTTAAAGTGTTATGAGACTTGAGTTTATATATATTCATATACCCATATAGACATGAATATATAAAAGCACATTTAGCAATATATATATATGTAAATATGCCTTTGTAAGATTGCACATGTTTTTGAGTAAGTTTAGTTTTCTATAAAACCATCCAGTCAAATTAGCCATTCTTTTGTCTGTGTTATATATTAACAAATAAAATTAGGTGTTCATTTACCTTGTTCCTGTTCTGCGTTTAATGGAGATTATATCCACTCATCAGGAGACATGATTGATTGTGTATGTATATCTCTACAAAAAACCTATTTTTTTAGTAGTAGAATATATGAGAATTACTATTTTCCAAGCCAACATACATGACCACAAATATATTGAAACATCTAAAGAAAACAGTTAAATCAAATCACTTATCACATAACAATCTAATCACAATTTAAATATTCACTTAAAAAAGAATTCTTGAATAATACTTGCTTACATTTCGCCAGATTTTGAATTATGGCATTTTGTGTTCCCTACATGTTTTGACTGACCTTTCAACCATCTGATGAGCATTCATGAATGTTCTCAAATTTAAAAGCCCTGATAAACCAATGACATCCTTGCTTTTGTATGTAAACATGTGCAACAAAATAAATCAAACATTGCCTTGTTGGCTAAGAATAGTTTTCCCTTTTCAGTTGTCTTTAATGAAACTTGTATAATAGTGAGATTGCTACCCAAATACACACACACACAAATTATATATATATATATATATATATATATATATATATATATATTTATTTATTTAAAAATATGATTCCAAATCGCTACATAAGAGGTCTCATGTTTCAAAACAAGAGCCGAAAACTTCAATATAATCCTTTAAATTAAATTGAGTTTAAATTAAAATAAATTAAAATGGGCTCCATTCCATCTTCAAGCAAAATTTTTGTTGGAATAACGTATATCTGAAATTTACTTGTTTTAAAAATTGAAATCAAAATCTCTATGGTAACAGCTAGGGCGAATTGTTTAAATTGGGTAGGCGTGTAGGGTGTCGGGGAAAGGTGGGGGTGTTAAAAATGAAACAGAAGATGTATTAACCTTCGTCTAGTTTGCTTGTCTATGGAGATTTATTTATTTTATTTTATTTTATTATGAAAGTGTCTTATCAAGTGATGGTGTTGAAAAGAAAATAAATGGTTTTAAAAGTTTCAGATTAATTAACGATCCTACACTAGGGGGAGCATTGTTACAAAAGCTAGAATAACCAATCAAAAACGAAGTACAGAAAGATTCAAAAGCTTGACAACAAAATCCTGCTATTATAGCTATTTAAATCTTTAAATACGTGTAATATTAAAAATAATTTTTACTAACTAATAATTATAAATTTATATGATAAAATTTAATATTAAAATTAAAAACTGGCAATTTTTAAAATCCAAATTTAATCACTATTAAGTTTAAAAACTACAAAATTATATATATATAAAATACTAAAGAACTTTGGATTATTTACCTAATGTGTTCTTTCCTATTTTCTATATATTTTTACACACACACACACACACACACACACACACACACACACACACACACACACACACATATATATATAATGGACTCTCCCATTGGTTTCGACATATGAGGATCTGACAAAATTGATTCAGTTATGAAATTTTGTGTGATAATCTTAAGTGGCACTTAAGACCCACTAGTGATTCACAAAGGAGGCCACATATGGAGCAAGACTAAGGATTGTGGGATGAGATCACTGTTAGATAAGCTGACCTTTTAGATCTTACACTCATTTTTTGAAGATGATTCAGACAAGCAAATTGAAAACTGCTGAGTTCACTAAAACAAGTTGATCTCCATTCTGCCTGCCCCAAGTCTAAGCACTCAAGGGTGTTATGTGGTTTATTGACAGCTAACAAGTTGCTTTTCAGCCATGGGTATCCTACATTCCTTTATCCTTGATCTAACTGGCTGTACATGAGGATCTTGGGTATTCTGTCATTAGACATTCTCAAGACATATATATATATATATATATATATATATATATATATATATATATATATATATATATATATATATATATATATATATATATATATGTGTGTGTGTGTGTGTGTGTGTGTCATACAATAGCATGCTGAAGAGTTCTTGATTTGATCCATTTCCTAGAATATATATATATATATATATATATATATGTGTGTGTGTGTGTGTGTGTGTGTGTGTAGTCATACAATAGCATGCTGAAGAGTTCTTGATTTGATCCATTTCCTAGAATCTGATCAAATATAACATTTTGTGGGAGGGTAGGAGAGTGTCTTGGACAGGCCTAAATACTTTCATCACTTTTTCTTATGTATGCAAATTATATATATTGTGTGTATTTAGGCAGCATTTTTTCATTTATGCATGTTTCATTAAATAATATAGACAAGTGTTGTCTATTTATTTTATGTAAATTCTTTTCATATCGTCTGATAAGCTTAATAACATTATCATTAAATGAAGAAAGAAAATCCCAATATTGATGCATATTTTTTTATCCAATCTAAGCTTTCGTCTTACATAAGCCATTATCAAAGATGTCAATTACTGTACAACATATTAAGCAATATACGGACAAGACAGTGATGATAGTCTGTGATTGTTTACATAGATGATTTCCTAGCAATGATAAACATGTGCATATAAGACACTAGAAGCGAAAATCGCACCGCATCTCATGAATGTTTTAAATGCCTAAAAAGTTTTCATTCGAATGTAGTGTCAAGCGTCGTGAAAGTGAATTTGTGGTGTGACCAACATAAATATTATTTAATTCGTATATTTTCATCTTGTTTATAATTAGTATGCATTTGACCTGGCTACATATACTAAAAAATTTAGTAAATACTAATATATCAACAACAGATCCTAGAAAAAAAATTAAATTAATCATATACTACACTAAATCTAGTATATCCAACTTAATTCGTTGCAATGATTCTTCTCCCCCAGTTAGCGATTTGCAAAAAACAAACATAGTTTATAAATTCAAGTGCCTTTGGGAGATTGTATCTCCAACGAATTAAATAATATTTATGTTGGTCACACCACAAACTCACTTTCATGATGCTTGACACTACATTCGAATGAAAACTCTAACCTTTTTAGGCATTTAAACCAACATGCCTGCCCACACACACAATTCTGTAAAATACTTGTCGAAAACACAATTATACTTCGACATGAAAATAAATGACAAAAACTAAAAATCCTTGAAGCATTATACATCAAACAGTTGAAACCTAACCTAAACAAAATCAACTATGGTATCTCTACAAATATCCTTAAATGTCTATAATTGGTAACAGAAGCCATTGGTTTATACCAACAGATTCCCATACTTCATACTTCTTGAATTCACTCTTGCGTGGTCATGTGTGACGTCATGAGATGCAGTGCGATTTTCCCTTCTAGCATCTTATATGCACATGTTTATCGTTGCTAGGAAATCATCTATGTAAACAATCACAGACTATCATCACTGTCTTGTTTGTATATTGCTTAATATGTTGTACAGTATTTGACATCTTTGATAATGGCTTATGTAAGACGAAAGCTTAGATTGGATTAAAAAATATGGATCAATATTGGGATTTTCTTTTTTTGTTTAAGTTTATCAGACGCTATGAAAAGAATTTACATAAAATAAATAAACAACACTTGTCTATATTATTTAATGAAACGTGTATGAAATTATATATATATATATATATATATATATATATATATATATATATATAATAAATGTGAATGTCAGTGTGTCACATGTCTTCAACTTTACTCGTAGAGGCTGTAACCCAACATATCATACTATTTTGGAATCAGGCTGACTCCGTGAGTAAATTAAAATCTTTTCTGGCCTGATCTGGACCTGCAGTTCTGAAATTTTGCATTTCCAAGTTTTCATTAGTGCTGTTGATTTTAGTGAATTTTTTTATATGATTTTTTGCAACCATTTTTTTTGTACAATAACAATTTTTATAACTTGGAAATAAATTTGGGAATAATCAAAATTAATTGCAAAATCCAGCAAAAGTCACCCATGAAATAAAAATAATTTTTTGTATGGAAAGTAAGGACCTATATACATCAAATTGTTTTTAAATTAAGTGGTGGCAGATGAATTGTTGAATTTTTAAAATGTAAGCTTAAATATTAATGCAATACTTCAATGCAGCAATCAATTTTGAGTTCTTCTGGGTTTATTTTTGCCTATCGCATCTACTCCTCCCTTCCCATTGTGATGGAGGCCCAATCAAGAGCCCTCTACAGGGCAGCTTTTAAGCTAGTGTACATATATATATATATATATGATTTTCTGTAGTTTACTGCTACCAGCAAGCAGAAATATTTCTCCTCCCGATAATGGCCATTTCGTCCGAAACTAGTCGAGGAATCTAAATGAAATAATAATAAAAAAACAAAAGAATATTAATCTACAATCCAGTGTGTCTGAAGATTTTAATTTTTTAATATTTTTGTTATTTCAATATATATATATATATATATATATATATATATATATATATATATATATATATATATATATATATATATATATATATATATATATATATATATATATATAGCTTAAAAAAAACTGGCCTGATGTTTTAATTTGCTCATGGAGATGGCCTTATTTCACAATGGAATATCTTTGAATATCTTGGTATATAGATTAGTTATATCAAATTTAGAATAGGAGATAAGGAAAGTGAACATAGAATAAGCTGCACTAGGAGTAGGTTTACCCAACACCATAAGCTGTTACAAACCCAAAACTTGAGTTAAGTTCTGAAACAGGCTTGTCAGATTGAGACTTTCATATGGATGTCTTGCATTGCACCAAACTCATTCAGAAATATCTCAACTGTCAGATGTATGCAACTAATTTCACAAATTAATGAGTAAAAATGTCTTTGAGCAAATGAAGAATGTAGGTCTTAATAAGGACCATCCTTCTTCAATCCACATGGAAGAGCGCAACAGGATCACAAAGAACTCTACCAAACAACAGAAACCACATCACTTGAGGAGTGTAAACACTAGTAACAGCTGAAATGGATAGCACATGTAACTGGAAGGGAAAATAGTGATATTATGATATCCACACTACCTTAAACACAAGTCATGGAAGGAAACCCCATCAATACTGGAAAGGGCAATAACAGTGAACTTGGGAAATCTATTTTCCTGAAAAATTGTTTTAATAGAAAGATTTTATAAATATCAATTGAAAGTAGCCCTGGCTGCCTAGTCAATGGATGCCAAATGTTTTCCCTAAGGAAATGGCTTATATTACCATTACTATATATATATATATATATATATATATATATATATATATATTAGGTTATTTGGTCAGATTTTAGTCTGGTCTAGATTTTAGTTTGGTCTGCCTACACTTTTGAAAATTTTGGCCTGATTCACTTCCTAAAATATGACCAAATAACCTAATATTTTTATGTGCATACTTTCTTAGTTGGGCTGAGAATTGTTCAGCATCCCTCTGTGTGTGTGATAATATATACAATAATAATAATTACAGATATTCCACAAATTAATTGTAGTCTTTAAATAAATGTGGGTGCATGACATTTTTCCTCACATAAACCACACACTTAGCTTCTTCTGTATTTATATCTATAACTTGAAAGCTATAAACTGTAAGATTTCTATAAAGGCAAGACAAGATATAAAGATACAGTCACTTAGTATTAGCTAAATTTTTATTTCTGTGAGGCACAGAGTGAAGCTTAACACTTAATTGTTACTATCTATTCTCCTAAAAGGAAAAAAAATGATAAAAGTTCAATTTGAAATGCATGAAGTATAAAGTTTTGCTAACTTATTTATGACTAGTGTCAAATCACATTCTTTCAACAATATGCATAACACTTGCCAGAGGAAGATGATTATCAAATAATGAAATCTGGTTTTCATTGTGAAAGATCATTTACTTCTAAAATGATAACTGTGTATTCTTGAAATATCATGCCTGAAGATCTTTTGGGATGATATCAATTTGGAATTGTAAGCTGAATTTGGGTTTCAATGAGAAAGCACCAGAATGAAAGTGCAATTTGAAAAAAAATTGTATCTCTCTACTCTATTCTAGTGAATATAAATCCATTTAATAATCTTTGTTGGAGATATCCTGATTCAGTTGCAATGCACCAAACACACTTGACAAAGATTCTATTGATATTGTAGGCAAATGGCATTATTTAAAGGAAACAAAAAGTGAAATACTTTTCAGATAATTTATCAATTAATGACTGCTTTTTATTTCTGATGGATGCAGATTTTAAAGTCAGTGTTACATTAAAATCTGAAGGTACACTGGAATTGTGAAAAGTGACTTCCAAAGCATTCACAAGACATAGTAAAATTTCTTTAGATACCAAGATAAGTGCTGAAGTGCTGTGTAATATCAGTCCTCCTATATGGTAGTGAATGCTGGAAATTTTTCTCATGGATGAAGAGGAGACTTGAGGCAGCTAAGATGTTTTTACTGAAGGATGCTGAGTATACCATGGATGGCATATGAGAGCAATGAGAAATAGAAACAAAAAAGACACTTATATTTAGAATGAGAAATAATTGAAATTTCTGGAACACATAATGAGGAATGAGGGCTTGGAAAATTAAGATTCATAGGATATATTGAAAGCAAGAGGGTCATAGGGAAATAGTGAGTAACCTACCTAATGAGTTTGTGTAAGTAGAAGGCTGAACAGTAAGTGGGAAGGATAGCAAAAATGCAAACATTACTAAGAGCTAAAAAGAATAAAAAGTTTTGGAAAGCTATAATTTTCTGTGTCCCTTCAGGACATGACACATAAAAGAAGATCTCAACAAGAAGAATACTCAATTATTTTTTCTTGGTTTCTGATACAGCATGTATAATATAATATATTGATTTAATATACATACATTAAAAAGCTTCTAACCAGAATGTTTCAGCATAATTTCTTTTCTTATTAATGCACATAATTCAATGATAAATGTTGATGATATAGATTGAACAATGTACAGTGAAAATCTCAAATGAAAATTGAGCTAATAAGCATCAAGTGATGGTTATTAATTTACCCTTATTAATTATTATATCAATATCGGAAATTGTTAAATTATTCTGAGGTGCTATATTCCTCGGTTCTGTTCCCTTGACCTTTGCAGCTGGGATATGCCATGTCATGTACATAAGGATGGATCATCCCCATTCCCTTCATATTCTACTAGTAAGAAGGAAGTTGTATTTGGACATCTTCTTCCCAAGAACTGCTGTTTGTGGAAGAGGCTCCCAGCATGATGCTTTGCCAATCACTACAATCTTGACCTCTTCAAGTCTATGGCTAACTGTTCTTACATAACATCATGAACTGCAATTCTTGCTTTCTCTTATACTCATACAACAGCACACAGTGACCCTCTACCTTGAGTGGCCCTTGGGCCTTGTATTGGGTGAAGATTAGTATAAGAAATGTATCAAAATGTGCTTGGAAAAGAAAGATGTAAATATGGAACAGTTGATGAATGAAATAATAAAAAAATTAATTACATTGGATAAAAAAAAAGAATGTATAATAAGGCCTACTGAAACAAAAGGTGAAAAAATAAGTTTTAAAAAATTGTACTAGTTTGAAATCTTCTTTTGACACATGATGATGTGAAAGGTTTTGTGTAAAGGTCAGAAATATTAAGTATTATGTCATTTGGAAAAAAAATCACTGGAGGCTTTCAACTGCAGTTGATGACAACAGACTGGATGTTTTTTATCAACTAAATGTTAGTAATTTTCCTTATAAGTAGGTTTACCTAATTTTCAAGCCACAAACAGACAGTTTTCAATTTTTATTATAGGTTTAGTTTCCTTATATAATAAAGTGCTTTCAGAGCACAAAGCTCTTTATGCTTCAAAATTGAGAATCTGATATCTTCAGGACATTTTGAGCCTATTTTGTTTTAATTAATTCCCTGCAAGAAAGGCAATAATGTCACTAAGAGATAAAGTGTTACTGGGTGTGGAGGAGAATACAATCCTGCCTTCACCTCCAAGACCAATGTAACTGATAATGAGGGGCCTCTGAAGCAACTTTTTTTAATAATGTAATTTTTCAATAAAATTTGTTGTTTTTTGGGGTTTTTTTTAAAATGTTTATTAAATTAAATCCATTTTAGTGATCAAAGCATAAGCCAATGGGTTGAAGTAGCTAAAGTTAGCCATAGAATAGAATTAGAATGCTCTAATACTCAAAATTTCCCTGTAATTGATCAAATTTCAAAACTTTTTTGGTGTTTACAGCACCCAAACCCTCAGCTACATGGGCTTGTTGAATCTTGCCAGAATCTATTTATAGCCTACATTTTGGCAGTTGGCTCCTTGAATATATTGTTGCTGGCTGTGAAGAGGCCCCCATATCTTTTCAATCTTCAGCACCTCAAAAATGTAGGCCTGCCACTGGGGGTGACTTTAAATATAATGGGAGACTTTTTGCTTATTTATGATTCTTCGTTTAATAATCTACGTAAACAATCTGAGTACTGTAATAAAAAGCAGCAACAAAGAAATAAACAGTGACAAATAATAAAGATAAGCCAGTATTTGCTGTATAAAAAAAGTATATCTTGTTTTCTCTATATTATTAAATATATAAATATATGGAAGATATGATAGACAAATCTATCAGTCTAATAGTGAGTAATTAAAAGACAAAATTAAAAAAACTCACATGTTATATGTTTTGTCCTGACAAAATCTTTTCAAATGACAAAATGTGTAGCATAGAAGTTCTTTCCACTTTGTCATTCAATTACCCATGAATCACTATTTTTGAAGTGAAGAGTGGCAACAGAGATTTTCTGTAAGATTTACAATTTTACATCATTTAATGACTATTAATTAATTTAATTATTCTATTGAATGTGATTATTGAATGATTACTTAAAGACTAAGGAAATAGAACAGCATTTCTTAAGTATACGAACAGTGAACTAAATAGCTCTTCTGTCATTTATAATGGGTTTTCCTTGTCAGAAAAAATGATAGCATTTAAAACCTTTTCAGTCTTGGTTTGTTTTGAAAGTTACCTTGACCAAAACATCCCTTAATAAGTGTCATAGAGAGAAACCAATTTTAGACAGTAATAGTGAAAAGATTATATTTATATATATATATATATATATATATATATATATATATATATATTATATATATATATATATAGAGATATATATATTAGAGAGAGAGAGAGATCCACTCATAGAAGAATAAAATATTGAAATGTAAAATTTTGTAAAAGTCTGTTTAGATGCTTGGAAAATCCTTCACTTACGTCTGGTAATATACCTTGTTCAAAAGATGTTTGAAGATTAACTTGTTGCTATAAAATCCTTACTTTTGAATGCATTTCATGAGTTTTGACTCTTTAAGTGATATAAATGAATTTTGCCCAATAATTATGGTAAATATTTTACATATTCTCTCAAGGTTTAACTTTGAAATTTTGTTTTTTTGAATATGAAATTTCTGAATAACATTTTGTACTGTTATAAAATAAGTACCACCAGAACCGTGTCCCTGTTTACCAAATTCAGTTCCAAGATAGTTGGTGGTAAATTCTCCAAGAATGACAAAATTAAACCCACTGTCAAGTAAATGTCTGCAAACATCAATTAAACCATTACAGGTATGCTTGATAGCTATACTAGTGTCTCTTGTGAAGGATTTTATTCTTTTTCTTTGCTTTCTCCTCATTTGTTTTGCCGTACTTCCAAAATTTGCAAGAAATGTTAAATTTCCATCATTTTGATCTGATACCACTCTTTTCAGTGGCTCATTTGTCTTGGCATTTCCATAAATATCTTTTATATTCACTATTTTCCAAAATTTCAAAACTTCTTCCATCAAAGTAACAGTTTCTTTTGTCTCATCATCCTGTAATAATGGATGAGTTTTCATTGCAGTTACAATCTCATCACAAAACACTTTCAAACAGTGGGAAACCTTTTGTCACTCAACTGGTTTTGGAAGAACTGCTATTTCTGCTAGTTTTGATAACTTAGCAGATTTTTTCATGTGCAAAAAGTTGTTTCACTATTTCTCCTTTTACTGTTATTTCTTTATCACCAGAATAAAACAACAATTCTGAACAAGTCTCAGTTATCCAATTATTGTGAATACATTTCAATATATGTACTTAATCAAAAAGCAAGTATGAAGCATTTTTAGTAACCCAAGGCTTATTTGTAACAGTATCAAATTTCTTGGATAAAGCTTGATTAGTCTGATTATTGTCACAAATAACTGCAGTTGTATGACCTTTCAAATGATTGACTAAATCAACAACATTTCTAACATTCTGAAACAAAAATTTCAAATTTAGTTTAGCAACTGAGATCACCATGTAAACATTTGAGCATAATACCCAATACAAAGCCAAATAAGTTTCCTACTTGGTATTGTAAGCTTACATTAAGATAAACTTCATCAACTAGTATGATACATTTTTTTTCTGTTTATCTGATGTTGTACTAAATGCATAACCAAGAAAATTAAGATCATCTACCTTCAAAACTTTTGATGTCATATCCATTAGTGTCTTCATGCTGGGTAATTTGTAATAATCTCAAATTCCATTATAAAGAGACCAAGATGTGGCAAAATATTTGAATGTCCAGATAAGAATTTCTGACTCATAAAATTTTTGCCAAATATTCATGGTGACATAACTTTGATATGTTGTCTCAAAACCTGTTTTTTTCCTTCAGTTTTCAAGTTCCCAATGTAAGGAATTGCTTCCACAATTTGAGACCAATGTTGCAACATATTCATTCTGTTTTTTCAACTGGGAAGAAATTTGTGTGCATATACCTGCATGGTAACATTCAAATGTCAAGTTTTCAAAAAATATGAATCGAACAAAAAATTGGATTACATCCAGTGAAAAAAATGAGAAGACTGGATGAACTGTTGATTGTTTGAATTGTAACAAGTAACTGCTGGTACAGAATCATGATGGGTAATATCAGCACACAAATTTGTAAAATTCTCAATTCTATCTTTTTCTAAGAAATGTGCAAACTCATCATTTTGGACACTTTGCACAGAAGCAGAACTTTTTTTGTTGACCCTGGTTTTGGTAAAGGACTCTGTATCACACTTGATGGCAAATTATTGAATATTGATGGAGGATTTTTGAGCCATGCTTTAACCTGATCAAACATAGTTTCATAAACAGGTGGAAAATGCATTTTGCAAACAACAGTGTCTAGGTGGTTAGGGGTGTTAACTCTTGCTATTTAACCATCTTTCTGTCTCATTTTTATCTTTTGGGAGATGAAACACCTGGACCTTAATTTGCTCATTAATTGCCTCGACAGGCTGTTGTCACACAACACCTTTTGACCATTTTGAGATAATATTCAACAGTCTTATTCAAAAAAGATTTTAATAAAATTATGGATTAAAGTTTTACCGAATTGAAAGAAATTAAGTTTTATAAATCAAAACTGGTTAGTCAGCTTTTTAAAATTTTCAATGTTCACTACACATGTAACTAACTTCAATATTCCACATAATCAAGAATATACTTGTGATGAGTGACAGAACTAATTTCAACTCGATTTTAAAACCCTAACCCTTAGTTCCAAGGTGAAGTTAATTCTGCACCCCCTCATGATGATATATCATCTGAGATAAGAAAAGAACAATTTTTTTTCAATGCAGCTGAAATATACAAAAAGATATTTTGGGAAAAGGTTCAAAAGTGTTTTATTAAAACACTTTTTATTCAATGGACACATTGATATTGTACAGAAAAATGTTCATACAAAATTATTATTATATCAAAATTTATCTGAATATATCAGACTCAAGCAGAATAGCAGATGTAAGAAATTATAGTTGTTAAAAGTTGGAAAAAGATTGAGAGATGTTAAAATACTGCAGATTGTTTGTTGAAAAAGCTTAATTTTTCAAACTTTCAAGCAATATCTCTTAATTTAAAAGCATTAAGAGTCTTAAATATATGCTACTGTAGCAGTTGCTATGTTTTTCCACACCCACATTTTATTCACCTGCGATTGGCTAATAAATCACTACTACCTTTATATAGGACAATTAGTCATCGCAGTTGTTTCTTTGAATCCTTTGGTTTTGAGCTTGCTTGCCTGTTCTGTTAGTATGAGTGTAGCGATTGGTTACTTTTTAACCAGTCACATATTTTTAATGAAAGATTAAGTTTCCCCACATTTCTGTGGGAGCCTACCCTTTTTTCTTAAAAGGGGCAACTTTTCACAAGTCATCAGTAAGATCCCATAAGATTCCAGCTGTCAACAGAAATCCACGATCTTGCTCAATGCACACACAGATACAGAATTTTGTAATATAAACTTACATTTCTCTCTGTGACTTTCGCCAAGTACAATCAAACAGAACTATGTTTATTCAAACCATTCTATAACACAACACATTTTTAATTAATTGTATTCTTGTGTTATTTATTCTTAACATGTAAACTTTGCTCTAATATTGATTTCTGAACATTTTTCTCTCAAGAGAACTTTCTTCAAAAAATTCATTACAAATCAATATACAGTTAAAGGGGAACTTCTTTCACTTAATCGATACATTGAACACAATTTTATTGAATGTTTGTTCTTGTATGTTATTTCAATATATATTTGTTGATTAACAATTTGGAGTTATTGTTGTTTACTTGAATCCTGTACGTTGGAAATATCATTAATATAAATAGTATTGGTCCATCTACACACTGGCCATTACACTACTGTTATTGTAAAGAAAAATATTTGTAAAAAAATTATTTGCTATATTATTCTAATGAATTTCAATCTAATAAAAATTTCAAATTTATAATAGACACTGAGTAATAATTTTCCAATTCTTGACTGTTACTTAAAAAAAACGTATTATTTTTAACAAGGAAAAATAGTATTTCTTGAATCAACCACACTGCTAATATGAATAGAAAAAAGATTAAAGTTTTTTGCAATATATAAAACTGAAATTAAATTTTCAGACTTTAAACAACTAGGTGTTTAAACAGTCAGTATTTTTTACAAAATCGTGAAGATGCAACTCAAGATGAAGGATTTTTAAAACTTCAAAACAATTTTTGTTCAGTGAACATGGTTTTATTGTAAAAAAGAAATGTGACATGCGAGAAATTAAAATCAAAATAGTAAAGTTAAAACAAGATTGAATGAATTTAAAATATGGCAGATAGCTGAAAAAGTGAAAATGTAATTTTTTTAAAACTTTCAAACAATATTTCTTAAATATATATTAATGTTATTATGAAGGAAAATGTTTGCGGAATCTTCCACATTAAAATGTATTCTCTGAAAAGCTTTTAGCCAATCATCATCACGTTTTTGTAAATCCAATCTTTTTATTGGTTAATAAGCACCAAAGTGTAGCAAAATTCCAAATGAATCCTATTTCCCGCCAAGCTCTATTGAGCCAATTTTGCTACACAAAAAATCTATAAATTAACCACAGCTGACTAACTTCAGACAGTCAGCCACCGGAGTTCACCAAGATGCTACCAAACTCCACGCATGACAATTCACTGACTCACACACTACATTGAAAACTCAACAAACATTCATCAACTAACTGTACACGTGTTAACCAACTTCTACAGTTGATTTGAAAAGTGAAACAATTTCAATACTAAAAAGTAATTGTATATTTCACCAACTTAGCCTACACAAACAAAGGCAAGCAACGCTTGATAATATTTATTCTTACTTGTTAATTACACACGTACACACACTAATAAATGAACAAACACATATGATTTCTTTCCTTGCAGAAACCAAAGCATTTTAAATTTCTTAACAATCAAAAAGTACCAACATTTCTTAACCACATTTCTGCACAAACAATCCTTATGACATTGTCTCAATTATCACAACAGCAAACATCGTGATTGTTGTTACATGTATATTTTATTCTTGATATAAAATTTCTTCAATGTTAAATCTTTAACAACAGTATTTGGTAGTTTCTTGCCATGCAATTTGTTCTTAAATTGTTTGTATAACCTATATTTTGTGGGATATGGACGCTATAAGCATGTATAAAATTATTTGTGTGGCGGCCTTCACTACATTTATTTAACTTAGATTAGGAAACCAAATTGATGTGAAGAAAAAGAGGATAAGCCAAAGACATCATTACACATAAAATTTGTATTTAACAAGATGTACAAACAACGATGTGAAAGAAAAGCATGCATTGAGTAAAACAAGAGTTGTCTCTCTTTAACTATTAATTGTTCCAAAGTTCACTGAAAGCAATAAGGTTGTAATAGTTTCTGGTAATAAATGTTTTCATAGTGAGTATAGGGAATATTCAGCATGTGAGTGTTGGTGTGAGTGAGAAGATTGATGCATGGTTTCAACTGTTGTGGATTTCTGTGTCAGCTGAGATCTCACTGGTTTACTAAGAATTTTCTTTGCTTATATAAGTTATCATCATTTCCAAAAGCGCTGCATGGGACAAATCACTCTTCACATGCAGACAATCTGATTGGTTGGCATTGACCAATCAGCAAGCAAGCTTTGGGGAGACTCACGAAAAGCTTCTGGGATCCAATTCTCCCAAAAGTGCACAAAATCAACTACATGAAAATGTAGCAATTATAAAATTATCGCATTACACAGTAGTGTTGATTTATTATTCAATGAATGCTTGTGGTTGTTTAATTTGAATTTGCATAAGTATGTATGTATGTGTATGATGATGAGGATCATCACAGTTGCTATATTCTAATAAATTTCAATCCAACAAAAATTTCAAATTTATAATAGATTAACACTAACAGTAGTTTCTTTTAGCCCATTTTAAAACACTGAGTAACTAATACAGTTCAATTTTAATAAAACGACGAAAAAATAGATGTCAGTAAAATTCAATTTTGACTTTTTACAGTATACTCACAAACTTATGATAATCCAAATGTAATTTATGATAAAATACAGAACCTCAACTGAAATAAGTAAGTTTGATGGGTGAGAATTTCATTTCAGAATGAATTTGCTGTGTCGGATCAATGAAAGTCAGGAAGAGTTACCTACCAGCTAAAAAATTATCTGGTAACAGAGAAAACTTGTCCCCAAAACACTATTATGAAAAGTGTTTAGTATTCAACGTCTACCTAATTATAATATTACTGTGAATTCTATTGGTTGTAAAATACTTCAATTCATTTTTCATGTAATATTTCTCTTGACAACAAATTTTGTGCAAACTAAATGCCAAGTAGATCACAAAATCTTTGACTAAAATTCTAACTTCTGATTAGCTAATAATATGTGAAAGATGTTACAACATCTACACAGTTATGTTTAAAGTCAATTTACCAACAAAATCTAGTTATGTATTCTTGAGCCTATCATGTGAATCATATTAATTATATATACTTGGACACATCTTAACCCTTTTTCTTTCTTGTCTTCTCAGACCCACAGCAATGTAGCTTTGTGGAGAGATCGCATTTATCCCTTAGGGGACAACACTATGAAACATCATGACACACACACATAAACATACATGTACGAACATCAAACATCTACAAACATCATTCACTCCTTCAACCACAAGGACAGAAAAACAACTTCACCAGTGAGATTTTTATCAGCAACAAGCGTGCCACCTGAGACCATATAATTTTCAGCAAACACTCACTCAATTCATCTTGACCAATGTCAATCCTCTACAGTGAACGAATTTGAGTGGCAAGATATTTTCAAATTATTCACGCTGATTCTAACTTGGAAGTGTTAAATTAAAAATTACATTATTAATATAAAAGATTGCTCTAACCAAATCTCTAAATTCACTGAATTACTGTTTGTACAATTGTTATGCATATATAAATTCCATTTATTTATGCAACTTTCTTCTTGAATGTTATTCTTCTTCTTTGCTTATTCCTTATAGCACATTTATAAAGTAAAAATAATACAGGTTAAATAAAGGCCATTCAACCAGCTACAAATGTGGCCTCTTATAGGTATGGCCTTGTGATAGACCTAAATTATGTATTTCTTATTTCTGAATGTCTTTATAATACAAAAGAAAATGATCATCCAAAGGTGTGAAGTATGTGAGTATGCAAATTGTAAAAAAGAAATTCCTTTCTAATAATTTTATTTTTTATTGTGCTTGTTATGTTGAGTAAGCTGTTTTCCAAAGATCATAATCTAAAATAATTCATCACCTAGAGTGAGGTTTATCAGAAAGATCATAGACTTCCTATTCTATGTACATTCACTCCACCTGGGCATTCAGCTCAAATTTCTTTATTGTCTCATTGCATTACAGACTTTGTGCAATTTCTAAATCAGCAATGACAAATACGACTCATTAACATTTTTAACTTTCCTGTGAATTTCTACAATGAAATATTGTCATCAATATCAGTATTGTAAAGTTATAAAAAGTAGCAGTTACACCTTGAATAACTAAATTTTTAAGTGTTTTGACTAACTCAAAATTCTATATATTCATGTTTGTAAAGGTATTAAAAGTAAAATTTCAAGGATAAAACATTGTTGAATTGGAATATGGCCATGATTAGAACATACATCAAAACTAAATGATTTTACCTGGCCTGAGTTTTATGACCCCATAGACAGTAATCTCAAAAAATGAGTGGTTTAAAACAACCACCCACTGACCAAAATGAAACCATAAAAATAAGTTAAAACTTTCAAGATCAAGTGCCATTTGGCTGGAAGTTAGGCAATTCCAGTCACAGGCTTACATAAGCAGTGTCACAGTATGGTCAGAGTAGTTTTTGAACTGTGAGTTATGATGTAGAGATTGGCAAAGTGGTGATTTTAGCTAACCAAACGTAAGCTCTGGTCCATTAGTCTCTTATGATAGAAGATAGTAATAATCATACCACAAGTATCAGCTACTTACCCACTAGACAATGTCAAGTGGATTTGTGAATAATCAAATACACTGGAAATAGGATTTTTGTTTTCATTTTTCATCATAGTGTTATTTCATGTTGCATTCCCTTACTAATGTACACCAGGGCCTTTCCCAGTTTTTGTGCATACCAGTGCAAACTGGGATTTAAACACAATGTAGTGTGATTTCTTCAATCAATGGAAGACTGAGCAAAGACCTGAGTGTATATTTAGGATTAATGTTAACTAGTTTTAACCCGTGAAAATTCATGGTTTTTGTATTTGAAATTTCTGATAAATCTTAATTCTTCAGTTAATGGGGGAGGGGGATCTATAGCAATAAAATATCAATAGAAATTCTTTTAGCACATCTTTAAATATTTGAGCTTAACAACTTTAACAAAATATTGCAATAAGAATCATAAATATGAATGCTGGGCATTATTTTAAGAAGTCAGGAGGTACAAATGAAAAGATTTGAAACTGACAACATTTTCTACTTTACTGAAACAGGCATTAAACACTTCTATCTTTCCTTTCATTTTTTGACTGAAACCAAGTAGCATCTTTGATGTGTTTTTTGTCTTCTCATTTTATCAAAACAGAATTGTCCATGAGGTATTAGCAGGAGACATTAAACACATATATCCATCTATCTTTTACTCAAACCAAGTAGAATCTCTGATATGTCTTTTGTCTTTCTACGCAATCAAAACAGAATAGTCCATTATTTATGAGGTATTGGTAGGGCGTAACGGTAGTGCAAACTAACGAATGGAGGGACAAGAAAAAATTATTATATGATAACTTATTTGTTTTTCCTTAATTTCTGTTTCCTTTAATTGCAGCTCTCTGCTCATTATTCTTTGAAAATGAAATAAGAAGCATGAATTGAAAATAGAAATTTTTAATTCTTGTCAGAATTATCTTCTTTTTTTATTTCTGTTTTATGTTGCTTACTTAAATTATAGAATAATGACCTGAGAGTTGCAATAAAAATAAATTACGAAATATTCAAGTCAAGACATAACAATGATTATGTTTTATCTAAGAAATTCAAAGATTATTACATCTAATACTTGTAGGCGTCATCTCATATCCAAGAATTTGACTTCTTCTTTGCTGATTGCTTCCTTTATGATGATGGTGTTGATGATTAAGTAAACCAATTCTTTCATGGAAAAGTCAATGGCACTGACTGCATGGTAATGTTGGTAGAGAATAAGGTTGATTTTGTTGAGTCTTTCTCTTTTGTCACTTGACTTCCTTTTCTCTTCTGATGGTGATGGATCCCACCAGTTGATACAGTCTTGAGCTTGTGTTTCAAATAATTTACGTGCACATTCAGTGGCTTTCTGTATTGTTTTGAATTGGACCTTTTATCTTCAAAGAGGGAAACTGTGTGGTCTTTTTCCTAAAGTGAAGTCCCTGAATAAGATCATGTGGAAACCTTGACTCTTCCATTCCTGCTACATGTCATGATCAGCAATTTAATGCTTTGACTGTTCATGCTTTCCAGGATATTGTTGTTGAGCACATAGTATTCCCATTTGACATTCAAGACTGAAAGAAGCTTTTGTTAGTGAAATCATTTTAATTTTTGGATGTCACAACAATATAGAGTACAGGTTTTGTGGCCATACACCAAAACTGAAATGACAACATCATTATAGACCATAATCTTTGTTGTTGTTCAGATTTTCGCTGTTTAAGACATGTTTGATTAGCTTTACAAATGTCCCATGTACTGCTCCAATTCTGTATTTCATATTCTTTTCAGATTTGCACATGTTTGATATAAGGCTGCTTATTCGGGAGGTGTATTAGAGATGGTAATATCAACATCTGATAAGATGGTATTTGGAACTGGCTGTCTAAGGAGCTTGGTTTTATTGATCTTTACTGTAAGGCCAAAATGATGGGAGGCCATAGAAAAGTTGTTTACAGAATGTTGAAGTTCTTTTGAATGACAGAGAGCCGCATTGTCACCAGCATATTTAAAATGTGTTGTGTGCATGTTAGATGACAACTCAGGTTGAAAGGCCCTCCATCATATTGACATTGATGTCAACTCCTGGATTGTCTGGAGGAAATTTGTAAAGCATTACAGCCTAATACTATTAGTCTAATAAAAAGAAACATTGTAACTGAATAGAGATTGAAAATAGGTTGATGCAAGCCAAGAAAACCTCAGCTCAGATTATCATATGAATTTATCTATTTATTTATCAAATAAATTTATTTACTAGCATAAAATTATCATATATAATTTATGAAAACTTTAAATTGTTCACTGTTTAATTGCAAAATATTGCATTTACTTTATAACTCAATACATTTTTATTCAAATGAAGGAAATTTTTGATATTTCACTTCTAAACTTTCAAACAAGTAAATAACTTTTCATGGGAAAAAATCAAACAATAACATCAAAGAATTTACTATTTATATATTCGCTTTCAATTGCCTCAGACACGCTTCTATTTCCATTTTTCTTATGGCTGTCAAGAAAATAATTACTTATATTTCATTATTGGGCCAAAATTAAATTAGCAGTAAATGAATTTTTTTGGCAACGTTAAAAGAAGAGAATTATAAAAAATTATATTTTCTCAAAAGTTTAGACTACAATAATTAAAAGGAAAATGGCTGTTTTAGAAATATTTATAAAGAGTCAAAGAAAGCTTTTACTATGCTTACTATGAGTATTGTCAAATATATATTTATAAACATTTAGACTCTTAGATAAATATGATTGAAGTTATCCACCAGCTGTCCACATTCATTAACCAAAACTGTCATATTTTTCTCAAGCTTTTCCCAGATTTAACCTGTAGAACCTTCTTCTTTTATGTTATGTTTTTATATTAATGTTCACTGAATACAAGGCCCAAGAGCCACTAAAGGCAGAAAGTTACTGTGTGTTGTTGTATGAACATGAGAAAATTTTGATTCATTCATTTTTCTATGGTTTATCAACCCTTTCTATCTTATTTAAAACCAGAAAATATTTTTAGATTGTAAAATCTTTGTTTTTCTCAGAGATAAGATTTTTTTTATATATAGAGATAATTAGTCTTACTATTTAACCCATAGCTGAGGCAAGACGAGGTAGATTTATACGTTTCAGAAGGGTATTTGTGCATAGGTGGATATAACCAACTCAAATGAAATTGGAACAGGGGTGGTGGGACTAAGAAATGTGGCTCATTAGAACACATGCCATAGAAATAGGGGTAAAGCAATGAGAGGCTCGTGATATTTCATCTGTGAGAAAGGTGTTATAGGATAGAAAATAATAAGTCATTTTCCTCATTGTAGATTTTCAACTGTCTCTTGATTCTAAGCCCACATGTCGTTTTTGTCTCCATTTTTTTTTAAACTTCCTTATTACTCACTTGTTTAGGGCATGATATTCTGTAGAAGCATGTCTCTGAGGTCTTAAGTCTCTTCCTCATCTGTGAGGAAAGTGTCCAACAGTCACTACTGTTATAAAATAAAATAAGACATATCTCAGCTGATTTACAGGCAAATAAACATACTCAAGAGCGAGAGCTGGATGTGAACGGGACAAGGTCCCGTCACAAAATGACCATTATCTTCGTTTAAACATGTTCCTGACGCACGAGTTCTGGTTGAAAAATAAAATAATATTTTAAAGTGTTTCTATTTTTCGACCAATAAAAATGCTTCCCTCCTAATTATACTCGCGTCGTTTTTCGAGCCTGTTAAGCCAAAAAAAAAAAAAAACGCCATAAAAGGGGTCACACGGAAAGTACATCACCAGTCAACAGTTGAACCTGTTGAAATAAATCACATAAATCTATTTCTGCAGTTGTCGTATTTCTTTCTGGCAACCATATGCTTGTCTATAACACTACCATACCAGAAAATTGATATTCCAATGGTTGAGCACTCTTCTTTGTTTCCAATGCAATTTTTCTGTTTTATAATATTTTTGTTTTTGAAAGATTTGGAATTTTTTTCTTGAGATTTTAAAGAAATAAAATTGATTTCTTCAATCACAGAATTTTGGAGATATTTTAAAATGAATTTAAAACAAGAATTTTTAAATTCACAAAGTTTTTGTGTTAGTCAATATAAATTAAAAAATTTTAAAATCACTATTTTTTTTTCAGTTATTTTAAAATTTGAAGTTTAAAACTGTTCTCTCCTCATCCGGATACAAATCTTAATGCTGGATGTTTAAGCACCAGATTAAAAGCAGAATTTTAACCCGGGGATTATCCTGATTCCAAAAAGTTATAATATATCTATGTAGAGTGAGCATAGCCCAAGTTAGGTTTCAGACACATGGACAGGCAGACAGAATTTACCATTTAATTTATTTAGATAGAAGATGAAGTCATGAAGTTATACTTCAAATATTTTTCAAAATCTACTAAAATTTACTGAAATATTCAATTTTCTTTCTTATTTGATTCTTTAATTCATTATTTTGTCAAGTGAATACACAACACTCCAATCTGATTTCAAATTAATTTTATTAATGGCAAAATAAAATATTTTTTCCTGTCCACATTGAATATTGTTTTTATAAGTTTGTTTTTACAACAAATAATGTGTGTCTATTGGAAGATTGATGTCTGGTAGAAAACAAGATTTCCCAATAATTTTGGAAGTTCAAGAAGTATTTTGAAGAAAATCTATAACTTTTTTTCACCTTTAACCTCTTCAACTTTAAATGATTCCATTTAAGAAGAACTTAAAACAAATGAGTATCAGATTGTATTTTCATTCTTATAATATACTTTGGAGTTTTTTTGTGATTCTAAGTTAAATCAGAGCAAACCCCAAAATAATTTTTATTGAGAAACAGCAAATAGAATCTAATGCTTTCAGACATCATAGAGTAGTTGAATTTGAAAATTTAAAAAAATCTTTTGAAGTAACATTTTTACAAGATTAGCACAGCTAACATTCAGTTGGTGATACTGATGATATTTTACTGAATTTGACATTCTACTGATAATTTTTTACTTTCCTTATTAGTCTTTAGATTAGAATATATTTTTGTCAGTTATGTCTAATTTTTTTTTTTTTAGCTTTCTGACAACTATAGCAACAAATGTGTGATAGTTAATGATCCAGAAAGGGAAATTGGTGAGCCAGGTTCAAATTCCAGCCAAGTTTATTACATTAATTTTTGCACAAATATCAAAAGGAAAGGTTTCTCTCTATCTATGAGTTAAACAGTGGGGCTGACTAAGCCATCTAGCCTCACCAATCTACAGATGGTGACTCAATAAAAACAAACATCCCCTGCAACCTGGGCCACACATGGAGATGTCTCAGCCAGAAAAATGCATAATGATTGAAGTCATATGAGTTGTAAAATTTTCAGGAAGGGAGATCATCTATGGTCAGTGAAGATGGTATGTTCCAAAAAGAACAATCTCAGTTCCTATAAAACTGTACCATTATAAAATATGTTTATATAGAAGTTCTTGTTCATAAAGAAGCAAATGATACTCTCTGATCATTAATAATATAATAATGAGTTTGTTTGTTAGGGCAGCTGGCTACTCTCTGTTACAGACGCCTGCTCAGGCACATTTATGTCTGTTCAGCACCCACCTGTGATTTATACTGCAACTATTCTGAGGGGAATGTAGTTAGAGTTTCAAGGAGAAAGTAGATCATCTGGCATGATCAATATTTGAACAAGGTGAGTATGCTCAAACTCTTGGTCATGATGACTTGTGACTTTGTGCTAGAACAACCATTGACAAACAATTCTATCAACCTAACTTCACTCCCAAAGCTTGGACCAATCCATCAGATGGTTTCCAGGCACTTTTCAACAGTGATGCACATTAGTATTGCCCAGGATGATAACATCAAGAAGTCATCTTCGCAACAAATCTACCATGGTGTGATTTGAACCTTGGTTTCATATTCAGAAAGTAAATGTTCTAACTGCTCATCCATGCACCCATATCATGACCATTATATATGCATTAAAGTTCCAAGAAGTAAGAATATTTAGAGTTTTATTTTATTCTCATTTAGAAGTTTAAATCTTTTTATCAGATGATTTTGAAATTTAAATTGCTAAGGTATATGAAAAGTATTTTCATTGTTTAAACACATGTTTGTTTGTTCTTAAGCTTATATAATATATCTTTTAAGGATCTTAGCTTTTTAGCTTTTCTAAAAGTTTTCATTTGTTTACAGTTGGGTTTTTCACTACTTTGTTCTTTAAAATAAAATTGACAACTCTTAGGTGTCCATTTCTGAATTTCATTTCAAGGTTTTGATTTGAATGTTTAGATATTTCATTTCCCGAATTCCATGGGAAGCTGCAATGGCTTTGAGGTCCAGTTTAAATTAATGACTCCAAATCTCCAGCATATTTATATCCACCATCATTAAATTAAAACCTAAGGCTGGTTACTATTGAATTAAAACCTAAGGCTGATTTCTATTGAATTAAAACCTAAGGCTGATTACTATTGAATTAAAACCTTTGATTACTATTGAATTAAAACCACCATTTCTATTGAATTAAAACCTAAGGCTGATTACTATTGAATTAAAACCTAAGGCTGATTACTTAAAACCTAAGGCTGATTACTATTGAATTAAAACCTAAGGCTGATTACTATTGAATTAAAACCTAAGGCTGATTAAAATTAAAACCTAAGGCTGGTTACTATTGAATTAAAACCTAAGGCTGATTTCTATTGAATTAAAACCTAAGGCTGATTACTATTGAATTAAAACCTAAGGCTGATTACTATTGAATTAAAACCTAAGGCTGATTACTATTGAATTAAAACCTAAGGCTGATTACTATTGAATTAAAACCTAAGGCTGATTATTTGAATTAAAACCTAAGGCTGATTTCTATTGAATTAAAACCTAAGGCTGATTACTATTGAATTAAAACCTAAGGCTGATTACTATTGAATTAAAACCTAAGGCTGATTACTATTGAATTAAAACCTAAGGCTGATTACTACTGAATTAAAACCTAAGGCTGATTACTATTGAATTAAAACCTAAGGCTGATTACTATTGATAACGTTATATATAATAATAATATAATAAAGTGGAGTCATTATGTTTAGATATGTAAATAAACTTTGGTATAAATGTTTGTAAAAAAAATGAAAGTACTTTTAATATATCTTAATATTTGCTTGTATGCAAATTAAGTGGTTTTGCATGTATTTACACAGAACAGGAATGTATATCATTGTAAAATTACAATATTGATAATGTGTATTGTTGTATATTGGACCATATCTTGTAACACATATACATATGCAAATATGATAATTTGCTGTTAGAATGTATGTGTTGATGTATGTGTGTAAATATTAGTTTGTGTACATAAATGTCATTGCATCATTGTAATATAAGTGTATGAATATGTAGGTGTAAGCTACTGAGTTTCTCTCTTCAGGTAATGCATGTTCTTTGGCATGAACTCTTCATGCTTCCACCTGCACATTTTCAGCATTTTAACTTTAATTTTACCTTCCTGTAATCTTTTTCTTTGAGGTGGAGATTCCCTTTGTAATTTTAAAAACATCCTGGCTCATCCAACTTTTTCTGAGCTCAACACATTTTGTTATTTTATTTATTTTTACATTTTGTGAGGAATGTAACAATTAAAGTTGGCTCAAAATTAAATTTGAACTCCAAAGGAAAAAAAGAAAAACAAAAAATTGAATCCCTAGATTCACCAGTTAAAAATCCCCCTTAAGAAGTGTGCTGCGATGGTATAATTTTTTTTTCATGGTTTAACTTGTCTATTGGCACATGCTTCATTCTAGAAGAGACATTTCTGAGGACACTTCTGAAAGTCTTTTGATTTAAAAATCAATGATTTTGTTTACTTTTTTTCAGTCTTCACATTTTCAAATAGTTGGATATCATGCTCTGAGGAAATAAGTGGCTTTCTTTTCAGCAATGTAAAATACACTCCTGTAAATTTGGCATTTTATTTTTCTTGTTTTCTTTGATGATTTAATAAAATTATTAAATATTTTGATTTTTATTGCATATTCTACATTATTTCTGGAATCATTTTTAGTTTTGTATTTTAAAATTTAGCTTTATATTTCAGTTGTAAGATTTTTCTTAAATTTTTTAATAAAGTTCTTAGTTTTCAAAAATATGGAGAAAAACAAAGATTAAACTTTGAAAAACTTTTGCAAAAGCAGAAATATGTAGGATTTTTTTTCCAAAAGTTTTAATTAGTATGATATTTTCTTTCAGATGAATTTTCCAAGCTTTTAGGAAAAACATCCTGAGACAACATTGTGAATACTTGATGCAGGTTTCTCTCTTGCAAAGTAACTTTCCATTCTTATTAAGATTAGGATATTCCTTTTATTTTGAAAGACAGTGAAAGGTTAAAAAACTGTTAATAAATATTTTGTAAGAAATGGCAGCTAAGGTGACAAAGGATATATAGCATTGTGGTTGGTATAAAGCTGATGAACTTTTTAAGAGAATGAAAAAAAAAATTAGGATTGTAAAAACTGTTGGAAGCCAACTTTTGTTTGGAGAAAAGCTCTTTTTTATTGGAAAAGATTTTCCCACACTTATTTGTAATATTACTGTGAAGCAGATGGTACTTCAATGTCATCTGGAAAGTAACTTTCTATTCAGAACTATATAACAGAGGTCAAACTTTATTCCATATAATCTGTGATTGTAATATTACAAAGTAAAATACATTTCTATGTGTTAGAACGCTTTTAGATATGAGTGATCATGGTTCTCCACAACTTCCTATCCCTTGTGCTCCTTAGTAGTTTTTCTACTTTTGCTAAGGCTGCCCCCATCCCCATTCCACCATCCATTCACACAAGCTCATCAGATAGGTGGCTTGTTGCCTTCCTTTATCTCTCTCACCTTCGGCATGCCCTGTGAGGGTTAATTTTTCCAATCCCACCTTCTTCATTATGTCCAAAAAATTTCAGTTATCTCTTCCTGATTCTGAGCATTCTTTTTGTTGCCATTTTCTTTAAAAGCTTCATTGCTCTGTCCATGAATTTCTCAGTATCCTTCTGTTGAACCACATTTCTGTTGCCTCCAGTTTTCTCGTCATCCATGAGGTGATTGTCCAGCATTCACTGTGAAATAAGAGGATAGATATCACATAATAAACCAGCACAAGTGAAAAACAAAACAATTTTTAGTAGCAAATCAGATTTTATTCTTAGGTAGTATTTTACTACTATAAGTGAGTGAAGGCAGGTGGAGGCATAAGTGAGGGGGAGGTATGCAATTCAGTGGTGATGGTCTGTCATTATACATGGCCTGCGTTGTACCTTCTGTTTCCCTTTGTGTGGGAGGATCAACTTTAGAGCCAACAGTTTTCTTTGTCCTGTCATCTTCGTCCAGAAAAACAATTAATCTTCCTTCCATCACTTTCTTTCAGTCTTACTTCAGAGTTGACTCCAATTACTAATAGCCATTGGTCAAAAGTAATTGTTCTGTATCAGGTTTTCTTAAATTAAACTCATATTGCTACAAGAATATGTGATTAACTTTATATGGAAGTTGTAAAATACTTATATGTAGTCTGGTTGATTTTTAAAAAACGTTTTTATGACAATTATAGAAACTGAAATTTCTTTTAAATTTAAAAATTATAAAGTATAAGCCTAAGGATAAAAAAGTCTTTTTATATAACAAATATCTACTTTTCCTTTTTTGCTGCACTTAATCCAATGCTTTTTTATTTAGTATATAAGATTAATAGAAATGCATTCAGTTAATAATAATCAATTATACCAAAAAGTTCAAATTACAATTACACTAATAACTATATATCAATCTATGGACTTATTGATCCACTCGCATTGGCATCAAGAAAGATTTAAATTAAAGTAAAAACAACAATAAAGTCATAAATTCTTTGTATACAAATAGCAATTGTAATGACTTTCAGCAGAATTTTCTTCAAATGTATTTCTTTTGACATTTGTCTTTGAAAGCAGTTTATAAACATTTCAGCTTTTAAATTATTTTGAATTAATGTAGAAATGTTGTCAGATAAAAAAAAAAACAATATGCACATTGATCCATAATATTAACAAAACATAGAAAAATATATTCTTTCTATTTGACAGGTGGCTGTAATATTCATCATAAAGTACACCATTTTGAGATAATTGAAGCTGTCCATGTCCATTCAATTGCTACCAGAACCTCTCATCATGTTGAACCAAATCTTTTTAAAATTGTAACATTTAGAACATTTCACAAGTAAGTCTTTTATCTTTTTGGAATAGAATTCAAAATATCAGGATATGTTGATTGTATTTTGGAGAGAACTGATTTCTAGAAATTTCAAGAAAAGTCAAGCTAAAACACTGCAAAGAGGTGATACCATTGATTGCCTCGTAGTGGCATTTTAGCTTTGTCCTTTATCAGAATGTCTAGTAACTGGTTCTCTAAAGAATACTTTACCTAAACAATCAAGTGGCTTAAAGAAAATGTGTAAAATATTCCTCTTCTGCTTTTACATACTTAAATTTATATTTTGTATTTTAAACATTGAATCATTTTTATCTTAATTTTTGAGATGAGGAAATATTATGCAGATTCACTCAGACTAGTGTACTCACCTTGATTATTACAGTCCCAATTTTTCAGCTGTTGTACTATCTTACCTGTCTGTGAGAGTTGATAATCTTCAGCAAATTTTGAAACAAACCCTTTATTCAATCTATTGAGTATGGACAATGTCAGAGTGAATAAATACATTGGTTAAGTTACTCTATTTCAATGGAAGTGGTAACAAATTTCATTACAAAGACAAAGAAACAAATAAGAATTAACTGATATGAAATGTCCTCTAGAATGGAAAGCAGATTTAGAACAATCTATCCTTGTGAACTGAATAAAGAAATTTCCAGAAGGTTACCAACTAATGTTTGATATTTGAAATAGGTCAGTGGATACAATGCTGAAATCTTTTGACTATACCAACCAAAATGAGGATACTAGTGTTATACTTTGCTGTAAATTAGATCTCTTTCTGATTAACTCTATATGTCAGCTAGATGTGACTCTAAAAAAAGCAAAACCCAAAATAAAAACGTTATTTTCTGTGCAGGGGCACCAAGCATCACACCCAGAAAATCCCCTCAAAAATATAAAATATAACAGAAAAGAAGCCAATTATAAATGTTGCTGCCAAAGAAAAAGGATGAACTTGGGAGCCATCAGATTTGCTTTTAAGAAAGTTGCCCATAAATGATAAAACAAAATCAAATAGAGCACAGGCAAACAGGCTAATTGTTGACACCTGGCAGGGTCTTAACATAACCATTGTGAATTTGGTCAACCAACATGATACATATATCCACTCCATAGCCACCCTCCTTCAAAAACCTGCTTCATGTCCACAAATACATTTTGCCTGCATCATCTGTATCAGCAAAGTCAGATTTACAGTGAACGTTAGTCTTCACTAATCCATTAGAGGCTGCTCTTGATGTCACAACCCTAACCTCACTCAACCAACCTGCAAATACATCAACTTTAGGCCTTACCAACTATCTTTCCTTTAAAACTGCCTCTCTTGCCTACATTAGAGACATTCCACTCACATTTGCTATATCGGCAATACAAAAGAATTTTATATTTACAATTTTGTTTGCATTTCCTTTCACCTCACCAGCAGTATTGTTGTTTTATTTGTTCTTCCATCCAATCAGAATTCAAACATAACACTAGCCTAAATAAATCAATGTTTAATATCAAATATTTGTTGTATGAATTTCTTAAATGAAATATTGTCATGATCATCAGATTATGACTGGTTATTCTAACATCTTATGTTTTTTTTTTTGTAATCTGATATACTCATAAAGAAAACAGATGCAAATTCAAATCTTGCTGGAAGAGAGATTCTTTATTTTTCATCTATGCAGTTGACTTGAAGTTGCAGGATTTAAAAACAGCCTGAGATAAGAAACAAGAAAATTAAAATGGAAGCAAAACAAATAAAAATTGATGTCATTGAACATTTAATCGTGCTTAGTTTTTCTCTCTTCCAGAAATTTCAAACTTTTGCTTCAACTCAAAACTGATCTATTTGCAAAAAATTTCCAAGCCAGTGTAACCACTCATGAAAATGAGAAATTTACCATTAATGTATCTGCCAGGAACTTCTATTCTGGAACTGTTGAGGGTAAGTTCTTGATAACTACATCCTTGTGCAAATTAATTGAAACAACTGCTTTAGTTTTCTTTCTTTCACCATATGGTCATTTTTAGACCCACTGGAGTGACAGGGTGCAATCGATTTCTATTTTTTCTCATATTAGGTCATTTGCAGTGGTGTGCAGTCATAGGAATCTCTTTTCAGAGTGCATGATGAAATCTGTTTGGCCTTGAAAAGTACTGCATCATCCGTGATTGCATCAGATTTTTATCATCCCCAGACACTAGTGTCTCAACTGTCAGTTAGTAATCCTACGGCCATTGTCTGCAATGTATGTTACTCTAAGGAAGTGTATGAAAATTGTAATGCTGCACAAACACACTGGCAAGCCTTACCAGTGAGCAAATCAAAGTACTATAGACTGGCACAGAAACTCGCTTGATTTAAATTTAATCAAGAATCTGTGGTCAATCTGCAAGGAATGACATCATGGAATAGACATACAAAGTACTAACATGTGCACTGGGCCATGTTTCATTTGAAAAATACAAAAAAAGTAAATAATAACAGAATTATTCATTTTGTTTCAATTAATTTGCACAAGGGTGCAACTCTTGTTAAGAGGTTTTATTAACTGATTTGTTCTAGTAACTGATTTGTTAATCATGATTTTTTCTGTTATCAATTTCAAATTAGATATCCACAAGGTATGTGATGATATCATTGCAATTATACTCTAGAAATGTGCTCCTGAACTAGTTAGTGTTCTCTGTAAATGCTACAACAAATGCTTTGCTGATTCTTGCTTTCCAGCTTTTTGAAAATTCTCTTCTGTAGTTTCTGTTTTTAAGAACTCTGAACTTTTGATCCTTTGAATTATCATCCTATTCATATTTTACCTCATTTTAGCAATATACTAGAGGCTCTGATCAACTCTGAATTGGTTATGCATCTCCTTTTGAATGCCTTCTTTCAGACAAACAATATCACTTTTTCTCTAGGTCAACTGTCGATGTGTTAAAAATAATTACTATAAGAATCTATCAAGATTTAGATAAGAATGGTGATGCTTGGGCTGTGGATTTAGATATCTTGAATGTCTTTGATAGTGTTTGGCATGCTGGTCTTCTTCACAAGTTGGAGGATTATGGAATTTCTGGACAAATTTTTATTTTGAGCCAATCTTAAGAATGTAATGAAAGTTGTGTTGAATAACCAGTCTTCTGTATTCTGTAACATCCTAAAAAACAGTTGGTCAGAAAATACATTCTTTTCTGCCACTTATATTCCTCACCATGAGCTTTTATCTCAAATAGGTGCAAATTTTAGTTTACAATTACGTCCACACCCTATGTCATTGACAGCTGTTGTAAACATATAAATAGCACAGAAATTTTCAGTTCAGGAGAGAGAAATTTGCCAGCTACTGAACTTTGTGTTGGCAGATGGAAGAAAAGCAGTCACTCATTCCTTTTTTCCACTCCTTTAACAACCATGACCAAAGAACAAACTCACTGATTCATGACATCATCATGGTAACCAGGTCAAAAACTAGGAACACTCCATATTACTGACACCAGTTAAGTACTGTTTCACTGACACTTTTCTTTCTACTTACTATCTCACAAATATAATTAAGGAAAAGACATTTTGAACACTTTACCATGTGCACAACTATGAAAACCACTTTACCTATATACTTGAACACTAATAGCATGCACAACTAAATCACATGCAGTCAATACATACTGTCATTTTTGAATAAATGCTATTTTAGATTTGGGTAAACCAAGTTTTGTCTTTGTTTCAAATTGTTGTTTGTAAATGATAAATTTTGTGTTTGAGACTTTGGTGCTGAATAGGCATTGCAAGCCCTCAACAATCCTTTCACATTAATGTGGGTGTCCGTCAGAGCTCTTTCCTTGGCCTTACTTTGTTAAAAATGGCAGCTGATCTTGAAAATGATGTAGAATTAGTTATTAACTGGGGAAAAAATGATTTGTAAATTTTAACATCTTCAAAATGAAACTGCTATCTTTTAGTCATCTTAGAGAACTAGTTTTGCTTTCCATCAGCATGTCTGATGCTAACCTCCAAGAGTGCAACTTATTGTCCCTTCTTGATCCTATGTTTTCTCACTGACATGAAGTAGAATAATTATATTGAATCAATTGCTAGGTTTGTTGCTTAGAAAGTTGTTTCAGTGCATTGTGCCATATTATTTTTCTTAATCCATTTTACACATTTATAAATCTACCACTTGTCCATGCATTGGAAATTACTGCTGCATCTGGTCTGGTGCTCCTGCGATATATCTCAAGATTCTTGACAAAATCCTCAAAAGGTTTCTAATGTTATTGGTCATGAACTAGCATCTTTACTTCAGTCCCTTTCTCACCTCCATGACATTGCTTCCCTGTGTTTTTCTATGAAAATTTACATTGCAATTCTTCTAATAAGTCTGTCTATATCTCTGAGATGAGGTATTATGATTACTTATATTATTTACATTATTCGGACTGTTATCCTCATCTTTATTACCATATTCACAATGTTTTGGCCTTTGTACACTCCAGCATTCTTCAGGTGATTGGAATTTTTAACCAAACCCTAGGCCAAATGCTAGGCCACAAAAACCTCCTGCGCTGACCAAGCATAGAAATGAATACAATATGTGAACCAGTAATAAGGAGTGTTGGAGAAAAGCAATAAATAACAACAAAAAATTACAAAAAAACATGGTAAAAAAACATGCGATAATAATAACTGAAAAATTGCAATATGAGCACTGATAAAAAAAATTTTGCTGAGATATTAGGCTTATAAGTCCTAAAAATTCATACACAAATGTCCTCAAGGACACATGGCCCAGTGGATAAAGGCATTGATCCAATCCAGTGACTAGACCCAAAGAGTTGTGAGTTCAGTATATACCAAAACTTGGAGAGCTGAATTAAATTTGAGAGGCATGGCATGTGGAACTAGAACAATCTACCCTGGTGGACAAAATAAAGGGTTTGGTTCAAATTGCCAATCACCTGAAGAAGGCTGGAGCATACAACGACCAAACATTGTGAATATGACAATGAAGATGAGGATAAGAGTTTGAATAATGTAAATATTAAGCTTTTCTCTAATAAGTTTTCCTCCTTGGTATGTCAACTATGTGAATTTAAGCATTGTTCTAGATTGGCAACTAGGCCTTGTTGCTTTGCTGTTGAAATAGCTAGATGTAACTGACTGTTAGTTCTATTCTAATAGTTTCTTTTCTTGAACTTCTATCCTCTTTTAGTTTCCTGCTTCCCTGTCAGAAATTTCTTCTTGAAATTTAAATGCAACATCAATCATAATCTTTGTCTTTGTGAATCCTGTTCTTTTATTGTCTTTTCTCCTCACTAACATTTCCTCATTTTCTTTTATTATCAGTAAGCCTTACATATTAGTGGTATTATTACCTTCCTTGGGAATGAAATAATTAAAAAAAACAAAAACAAGAGAATGGTTTCTTTGTTAAATAATTTGAGAATGACAATATTAAAGTTTCATTTTTTGTTTTGTTTTCATTGTTTGATATATTTTTAATTTAATAATAAAGATAATTTCTACCTGAATTTCTTGGATGAGGATTTGTCATTATTTACAGTTAAACTAATTTCATTGTTTGTTGTAATCATGTTACAGCCACTATGCTCATCCATCATCTTCAGCTATCTGTCAATTCAGGTAACTTCATGGAATTTTGAACTGAACACTTTATTTAATCTACAGGGGCAGATTGTTCATGTTCCATTGTGCATGTCTAGAGATTGTGAGGTTACTCACATCATACCAGCAGACATAGTCTCATGTTCACAAGAATAAAAGCATACACAAAAATAACACTAAAAGCAAGTTAAATTGTAAATTAAAATCATACACTTTATTTATTTTTGTGTACTGGTGTGTGTGTATTTTAGTTACAAGTGTTTTACAGTTGCACGTGGTAAAAGAAAAAAGTCACTTTGTATTATAACAAGCAATACCCCAAGGATAAGACCTGGACATCTTGACCTTCCAGCGGTTGGTAGCAAAGAGAATGAATTCAGAGTTTTTTGGCACAAAGTTCGTTTTCAGGCAGGAAAATTTAAAATTTCTGTTGCATTTGGGAGAACTTTTATTATTTTGCTTTATTTATTTTAAACAAAGTTTTAATGTTATTTGTTTTATTTTATTTTATTTATGATATTCATTATTATTATTATTATTATTATTATTTTATACTTTTATTTGTTTAATAATAATAATCTTCCTTCACTTTTTTAGTTCTACTCTTACTACTCCCCTGTTTCTATTGAGTATGTACAACTGACACAGGGGTTAAATTTTCTATGCCAACAAATTCATCAACCAATGCTTTAATTCTTTAGGACATTGTTTATTAAGAAAAGATCAAGATATCTCTAGACATGACAGGAGAACAAGAACATTCTACCCCTGTAGATTAAATAAAGGATTCAGTTTGAATACCAGGAAGGTTATCCTGATCAACAGACACCCAAAGAAAGGCAAGGGCCAAAATGGTTCAAACGTTGTGAAAGTAACACCAAAGTTTAAGACATTAGTCTGGCTGTAAATAACATGAATAATAACAAATATGTTTGTTGTTAATGATTTAAAATCAGTGTTAATGTAACAATAATGGGAAGAACAGATTCTCTGGAGAAATGTAAATAATCAATAAAACTCAAATCAAGTTCTCTTTATAAAATGTACATCAACTATAAATCAATTAGTGATTGCTAAGTGCATGCAAGTTTTGTTTTAAATCTGAATGGAGTTCCTATAAGTAGGGATGGTTTTCATTAAAAGTTGCAGCTGTAATAACAATCAGTAGAGGCAGAAGGCAATTTGGGAGACCAGGTCAATGGTAGATAAGGCAAAGAGAAAGAGATAGAGACTATAAGTGAGAGAAGACAAGGAAACAGTGATGTGAGAATCAAGTTATTATTTGGTTAAAGTGATAATTTAGTTCATTATCAAATTATTTGATTACTCTGGTAGTATGCTTGAAGGATGTTATATTTAATTTCATAGCTGTTTGCTCTTACACTCTAGCTAGTGTAGCAAAAAGTGATTTGCTTAAACATTGGTGATCTATCAATTGAATATCACATCCCCAGGCTGATTTATTCCATGACAATTCTTTTTATTTAGAAACAAATAATATGAAAGGAAAAAATTGTTTTTTTACAACAACTTTGCAATCTAAAAGTCAAGAATACTTTCATTTCATTTTTTTTATATCTTTGCCGCATTTCCTAATGGAATTGTTAATTTTGGCTTCATTATTGAAACAAAATATATAAATAATTATATCAACATAAAGTATATATTAAAATTAAATCAATCTGTCTGCAACCAATAGCATTTATTTTGGATAATAAATATTTATTTCTTTAACATGATATACTTTCTTGTCAATGCACTTAATTCAACAGTGAATATTAATCACATAGATTACACATTACAAAATGAAAATTTCAACTAAAATTTCTGTTAATAACTCATTGATGTACATATATATATATATATACACACACACACACACACACACACACATATATATATATATATATATATATATATATATATATATATATATATATATATATATAGATAACAATATTTTAAATACACCATAACTCATCTGATCACAATTTAAAATTCGCAAATTTCACAAAGGAATTCACTAAGAACAAAATGCATTGAAAGTGCACTGATCTCATAATTATCTGGCACTTATCTCCTCATGATTGCATCACATGCTCATGGATTTCCTTTGGAGTTTTTTTTTTCCACAGGAACAACAACTTCATGATGGATGATGGCCTGAACTGAACCATAAAAACTTGCTCACTTCCTATTTACATGGTTTAGTCAATGAATTAAAAGAAATTCAAAAATAAGTGTAAGGATCATGCAAATTGAGAATTTACTATGTAAAAGAACACAATTTTCAGCTTTAACACTGAGATTATATGAAGATTAAATGGCAAAGTTTAATTTTGACCTGGAAAAAATGACATGAAAAATGTATTTTTTTCTCTTGACACTGCTATAATCCTTTGTTAATTTTTATTATTTTAAGAAACTATTTTTACAACTTAAAAAAACATAATATATGAAACTGGATTTATACATTATGCATTACTGAAAGAAATGTTCAAAACATGCTTTTCTTACAAAATTTATTATTACAGTTGCTCATTATGTGTTTATTTAGATTTTATTGTTTTTTAATTCACAGAAAGTTTTAGAAGGTTATGAATAAAAATAATTTTCAGTTATTTCTTTATATGTTAAATAATAAACATTTTATTATTGTTCACATATTTTTAGAATCTTGTAAATATAAAATTAAATTTATATTCTTATAAAAATATTGCCATTTTTTCATGTTTTTCTTTTATAATCTTGTAAATAAGCAATTGAATAAATAGTGTTTAACATTTTTGTTGTCAGTTCTTGAGAAAAAATATAAACAGTTTCATGTATTATGGTTTTATTAAAATTCTAAAAATTCTTTGAGTAAATCATTAAATGTGAAATACTCACCAACAGATGAGCATTGATAAAAAAGTTGTTTGTAATTATTTCTAAAGCAAATTTTAATTTAGCTCAAGCCACCGTGGAAAAAACAGAATTCATTATCCAATTGAATTGTAAAACAAAATTTCTAATCATTTCATCTTGACTCTTTGCCTTGGTATTAAAGTTGGTATAAAAGGGAATTAAAAATAGGATTGAATGAATCTTGGGTTAAATTTTCCTAACTATAATTTTATAAAAATAACATTTTTAGAGGAGACTCATGAAATTCTAGATTGTATTTGTGGTGAATGCACATCAGTACAAATGCAAAATAGGCTTGGATCACCTGCAGACATGTTTGTTAACACCAATTACATCTGGGTTTTCCCATTAGCAGTGGAACAGTTTGTCATATCTAGATATTGGCCTTTGTAAGATGCCTCATACCAATGAAAACAAGGGAAAAATGACAGTTGGCAATTGGGAAGACACATTGTCTTGTGAAGTCAGTTTTCTGGGCATTTTGTTCCTCAAGTTGCTTGTGTTTTATGAGGTAGTGTTACTTTTGTTACCTTCAATCTCTTTTCCCTCTCTGCCTATTATCTCTATAGTTGCTGGGAGAGCAATTGGTTAGAGGTTTTCCCCCAATTTCTTTGCTTACATTAATTTTAAAGAAAGAATCATAAATTTTGCTATTTTCAAAAGAAATTATAAAATAAAAATTGAGATAGTTAGGTGTCTTCTTTCTAAGTAAAATATTTACAATTATCTATTATAAATTCTGCTTACTAAAGGACTTTAACATTATATTATTGTACTTGCTATAATATTAATTTGTTCTTTTATTTTAAAATTTTTTGAATTATTTTATTCTCAAGTATTATCAGAAGTTTGGCACTGCACTCAATATTGATTGAAGCTGAGAAATTAACTGAGATAGCCATGAAAAGGAGATCAATTCTTTTACAAGGGTATTTGTGCAAAAGTGAATGCAATGAATTCATCTAGAATAGGAACTTGTCATTAAACTGTATGCAGTTCTGTCATTTTTGTATTTTGACTAATTTGGGATAAAAACGAGCCTAAATACGTTGATAGTATTTTAAAACTGAGAAGAGACTTGTTTGGAAGGTTTTATTTTAATTTAGAATGCAAAGACTGAAATTAGAAGTTTTTTTTTTTAAATTTAAAACAAATAACTGCAGTTATTTAAAATAACTTTTTCTTTTAGTTAGTACCAGTATAAAAAGAGAAAAATAAAGTGAAAGATATTTGAATTTTGTCTGGTAAATGTTTGTCAGATTTTCCCTGCAGATGTTTAAACTAGAATCTTATGTAAACTTGTTATTAGTCCTGTCACCTGCTTTTGCTAAATACAATTACCCAGAAGCTCTTATTTTGTTTACTATTAGCTGGAGTCATTATTCCACAATACTCTCTACCAAATAGCTCACTACAAAAATCATTCAGTTAATATGAAGTGCCTTATAGCAATTCTCTCCACAGGAACATAAAAAAGAGTAGAATGTTTAGATTCATAGAAGAAATTTTCATTATAAAAGTTTTACCAGATATACAAGTGTGTGTGTGTGTGTGTGTGTGTGTGTGCGTGCATGTGATAGAGAATTCACTATGTCTGGTGATCTCATGAATTATCGGTGAAGAACCCTTAGTTGATTTGCAATGCTGTTTAAGCTCTAAAAGCATGTTTGATCTTGAAGTTATCATGTGATGAAGGCTTTATTAAGAACATAACTGTTGTTTTTTTTTCTGTAGTGTATGAGTTAATTTATAAACAAATGAACCAAAAATCAAAATTCATTTTGATATTGTTTATATATTTATAAATATGGGCACATGGATGAATGGTTAGAATGTTCACTTTCTGACATTGAGAACCGGGTTCGAATCTTACCATAATCAATTTGTCAGGAAGGTGACTTCTTGATGTTATCAGTTTGGGGGAGGTGATCTCAGTGTGTGGCACCTTTAGAAAATGCCTGGAAACCATATCACAGATTGACCCAAGATATGGGAGTGTAATTGGGTAGATGGAAGCCATTGATGGTTCTGCTAACACAAAATCACAAGTCATCATGACCGAGGGTTTGAGCATGCTGTCCTTGTTCAGACTGTTGATCACACTAGATTCTCTCCTAGAATTTGTAACTAAGGTCTGCTCAGCATAGTTGCAGTATAAACCACAGGTGGGCTCTTTGGGTGTTGAACAAGCACAAATGTGCTTGAGCCGCTATCTGCAAAAAGGATTGGCTCGCTGCCCTAGTAGATGAGCATCCTCGGATACAAGCAATCTATCCACCCATCCATATATTTATAAACAAAAATATTGTTGAAGTATAATCAATGTGGGCAAAGAAATACCTCATAACTCTTTTATCCTCCCAAAAAAGATACATATTTTTGAATGGAAAAAATTGTTTTTAGTGAGAATCTTCTCTATACATGATATTAGGGACAAAAAAATTGTAGATGTATTTTTATGAACATAGTTTTTCTTTGTATCTTCTTTATATTCCTACTTCAACTCTTCTTCCCCTTTATCTCATTTGGGTTTATGGCCATATCACATTGAAACATTGATTCTCATATGATAATTGAAGTTAAGCAACGTCAAGCCTGTTCAGTTCCTGGATAGGTAAATGCTTGGGACTACCAGTTGCTGTAAGTGTAGATGTATGGGTGGTGTATTGGATAATGGCTTCAAATTGGGGAGCTGAGTTCCAATTCCAATTGGGTTTGTTATATTCACTTACATGCAAATAACCTTGGGAAAAGCATGAAACTACCTCTTCTCCCTCCACCTATAGGTTGATTAATAAATCCTTATCTGCAAAAGATTCTTACAATCTCAAAATGTTTTCTGGCTTTAAATAACCTGTAAAAGCTTGATAAGCCATGAAAAATAAATCAATCAATTAGATCTTACTTAATTGTTAATTCTTTATTTGATTGAATATGAATACATGCAGCATATTTTCAACTTGAGATGTTTTTCTTAAATATTGTGTCAATTCCTGCTAAATTATTTGACATATTTAACTATTTCAGATACATTTATTTTCTGTTAGCATTCAGTTGCCATTTTTCATGAACTCTAACTTGCATTTGTGTGTTAATGTTTGCTTGTATGAGAGAGTGAGGGAGAGAATATTTCCAATGATAATTGGCTATTCTGCTTGTTTGGAAGTTGGAGACATGCTTCTATTGATCCTTTCTGTTTGGGAAGATCATGTCAATCTTACTGTGTCATTTTAATGAATAATCTTATTAAAACAACTCTTTTTCTGCATATTTTTTTTCTGTTCTTTTCCTTGTTTCTTTATTAAAAAATGATTAGCAAAAGAAATAGTTGGTAGAATTTGTGTGCACATCAGTTTACTTAATATTTATGATTGGCAAAAGGCTACACTGAGTAAAACTAACTTACTAACCATTAAAACACAAACCAGGCTTGTTATAGTTGACCATAGGGATAACAGATATTTGCAGTTACTGCCTTTTGAGCAGGTAATTAGAGAAGTGTAGTGTGTTTGAACAGAGTCATAGCTGTGATACTACAAGGACTCTGTCATAGCTGTAATCCCAGTAGTCGTAGCTGGTAGTATCGCAGTTATGATGGACCCCATGACTAACACCTGATATAATGCCCTTCAAGACATCTGGACATTGGAGAGGCCATCTGATGCCCATAAGAGGCATTTCAGAGCAAGACAACATTCACAGTAGAAGGAGCATTCAGATCAGGGTAAACTGCCGGCATCCTCCTCACACAAGTGCCCACTTCGCAGGAAGATGGGAAGTTCTTACAGGTGTGTTCCTTCCAGAAGGCACCTTCCTCATCCAACTCATGACACATTTAATCTAGGAACCTGATGCAAAGCATATATCAATGAATCTCAATGCTAGTCATACATAGACTGCCTTCAGATGGATGAAGGCAACAGATCTCCCATGATATCCTAGCGGCCTTGCTTCCCTACAAGAAGGAGAACAAGAGCCTTACTAATGACATTAATGTGGCATACGGATGTGGAAGTACAGAGAGTGAGTAAAGGAGAATCAGATAGATGTGTGAAACACATACTTCTGCCTTACCCTTGAAGGACAGATTCCTTCAAGACAACAGATTAAGAGCAGCTTATAGCATTCAGCATCTGTATTATATATTATCTACTTCTAGGTCATATCACGCTACAGGTTTAACTAATTTGCATTTATATTTTTAAAAAGTTTCTTTCATTAATTAACTATCTTTTATTACTGTTCTTTTATTTGAGGATTGTTTTGATTTTCACATCAAAAATAGTTCTGTTTAGGAATATTATCTTATATAGTGCAGGAAAGTGTTTAAAATTTGCATTTTACTTGGCCTTCAAAAAGTTGGCATCTATTTGTAAAACTTTCCTTAACTATAACAAGCCAATTTATGAATGAAATGTTCATTTAAAATGTTTGTTCCAAAGATTTCAAGTAATGAATATATTTTACTTTGCGAAGCAATGTTGAGCAGGTGAAGCCTGCTATTACATGATAAAATGAGGAACAAATAGGAAATGTTTACAAATTTAACCATTTGCTTTTATTTAAGCTTCAGAAATTTTGGGAAATTAATTATGGAAGAGAAGGTTCTGGCATGTTGATTTCTCTGTTGTTTGTTTGTCATTAGTCAGGTATTAAACCACACCCCATTACACACGTGTACCAAATTTCCCCAATATACATGATTTTTTCCTTAATCATAGAATTTACACCAACACCAATAACATACATCTAACCAATAATCAACATAAGTACAGACATCACCAACTCCCATAAAATCAACTAAAAATATGCACATTCCTACAGACACACCTTTTCTGTCTTTCTCTGACTACTATCTTAAGGAATTAGACACACAAGCACTACCAGACAGAAATAAAAATACTCACTAGAATACAGATGCACTCATACCCCTCACAGGCACATACCAACAACACAAGAGAAAAAAATTTTAACTGTAGTAATTGAAAATTGATTTTTTTATAGTTACCGATTAGCCGCACTAATCGAGGGAATCCTGTATATATATATATACCTGAAAACCAACCAAGCATGAAGAAAATTATTGTTACCATGCTTTTGATTTGATCACAGCTAATTTCATGGTTATTCCAAAATTAAAATAATTTTTTTTATTCAGGCAAAGCTTTGAAATATATCTAAATGTATATTAAAAGCTAAAAATGTTGATATTATAGAAACTATTACAAGCAATTACAACATTTTTTATACCATATCCCTTTAGAACATAGCCAATCATGACTCTCCAGAGATTCCTTTATTATGTCAATTGCCAAGCATTCTTGGAAGAGATACTGGCAGTGGGGGGGGGTGCCTTCATGGTTTGGAACTCAGATTTTTTCTTCTTAGACTGGTTGTTACCCTAGGTTAATAGCTCAGTCTTCCTTTCAATTTGAACATTAGCTGAAGTTGGGTGGGGTAGAGGTTCAAGACTTTCCTGAGGGCATTAGTTGTAAAGTGAATGCAACAGGACTAGCTTGGCTCACAGATTATCCTTTCAATATGTCTTATACTCCATGCACATCCATCTACATTTTTAAATTAAACTTGTTGAAAATGTAAGTCACTGACTCTGTATATATGGCACGCAACAAAAGGTAAACCTATTAACTGTAAAGTACACATGCTGAAAGCAGAAGTTTGTGAAATGATCAACATTGAATGCAATCTCACAGAAAATGAATTTGCTGTAATAACTAAGCATATATTTTATTTTTAATAAAGATATCTGAAGATGGGATAAAACAGTGAGATGTGGCTTCATACCCTTTTCAATTGTAATAATACGAACTGAACATAATCTCTGCCCAAATTTACCAATTTTGTTTCCCGCACCAATAAATTTTATGTTACCATGTAGCACCACTTTCTGTTACCCTTGTTAAAAGTATGAATTCACCTCAGAGTAGGGAACAGCTGCCTGAGGCTGCACTCTCTCATTGTTGGGGGACAGAGTAAATACCTAGTATGTAAATTACTCTCTCTTGAATGGTTTGTAACACATTATTTATCATCTCACAGTTGCGACTCTGTCAAAGGGCAGAATCGCAACTGAGGAAAATTATACTGAGAGGTTCCCAGCCCTGGGGAACAGCTGCTTGAGAGAGGGATCAGTGCTCACACCAAGGCCAGTGCAACCAACAGTTGTGGGGGCTCTGGAATTTTTGTTCATAGCCCAGGTGTACATGCTCGGGCTCCCCTCATTAAACCAACCTTGTGTCACAATACGACTTCATGGGTGGGTTCGAGTAAATACCAAATTACTTGGGCTATTTAATCTCAGAATTTGTGAGATAATTGAGCTCCAATTTTGCATTTATTCATATAGATTCCATAATATTGGTTTTACTTAATTAGCTATTATGTTTCTCTTCAAATGTTGAACGAATAACTCATTCTAATTTCTATTTTCTCATCTTTACACTATATTAATTTTATCTTATAAATTCTTCCCTGTTCTGTTTATATGGAAAATAAGGATCCATGTACATCAAATCATCTTTAAATTAGGTGTGGCAGCAGAAGAATTAATGTTGAACTTTTAGAAGGTAAGCTTAAACATTAACACAAGACTTAAATGCAGCAATCAATTTGAGTTCTTCAGTAGTATATTAATGTTTATAGTTATTTTAGCTAGTATAATATATTATTATATTTTCAACCCCACATAATCTGTCAACCCTGAATTTGAGGTCAACAAAAATCGTTCCCTGTGCCTAACTTTTCTAGGGCTTTTGAATGGACCTGTAGGAGCAGAGAAATTGTTTGGACTCACACATGCATAAACACAAACTCTGTTATATATGTATATATATATATATATATACACTGCATGCCAAATTATTATCAAGATAACTTTTTTCTAATATTTCAAAAACTGTGCAATCAATTCACACAAAATTTTCACACAATGTTGGCAACACTGACTCGTGCAAGCACTGAAATTTTCATACTGATCTGTGCAATGTAAACAAACTGGCACCATATTTGTTATCAGCACTGTGATTTGAGCGTGCCAAATTATTAGAAAAGTGTAAGAATTTAGTGAAAAGATGGGCCATAAAAGCAGTTTAAGTGATGCTGGAAAGAAAACTATCACCTCAGAACTCTCAAAAGGTAAATCTACCCTAGAAATTTCTAAAATGATAGGGAGGTATCATCAAACAGTGAAAAAGTTCACCGCTGACCCTACACAAGTACGCAAAAGGGCAGATAAAGGCAAGCCGAGTGTTATTTCATGTCGTCTCATGTCATGACTTAAATGAGAGGCCACGCAGAACCCTGGACTTACCTGTCAAGAGCTTTTCAGTCACATTGGGGATCCTACTGTGTCTGTATCTGAGGGAAATAGCAACAACAGTCAAACTTGTATCGAAGCCTCCGTTGACAAGAAATCACATTCAAAATCAACTGAAATGGGCTGAGGACAATATGAAGATTGACTTCTCTAAAGTTTTGTTCACAGATGAAACTCGAGCAACACTTGATGGGCCAGATAGATGGTGCAAAGGCTGGGTAATGAATGGACAGAATTGCCATCAGCATTTAAGACACCCACAAGGCGGTTGAGGCATAATGATCTGTGGTGGTATTATTGGAAAAAAATTAGTGGGCCCATGGAGAGTACCAGATGGTGTCAAAGTGACTCCTGATGCATACATAACATTTATGAAGGAGCATCTTGAACTGTGGATGAAAAGGCAAAGAATTGCCTTCAGAAGAGCCATTGTTTTTATGCAAGATAATGCTCCCTCACATGCTGCTCACAAGACTACTGAATATTTGAAACAGTTAGGCTTCGATGGACCTCAAAAAATAAAGTGGCCAGCAAATTCTCGAAAATCTTTGGATCATCATGAAGTGAAGACTGTACGACAATTCAGGAGCAACACTGAGTTGTGGAAAGCAATTCTTGACATATCTCATGGCATTACAGCAGATGACATCCTACAATTAAATTCTATGGATCGTCGACTTCAAGTAATTTCAAAACAGAGAAAGCACATTCCCTATTAATTTGTTTAAAACTGTGCCTTTGTTTGTATCTGTTATTGTTTGTTTGATTATCTTATTTATTAGCTTCTTTTGATCATAAACATTCATGTGCAACATTAATAAACATTTTGTTTGCTCAATTCTGGGAATTTTACTAAACCTTCCTAATAATTTGGCACGCTCAAATCACCGTGCTGATAACTGAAAATTTTGTGTGAATTGATTGGACAGTTTTTGAAATATTAGAAAAAAAGTCATCTCGATAATAATTTGGCACGCAGTGTATATATATATATAGAAAAATATGGCAAACTGGAAATGTTTTTGTTACGTGTTTATATAAAAGACTTGCTGAAAGAAAGTGAAAATTAGTGAATGTAGGCAGAGCCCTAAAGGTTCAGTGAGTCTGCATTCAATGTTGACCATTTCACTAACTTCTGCTTTCAGTATATGTATTTTACAGTTTATAGGTTTTTTATGTTTGTCATATATGAAGTGTCAAGTTTAATAAAAAAAACTGTTGTAAGGATACAAAAGGTGATTATCTCCCTTTGAATATGAAGTCACATGGGTCACATGACAGCCACTTGGTGATGTCACTTCATACAGTCAGATAGCTTCTAGGAGACAAACAAGTAGTAGCTAAATCTGCATCTCCCAGCCACATGATGCAACTAACAAGTCTATGGCGCCATTTTCCTATAGAAATATATCTTCACCCATTATAAAAAATATGTAGAAAATATGTCCGTGATGGCAACATAGCAGATGAATCCAGCCCACTCAAATCTGGGATCCTAAACCCTTTTCTGACAGCTTCAGTTCCTTTTATTATATGTAATACTCCATTTTTTGTTCTCCTTTCACTCTGCTTGTTGTTGCATACATGTTATATTTTCTATGTGTGAAACATGTAAATATGTATATATAATTTTGTGTATTACTTAACGGTATAAAACTCTGTCTGAGAACAAAGCATGTTTGTCATTCCTTTTCTTTCATCTATACATTTTCATCTGTGAAATATGGTATTACTGTATCCATGATATAATAATACCAATAAGTGGAGGAAATTTAAATGGGAGAATAAACCTTTCTTCTATAGTGCACCTGACATGATATAACATTACTAAACTCCATTATTTGGAGACTCACTCCAACGCAACATTATTTACCCCATTAGTGTAAATAGATGTGCATGGAGTATAAGAGATATCAATGTGGAAAGAAGAATCTGTAAGTCAAGGTAGTCCTGTTGCATTCACTTTTGCACTAATGCACTTGTCACTGAGATGTCATGATAGCTGACCAAGAGAAGGGTAAGATAAACCACTCTCCTATAACATTGTTTCTATTACTACTCAGGCTTTAATGATTGTAAAGAAGTTTTAACATTTTGTCAACCTTGACAGAGGCCAGCATAGAACATAAGCAGCATAAGCTGAAATTTGTAAGTTTTTCTTGATACTTTGAACTTCCACCATAAATGTGCCCTTAAATGACAGAAAAATGGGGTGGGGGTGGGGCAAAAAGTAAAAAGCAAACTGAGTGGGGAGATATTGCAGAATGTGCTTTGATAATGTTAACAGTGTAGAAATGATACATGTACTGGTAGTTGCCACAACAATATTTCTAATTGTTTCTGACAAAGGCTTTCCACATTTGTACTGATAAAGAGTGAAATGGATAACTTTCATCGAAATATTATCTCAACTAATTCAGTGATGGGTGACAGTAAAGATGAACAGGAGGAGTGCGAGAAAGAAGTGGTTGGTAAGGTTTTTTCTACACTATAACTCAAAGATAGTACTTAGCAGTATTCTGTGTTTTGTTGCTCCATACAATCGGTATTAAAGACCAAAGCAGAAGTTATAATTATTTACATGCTAATTACTGTCCTCATCTTTGTTGTTGTTAACACAGCTTTTCATGCTGTTGTGCCTTTTAGCTTACATCATGTGTATATCAATCCAGGTAACCTACAGAGTATTCTGAATTGAACCCTTTATTTAATTTATGGGGACAGACTGTTTTCATTCCATTGTACATGTCTACAGATATCTTGTATCTTGTTCTTATTTTTAGTACTGCTCAGTTATTGCTTGCCCTATTTCCATTGAGTCCAAGTACACACAGCCTGTACAGGGACTGAACTCACAATTATTATGTCATCAAACTTACAAACCAATACTTTACTCTACTAGGCCACTGTCCCATATATTACCCACATGTAAATAACAACTCCTTTTCCTAGAAATTCAGCCAGAAGTTATAGTTGAAAAGTTAGTAAGAACAAATACTTATTTTTGAAGGTACAAAAGAGTCTGTATTCAGAATATAAAGAAAATTAGGGTTCAGCTTTGAGGAGGGCATTTTTTCCTATTTTCTTGTGTATCTTCAGAATGTGGGTGATCAAGACTCTCCATTTCCTGTTTCTTAATAATTTGCTTAGTTTCTGGAGATCATACTGAAGAGTAATTAGTTGAACAAAAGTTTAGAAGGCACATTTAAGTACATGTAGTGAAGAAAATTGGCCAGGGTTAGCATGCATGTATTGCAGCTACTGGAAAAAGGTGGAAGCACCCAACTCACAGCATCTTTAGGGTTGGGGAAAGAAATGAGCAGACGAAATGTAAAACTGAACTTTGTGTATATGCTTCTAATCTTCGTGGATTAACATGTTACTAGTAAAAATGGATTAATTTAATCAAGGACTATTGTGTTGTATATAAATACATGTTAAATGAACTGTTCATACACTTGAATAAATTAATCTATAGTTTGCATTGGCAATCTGGTTTTAAGTGTATATCAATACATTTGTAATATAATGATGAAAAAATAAGAAGGAGAATATTTACTCAACAAATAGTTATTCTTCAACATAGTTACCTTTGTTGTCAATGTATTTCATATAATCCATTGTTTCTTCATTAATCACATAAATTGAACTTTATGCAGTTAAAATTTCGAATCAAATTAAGCAAATAAGTGTGAGAATATGAACTTATTGATGCACCTTTATAATATAAAAAAACGCCATATTCTTTCAGGAAATAAGCGATTATGACTCCTTTTCTTTATTATCAGTGAATTACCATGCATTATTAAGAAAAATAGTGGAGTGGTTTGTCATTGCCTTTTCCATAGTCAGTTTCTTCTTGCTTGTAATAAAGTCCCCTCAGTCACCCACCTTTCACTGAAATCTGTCAAAATCAAATCTATCAGATCTGGTTTTTATCCTAAGCTGATGCTTAAAGAAAACAACCAGATCTGGAAGTGAATAGCATTCATCTCACAAGATTCCTTCCTTTTGCAATGTTCACACCACCATTCTAGCCACAGTGAGCTATGTAAGAAACACCATCTGTTTTACCTTGGAGAAAAGAGATGACACATTGTCAAACATGTATGCAAGATCAATGAACACGAGCTGATCGGAAGTGATACGAGCCATCAACTTGCTGACATAATCCCAGAAGGGGCGCACATGAGGACAATGTTAGAAGATATACAAAGCCATTTCTTCTAAGCCAAGGTCATACTGATGACAGTCTGGAAAATCTGCCTCACCACCATCTGAAGGTTACGTCATTGAGAGGTAGCACATTTCGAATCAATCACCAGTTGTGTGAAAACTCAGCGTTGCTGAGATAATCTGCTGCTGGCACCCAAGACCAAAAGGAGAACAACTCTGATGCCAACAAGCCTAGCTGTTCGGACAGAAGATCCTTTACAACCCCTTCCACTAATTCATGATATGATAGTCTCTGAAGCTGAGAAAGTTCACTGGATCAAGGAATGACCTTCAAAGCCAACTAACACTCGCTGAGGAAACTCAATGACTGCACATACCCTAAGAAATGGGAGAAATGATGGTCAGGCTTAGGAAGGTGTCCCGAAAACTCCATGCCAAAATCGAGTTCTCCATCAAAATGTGGTGTAGGAAAGTGAACCTTGAGACATGGCAATAACTTGCCAGGTCTGGCAATCCCAGCACCCCAGGACTCAGACACTGGTAGCAGGCTTCTTTATGGGCCCAATGTTTGCGACCACTCCACAAGAGGGTGATTAACAAACACTTGATTGCCTCCATACAGGTCCTGCAAAGAGGAAGTATAGCCAAGCAGTAAAGGATGAGGGGCAAGACGTAAGTGGCACATGCCTTAACCCTACACTTTAACGAAGTCCAGACCAACACTTCAACCATTGACTGCACTTCTGACCAATTCTTTAGCTGGAGTCTGGGCTGGAACCCCACTCCAAGAGTGTGGATGGGTTAATCAGCGACCCACTTCCAGGCACCTAGTTGCAAACCAGAGGACTTGTTATGGTTAATCTTGGCCCCTGTCACCTTCTCATACCATTCAAGCACCTTCTGTACTACCTTAATGTCACCATGACAAGAAACAAAAATGTATATGTCATTGGTGTACACAGAAACCCTGGCTCAATCTCTATCAGGGAAAACAGCAATTCTGTGTAGGGTCAGACTGCATGCCCTGTCCTTCAGTTGGCAAAGGAAGGGTTCCAATGTAAAAGCATAAAATATGGGTGACAGCAAACAACCCTGTCGGATTAACCATGACAACACAAAAGCCCTCCACTGCTTCCTGTTCACCTGTACCATGGCACAGGGGGGGAACGATACAGGAGGCTGATCCACTTGCAGAAATCAGGTTTGAATCAGCAGCCTGCAGGAGAGCAGCCAGGTACTGATGGTCAAGCTTTGTCAAATTCCTTGGACTGATATGATCGTGTGGATTAGATGCAGGTTGCTTTGGATTGTTTGTCCCCTCACAGTACAAGTCTGCACAGGTCTCAACAAGCTTGCGACAACTGACTGCACCCTCTAACAAAGAAATACCTCCAGCCTGCTAGTCCCAGTATGCTGAATAGATGACAAAGTCATTAGACAGCAAACTGGCACTGGTGTTGCAAACAAAGTGTGTCTCCTAGATTGTGGCCACATCCACACCAAAGGACAAGAGATCACAAAGCAGACGGGCAACCTTACTCCGATCTCTCAAGTCCCTCACATTCAAGCTAGCTAGCTTGATAGACATCTTTTAAAGTAGTTTTTAGAAAACCCTTAAACACAGGATTTTATGGGAGTCAGGACCCTGACAGATTTTCCAATGCTACCAGTTTCAATAATTCGATTGTCAGAGACAATACAGTCAATGTCTGTTGGGAAAGGTAATTTTATAGCCCTTATTATAAGGAGTGATGTGGCAATACCAAGACCCTTCCAGAGTAGAAATTATACATTTTTTTTCAGTTCACGAGACTCCAGCTATAGCATACTGATGTTCTGGAAAGCATTCTTAGCCTCCAACAGGTAATCCCCCACCTTATCACCTGTATTCTTTATGAGTGTGATCACTCCAAGCTTCTTTTGAAAAGTTGCGTGGGTTTTCTGTGGACTTTCCATTCATGGAAGTACATTTAAATAGCAACCACAAGAGGGCCTTCTGCTGAGTAGAAAGGTCCCTCTCAAGGTCCTGCCTGTTTATGATACAGTTTTCCCCCTTGGGAACAGTTCTTTTCTTTTTCTCATCTTTTTCTTGAGTAGGGTTGGCAGAGAGAAAGAGGGAGTAGACAGAACCCTGGAAGAGGAAGAAGGGAGGTTCTTTGCCTTAACTTGTATATATTGTTTCTCACTTCTTGCCGGTGAAGTAGGAATGGATTGGGTCTCAGCAGCTCTATTCCTCTCCCTTTTGGTATACTTTGGGTCCTTTTCATCTTCTTCCTCTCTCCCCCTTTTCAGAGAGGAGGATCGCAGTAGAGATACCTCATCTACCTCCATGTAAAGGTCCAGCTACAGTAACTCATCCTGGGCTGGATAGTCTACTGCTTTGCCTGCTGTTTTTGTTGACGCTTCTGTTCAGGCTACTGCTCTGTCAGCTGCTGCTGTTGCTTGGGTTGCTTCAGCTGGTTCACCCTCCATCTATAATTAAGCATATACCCACATCAATAGGGAAAAGAATCAGTATGAACTCCGCTAATAAGGAAATATTCCAACAACACAGTAATTTTTATAACACAGCCCTGAAAAATAGCAGATACAAAAACACTAACAAAAATTATAGAAACAATAGTACTAACCAGAAGAAAAACAGGAAAAGGAAAATCATTTGGTATACCCCTCTGTTCAACCAAATGGTTAATATTAAGCTAAGACATAAGTTCCTAGCTTTAATTGAAAAACACTTCCCTATTAATAGCAGACTTAGCAAGATCTTCAATAAAAACACCTTAAAATTAAGTTACAGTTGCACTGAAAATCTAGAAAGAATCATAAAATAAACATAATAATAAAATCCTGGAAAAACATGCATGCCAAAATTGTATTAATAAAAATCCTAAACTAAAATTAGACAAAAATAATGAAAAATTATGTGATTGTAGAAAACCTGAAGACTGCCCATTGGAAAATAAATGCTGCATGAAATCTGTGGTATACCAATGCACTATCTAATCCATGGAGAGTCCTAACACTGATAGAATATACATTGGTTCAACGAAGAATGAATTTAAAATTAGATGGGGACAACACAAAAGCTCCTTCAATAATATTAGAAATAGAAATCAGATATCCCTATCCAAATATTTTTGGCATTTAAAGGAAATGAATAAAACACCAAAAGTAAAATGGAAAATAATAAATAGAACAAGAACTTGTAAAACCTGGGATGACCCATGCCCTTTATGCTTACATGAAAAATTACACATTATTAAGTTTCTAAATAATTAAAATTTATTAAAGCATAGACATGAGTTAATGGTTTTCTGCTGACATCAACAAATTTTCGCATTAAATAATTAGCATAAAAAAAATTAAATTTCATAGTCTAATAAATGGTTTAAAAGCTTAACCCAATCACAAGATAGGAAAAACCCTTTATGAAGTCGTCAAAAAAACAAATTGTGGTTTGACGCGTTTAAGTACAAAACAGCCCTTTGGGAAAAAAAAAATAAAATTAAAAGGATAAATAAAATAAAACAAAATTCTCTTAATGACATATTATGGTGCCAAAAGTAATCCTTCGCTTTAACTGAGCAGACGATGTACGCACATGAATGCCATCATTCGCTTTAAAATGGATGCCCCCACCCTATCTCAGCTTGACCTCTTTCTGAAGGTGACTGATATGCGGATAAAAATTATCTCTTAGACCCCTTACCAAAACGGTCGCCCCAGCCATTTCCATAGTAATTAATTTTGCGAATGAACATGCTTATAAAGATTTGTAAATTTCAAGATTGGTTATTCCTAAATTTTTGCTTGAGGATGAAACAGGGCTTGATACTTTAGCTCAATTTAATTTTAATAATTATATTGAGGTTTTCCGCTCTCGTTTTTGAAACATGAGAACTCTTATGTAGCGACGGAATCATATTTTTTTAAATAATTATATATATATATATATATATATATATATATATATATATATATATATATATATATATATTTATATATATGTTTTAAAATTACAATTGGAAGAATTCTTAGTTCTTGGCAACGCATTTCAAGGCTTACACAGTAGCATCTCTTTTTAAAATTTGGATTTGATGGCTACAAAATATTTTGCTTTCCTTGATAAATTCAGAAGAACAGATAATTTCAGCAAGAAGTAAAAATTTTTTTCATTTGTCAATATGATGAACAACCTTTGTGTTGCAGAATAAAATCTAATAACACCCAATAAACCAAATGATTTTAAATATTTTTTTAATAAAAACAAATGTTCTTAGCTGAAATTTACATGGTATATTTTTCATAAAAATATCATTTTCAAAATTTTACCAATATTGATTTGTCAGTACTAATTTTATTGGGAAAAACATTGGCTTGCATAATAAAATCTGACGGCATATATCCTTTTTTTTTAAAATAATAAACATATGGAGTTATAATCATACTTATTCTGTTGTTAACACTTTCATTAATTTCTACTACTGACAATATTATTTTCTCTGATTTTGAATCCAACTCACAGACCGAGTATTGAAAATTTCTTAAATTTTAAGTAAAAATTGCAAAATTTTTTTACACTATTTACATAGTTCTGTTTTCCTAATCTTTATTGCCACATTCCCAATGTTATAGCTGTTGTATGTTTCAGCATTTTTCAGGTGATATTTGTTGGAATTTTGAATCAAACCCTTTATTTAGTCCACGGGGTTAGATTGTTCTAATTCCACATGCCATACCTTTGGGTATCTCTGTTTTAGTTAAGTTTTTTATTCTTTCTGTTGTGGCCAGAAATTGAACTCATAATACTTTTGGTCAAATAACCTTTGGATCAATTAACCAAATCTTTTATCCATTGGGCCATATGTAACTAAAACTGAGATATCCAAAGGCATGGCATGTGGAATTAGAACAATCTACCTCTATGGACTAAATAAAGTTTTCAGTTCGAGATTCCAATAAATCTCACCTCAAAAAGGCTGGAGTATACAAAAGCTGAAAATAAAGATGAGGACAACAGTCCGAACAATATAAATAAATGTAAATAGTTACAACACTGCATCTCAGAAATATAGACAGATTGCAAAATTTGTTGGTCAAATCACCAAATTTCACTTTTAAACACTAATAATGTGACTATGATTACTTTTTATTTATTCATAGTCTTGTGAAAAAATACTCCTTTTTATACAACACATATGATTGCAGCTTTTCTGCGAGTGGGAGCTAAAAGATACTGATCTACATACTGAATGTACCTCTGAATTTAAAATTTTGTTGAAGATATTTATCAGAAAATATAGGTATGTCAATAGGTTTACAGCCTAATGAATAAAAACATTATTTATTTTACACAATATTTATTTTTCAAAATAATCTCCTTCATTATCAATAATACACTTAATTCAGTGGTGCATATCAATCATATAAGATCTGAGAGGGAAAATTTCAAATCAGATTTTTACACCAATAATTATGCTTCAGACTTATTGATTAATCCTTGTAGAATTGATCAAGTTTGTGAATAATTTATGATAGGCTGCTAAAATCTTCTTGGCCCAATCCACTTCCCAATCTGATCAAATGACCAAAAATCAGCGCTGCGTATATAATATATACTGTCACAAAGTGGTAATTGAAGTCTGCTAAAATGGGTCTTCTTTCTCAGGACTACAAATGACACAATGAAATCAATGATAAACAAACACAAAACAAGAGTATTCAGTTTAATAAAACATTTACTTACAACAAATAACTTAACTAAAATAATAATTATTTTCAACTATTATGGGTCGGGGGTTTGAAACAAATTATCCAATGAGCAATTATGAACCGAAACAAATTCAAATCAATCAAAATGTATTTACCTTTTTGCTTTTCCTTTGTTAATATATTTTGTTTTTCTTTTATATATATATATATATATATATATATATATATATGTAACTCCTGTATGAAGTTCTTACAAAATGTTCTTTTTCTAAAGAAAAAAATTCAGGTTAATTTGTAGATTAGGACCTGTGCTCAGTTTGTATTAAAAATTTCCTGAATACTTACATTTAGATATAAATGTACATGTTTCATTTGAAAATGACTTGATAAATTTGATAAAAACAACCATTTTGGAGTTATCGACAGTAAAAGTTTGGATTCATTCACGTTGTTGGCGGCAGCCATTACTGGCATTGTTTGCATACCTTTGCTGTGAAATAGCTATGAGTGGAAAGTTCACTTGTCTTGATTATTACACATGCAATATAGTTCTCTTGCACAGTAATTGAGACAAGTTGAGACAAGTAAGATGAGTAAACAAGGCCATTAACTACGTTCTCTTCTGCACTTAGATTTCTGCAGCAAATATAAATAAATATTCTTGTTTGATTTTCACTTGGTTTCTGTGGTAATAATCCCAATTTCTCCTAACATCCAATTCTTTTAGGGTTGTCAAACACCAGTTTGGTAATCTTAGTACTTTCCTTCATTCTCTTAATGATAGTCTTGACTATAGGATTTTATAGATACAAAATAAGAACAGACCCACAATTGCATCTGTCTTTCTTTTTAATATTCAAACTGTAATTCTATAATTGAATTCTGCTGATTCAATAATAAAATTGGGCCCACAATTTTTGCCTGTTCTCTTCTTTTTCTTTTTTATCTGTATTCAAACTGCAATCTTACCTTTTTGGGTTTCACTACACCTTCTCATCTCAAAATCACGGCCACAACTTCTCGTTTTTTGTCTTTCCCGCTCTCTGTGATCACATGATCTTTCTTTCTGGACTGAGCATACAGAAGGGGAGTAAAAGAAAAAAAAAAGAAATTCATTCAACAAATCCCCAGCAACAAATCACCATTTTTCTTTTCTAGTCCATTGCTTAGACGACATCCGTGGTTATCTGTTTGGTTTCCTAATTCCTTGACAGGAAAGAAAGAAAAAAGAAAGAAAAAGGAAAAGGCAAACCCAATTGTACAACATGTTTGCTCATTAGTATAATTATAGATTTGGTATTATTATTATTATTAATTGTTTAATCATTTAATAGGTTGGGGGTAGCATTACAATATATATATATATATATATATATATATTTATATATATATATATTGTAATACAGTATATATATATATATATATATATTGTAATGCAGTATATATATATATATATATATCATAATGCAATATATATATATATATATACAATGCAATATATATATATATGTATTGTAATGCAATATATATATATATATATTGTAATGCAATATATATAATTAATAATGCAATATATATATATATATATTGAGCGCTTTCTAATAAGTACAAGTATTAGTATTTCTGCTAAATAATTATATATATATATTTATAATTATATTTATATACACACACTTTTCACATATATATATATATATATATATATATATATATATATATATATATATATATTATATATATATATATATATATATATATATATATATATATATATATATATATATAAGTATTGTAATGCAAGGTTTCATCCTCGCCTGCCTATATCACCACTTCAAATGTATTTAAGTTGTAATGACGATTTACATTAGATTTTAATGTTTATTCTGAGTTTTTGGCCTTTCAATTAAAACAAAATAAATAACAAAATATATATTTTTTTCCTCAGATTCTTCTTTGAATAATTTTATAATATTTCAAACTTTATACAGATTAAATTTAAAATTTAAAATTGGTAATTTTTAATTTTATAGTAAAATTTAATATTAATTAGTTAGAATGATTTCTATTTTAGTCTAACCCTAACATTAAGGCATTAAATATCATAATCCATGTTCATTGTCGGGTGTTTTGAATTTTCATATACTTGTAATTTGATTGGTCATTGCAGCTTATGTAACAGTGTTTCCCCAACCTTTTAAAACCCTTTATTCTACATTCATCACCATCACTTTATAAGACACCAGAAGTGTTGAAACAAAATGACTATTTTTGTAGTGATTTTATAACATATTTATGTTATAATTTTCAAATAAATTTTATATATATATATATATATATATATATATTTATGCATAATATTGCTGTAAAGACATTTAACTGAATATTAAAAACAAAAAAAAATGGAAGAGTAAAACAACCAATTTTACTAATGCTCTTCAAGTTTTTTAACCAGGAGTGAAAAGGGGATAAAATACAATAAATTTAAATTAGCGAATGATTGATGAGTGGGTTGCAAAAAAAAAACACGGTGGGGAAAGTACTAGAAACTAATTATAGTAAGCGCCAGCAAACAATCAACACGATGTGAGTTCATGTGGTGGTATAATGTAACTTGGAAAACATTTTATTCATGCTCAGTACTAAAGAAGAAAAACACCTTCAAATCAATTTTTCAAAAAATATCTGGTTATACTAAGGTCAAAGTTACTGAGGAAGACTTGTATTTAGTATAATTAATAAAACCATTGTGTATCTGTCTATATTTCTGAGATGAGGTATTATGTACACTATTTACATTATTTAGACCATTGTCCTCATCTTTGTTGCCATATTTATCACAACATTTCAGCCATTGTACACTCCAGCCTTCTTCAGGTGGTTGGAATGTCAAACTGAACCCTTTATTTTGCTTGCTGGGGTAGACTGTTCTAGTTCCACATGCCACGTCTAATGGATGTCAGTTTTCAGTTATCTCCTGTTAATTCCCAAGTTTTCCACTGCCTTAACCAGGAATTGAACTCACACTCTTTGGGTCACTGGATCTAACTAATGCCATGTGTCCTTGAACTGTGGAACTAGAACAGTCTACCCTGGTGGATGAAATAAAGGGTTCGGTTCAAAATTCCAATCATTTGAAGAAGGCTGAAGTGTACAATGGTCAAAATATTGTGAATATGGCAATAAAGATGAGGACAACAGTCTAGACAATGTAAATAGTGTAAATGAGACATAAATCCATCTCTTCTCTCCTCAGCTATGGATTAAATAGCAAGGTAGGCTGAGCTCTCTAGCTTTGGGCATTTAGAAGGAAAACTCTGAATTCAAATCCAAGGAAAAAACAACAGAAAACAATTCTATTATCTTTGCCAAGTGATAGCAGTTTACACATAATAAAGAAACAGAATTAGAGCCTGTACAATGAGAGGACATGTTATTTAAAAAAATCTTAACCTGTCTTCAAAGTGCATGTTATAAACTTACTATGATTGTATTACTATGTATTATTGTATTACTATTACTATTGGTTTGGTTTGATTTGGTTTGCATTGTTTTACGGCATATGAACTTCCATGGGTAAATGCCGACAAAATTTGTGTTGCTGGTAATATATATATATATATATATATATATATATATATATTTTTTTTTTTTTTCAAAAATGTATTTTTGGTAATATCTTTTTTTCAAAAATGTATTGGTGATAATATCTTTTTTTACAAAAAGTATTGCTGCTCATAATTATTTATTTACAAAGTATTTCTGGTATTAAACCCTATCTATACAATTTCACTGTATTTTGCCCCCAGTTTGGGGGTTAACTATTTGCCCAAAGCTGGGACCCTAACAGGTGCTACCACCCCAGGTCAAGGTGGACCTGAGAACACCAGCAATTAAGAGGTGGTTCCATGCTCCTTAAAACCTCCTGATCAGAGGCCTTGGTGTTGGACATATATGTAGTTTATCATCATACCCAGGACGGTATTACTATTGTATTATTACTATGATAATCAAGAGAGTATTCTCTACTCTATGCTTTATGGATGTGACGTTGTAATGAGGTCAGCTTATAATTAGAATAAGAAAGAGATTGTGGAATTTATAGGGACATAATAAGGAAAGATGTCTTGGAGAATTTGACAATGGACATATCTTATATGGATGGCTGTACAAGGAACTGTCATATTAAAAAAAAACAACAGACATTGCTAAGAACTACAAAAGATAAGAAGTTATGGAGAGTAATTATAGGCCCTCATCCTGAAGGGACATGGCCCATAAAAGAAGATTTATTCGCCATACGATCTGCTTTCTCTTTATTAATATGCATACAATCTACTTTCTCTTATTTTCCTAGAAAAGTTAAGCAACTGAGTAGAACTGACAAAAGCAACGAGTGAAATACAAGAAATCTAGTTATTAATGTACGGAAATGAACCTCTATAGCTTTAAAACTGCATTATATCCAGTTATATGTTGGTAGTTTTGTGATTTCCTAATTGTTTATAAAATTATATCAATGCTTTTGGTTTATGATTGAAAGTTTCTGTTGACCTTCCCAGTTCCATGATGACATTGATGGGTGCAGTCCTTCAAGGTAAAATAACCTAACTGCTTGTTTTGTTTACAAAATGAGTGAGGAGTGCATAACATGCAACTGGTAAGAGTCAGAAATTCACCTTACAAATGTTCGCTGACTGCTGATATTTTGCTAACATTTTATCATCTAAGTTTTGACACTGTAACTTTTCTATATGCATCAACAGCAAGCCACTTGCATACAAATGCAGATTTACACAACTGCTCTCAATAAATAGTTTTTTTTTATATATATAGGCATACAGATGCATCAATATATATGCACATATAGATTTATACAGGTAAAACATATTCACACATTGGTACTGAAAAGGTTTTAACCCAACTGACTTCCCTACATCTAACCAATACATCAGTTTTTCTAAAGGGTATTTTGGTTGGGTTGAGAGCTTTTCATACCTCTTACATATATATATGAACTTGTGTGTATATATGTAATCAACACATACATACATGCTGAAGGGTACTGAAAAGTTCTCAGCGAGATGAAGTTGTTCCATTAAAGATTTTAATGTTTGGTCAGTTGGCTAGATTTTGGATGTGTGCTAGGCCAAATATTTCAACACCTCCTTTTGTCTGTATATATATATATATATATATGTATATATATATGTATATATATATATATATATATATATATATATATATATAATATATATATATATTTTAAAAATATAGTTTTAAGGTATATTTATGGGTTAAAGTACTCAATATCAGGGATAGAGCATATGCAAATATAAAAGTGGACATTGAGATCAACACCAAGCAGTCTGTTTCATGCTTAAACACAATCTTCAGGCCATAGTGTTGTGTTTTGGCTTAACTATTTATATATGCTGTTCCTTATGGTTAGAAAGTCTATTGTATTATCCTCACAATTATTGGGTGGGTGGTAATGGTTAGGTTTTAAATTATTCTAGAGGCTTTTGAGTTGAAATAATTGCAGATTTGAATGCAGTTAATTGTAGCTATTTTATAGTGTTGTTTGTTGACATTTTATTCATTATTTATTACTGATTACTTTATTGTTTGTTACTTAATATATTTATTGCGTTTATATATGTATTTCATATTTTGTTTATTATTTACTTAATTTGTATACTAATTTATTGGTTTAGAATTTTTGCTTATTTTATCTTATTTTACTTATTTATTGTTTTTTGCATATGTTCATCCTTTTTGATTTTTAAATAACATAGAAGTTATTTTTGTGTTTGCATTTTGAGAGAATTTCTGATTCTTTATCTAGTAATTTGTGTTGGTCTGAGAAGGTAATTATAGCTATTTTCTCCTCCAGACAGAGTTTACAGTTATTGGATTTATTGTTGTTTTATGTTTATTGTTGATTTATTGTTGTTTATTGCTGTTTCTTATTTTTCATGATATTTTTGGTTTGAATTGGGTTTTATTTTTAATTATCCAGATATATTTAGAAAGCAAGGTGCTGTTCACATATTTACTATTTGTGAATGATGTATTGTATGCATAGTTCTTCTGTTTCCAGTGTCATGCAGTTATTGCTTTGTATATTTTTTCTTTGTTGTCTGCTGATTTTACAGTGGCTTTGTATATTACATTGTTTTGTAAGCAATTGCCATTTAAGGGACACATGAGTTTGATTTGTGTAGGTGATTTGTTGGTTGTTTTCTGCTGCTTTTTTAATTATTTCTGTCTTGTTCTTGGTGCAACTGTAGCTAATTTTTATTATGTTTTTGTTGAATATCTTGTGTAGAGAGTTTGAAGGTGGGGAGTGTTTGTCTATGAGTTTAATGAATATTTTCTATGTTTTTAAGTTTTTTTTGTAGGGTGGGATGAACCATATGATAATTCTTTTTCTGTTGATTTTTTGTACTGAAAGAAATAGGACACGATAAACTTTTCTGAAATGGAAACTATGATCTGGAAATGGAATGAAAGCAATAATAGCACATACCTGAATCCATCATAAAGAGCTTAGGATATGGAATTAGTAAATACTAAACATTTCAAATATCTCAGCATATGAATCACTTATGAGAAATTTAGTTTAGGAAAAAAAGAAATTGAACATAGAATAGACTGCACCAGAGGTAGTTTCAGCCAACACTGCAAATTGCTACAAAATCAAAACACCAACCTGAAAACTTGAGTTATATTCTTAGATAGCCTAATAGTCAGATCAAGACTTTTATATTAATGACTAACCCATATCTAAACTATCATTTGTATACAACTACTTTCTAAGATCAGTGGTTAAAGACTTTGAGTGAAGCCCGAGAGATTTGGCAAAGAGCGTTGTTCTATGATCATTGTGAATGGGTGTTACAAATAACAACAAAGAACTGTCATAACAAACAAAATCTGTACCAAATAATACAAACCACATCACTTGAAGACTACCAACAGCAACAACATCCAAAATGGATAGCACATATAACTTGAAGAGAAAATGATATAATCAAGATGTTGACATGCCACAATATTCCAAATAAATGGTTAGGAATGAAACCGCCATCAATACTAGAAAGAGTGGTAACAGCTACTGGATTTAAAAAAAATCTCACCATGGTCGATTTGTCAGGAAGGAGACTTCCTGATGTTATCAGTCTGGAGAGGTTACGATCTCAGCATGCGGTGCCTTTGAAAAGTGTCTGAAAACCATGCCACGGGTTGATCCAAGCCTTGTGAGTGAAATTGGGTAGATGGAACCCTTGGAGACTGTCAAAATTGTGCTAGCATGAAATTATAAATCATTGTGTCTGAGTGTGCTGGTGCTGTTCAGATTGTTGATCATTCTAGATAATACGCTCTCTCCCAGAAACTCTAACTATGGTCTGCTCAGCATAGTTGTAGTACAAATGGGCTCTGTGGGTGTTGAACAAACACAAATGTGCCTGAGTGAGAGCCTGCAAAATATATATATATATATATATATATGCACACTATGCCAGAAACAATATGTAGGAAAATCTGAATGGCCCTTTAACTACAGAATTAATAATTATCGTAAGCGAATTAAATCGACTCCCTATGAGCAGTTATTACCTGTAGAACAACATTTCCGCCTAGAAAAACACGATTTCAAAACCCATGCCAGATTCACTATAATTGAGAGAATAGAAAAGTTCAGAGCAGATAACATTAGAAAATTTTAGAGTCCCATGAAAATAAGTGGATACAACGTCTAAAAACACAATACCCAGCCGGGCTAAATCACAAATTTAACAACATATAATGGTAACAATCAAAACCAAAACCTACCCACATTTCTCACCCACACAAGACAGACATGCTTAAGGAGGAATGGAGGCCTCACACTTATACACTCACCCACACGATTATACACACGTACACACACCATACTCACTCACTCCCTAATGAGCCAAATGATAACACACACCTACAGCAATGCACACGCTTACACATATCATACTCACTCACTCCCTAAGAACCAAATAACACACACACAAACACTAAACAGAGACACATCCCCTCACCAGGTCCAATAAAACTGTCAAACTGACCAGAGAATTCAGGATAAAATGTATCTTATCCAGTTCTTATCTCAAATAACAACTTAAAAGAGACTGTTTGACCAACACAAGGAATGTTAAAAGATTCATGTTAAAAAAGATAAAAAATAAAAAAACAAATGAAAACTACAGACAAAAAAAGTTCATTTTCTCCAACAAAAGACATTCATTTCTGTAGTTCCTTGCTAACAGCAAGCAGAAATATTTCGCCTCCCGATGATGGCCATTTCAGTCGAAACTAGTCGAGGAATTTAAATGGAATAATAATAATAATAAAAAAACGAAAGAATATTAATCTACAACCCAGTGTGTCTAATGATTTTAATTTTTAATTTTTTAATTTTTAATTTTCTTATTGTTTTAAATTTATATATATATATAATATATATATATATATATATATATATATATATATATATATATATATATATATATATATATATATATATATATATATATATATATATATATATATATATATATATATCTGTATAAATGTATTTTTATATAGTCATACATACAAAAATGTATATATCATGTTTACAGTACCATCTTCTGCCTAATGTTAGGGAAATAGAAGTGTCTTTAAAGTTTGGCTCTTTGTTTTAGTCCAGTTTACAAACATTAGCAAAAATTCACAAGTGAAGAAAATGACCTTTCAGAAACATTGGTGAGTATTTAAAAACACATCTTTTGTCTTCATTCTTGACCGAGAAAATAACCATTTTGGGACAAAAAGTTACATCTTCTTCAAGACATATGCAACCATTGCTGTCTCCAACTTCCTATCTTTTGTAGCTCTAAGCAATGTTAGGCCCTTTACTATCCATTTCAAGCACTGTTATGCTGTTTATTTACACAAGCTCATTAGGTAGGTTACTCACTGTTTCCATTAGCTTTATTGCCCGCAGTATGTCCTTTGAGTGTCATTTTCTCTAAGCCCTCTTTCCTTATGTGTGCCAGAAATTTCAACCTTCTCTTTCTGAATCTAAGTGAAAGTATCATTTTTATTTCTATTTTCTTTAAAATTTCTAATGCAAAAAGGATTTATCATAAGAAAATTATGGCAAGATTGAGAGATCTTTTCATATCTTAACCTAAATGTAATATTCTACTAGTGAAGTCCCATAGACTCCTCAGGAGTATGGAGTCACAATTCTCAATGATACTAGGCATTCCTGTAGCAAGTAGCTTTTTAAGTTGCAAGCCCAACCAGTTTTAGATTCATAGTTGTCATTCTTTTAGACTGGTTGTCAATCAAATCCTAAGAGCCTAGCCTGCTTGCTATTTCACATAGCTGGTGGGGTGAGGGTGAAGAGATAGATTCATACCTTTCCCAAGTATATTTGCACATAAGTGAATGTAACAAACTTGACTGAAATTTGAACTTTGTTCTCTGATTTCTCATATTGAGCTGCAGTCTATTACACCACCCACACATCCTAAGGCAATGTAAACTATGAGGAGGAAACACTTCTCTGTATTTGGTGGTATTCATAAAGAACTCTTTATTATAAATTGCTGGAATTTGAACAAACTGTTACTGTACAACATTGCAGTTTGCAACTGGCCAATCTGAATGAAACAGTGAAGCAGAAAAAAAAAATTAATTTGGACAAAGTCAGCTGATAATTTTGCTGTATAACAATGTCTATCCTCATGTTGCAAATTAGATCCTCACCGTCTGATCTCATCTTCTAATTTCCACAAATCTAATCAACGATAATGTATTTATTATTTAATTGATACATAAGCATAATCATTTTATGTCAGATCATTAATTAATTTGTGATTTCCTAAACTTATTATTCTTTTCTAATAGATGATGACAATTCTAAAGTATTTGCACACTGGGAGGATTCTATGCTTTTTGCTACCATAGCTACCAGAGAAGACAATTATGTTGTAGAGGTATGTATATCACACAATTTTATTATGATTATTTTTTTAAATTTGTTTTATGTTTCAACATGAAGTATATATATTTACTGTGTTTTTAGTAGCAAATTAATTTTGACTGGGCTGGGTTGCATATCCAATACACGAGTTGGACTACTTTACTATTTATGCATAGTTAGGGATGAAGTTTTTATTTAAACTTAAAAAAAGATATCTGATAGTTTTTGCCTCCTCTTTTGATATTGGCCAAATCTTAGCACATGACTCTAACAACTCATCTTTTCATATGTGCATAAATTAAAATTATTTACTAAGGGTAGATTGCATTAATACAGAGTTCTGAGAATAGCTTGATAATGGCTATTACTGTTCATATTTATTTGATGATACCAACTTTGACACAAGGTTATATTTCAAGAGCTCTTAAAAAGGATTGAATATATTTTTAATAGTTTGTCAGATCAGTCCATTAACTTCTGTATTTTAAATAATTTTCCTTCATTCTCTATTCTCACTTTATTTCTTTTTAGCCTTTCTCCATTTTGAATGAAGTAATATCCATACCAGAAATGATTTTACACCCACTTCGACCAGTTTTCAGCTGTTATATTCATCATAACAGAATAATGAAATATTCTTCATTTAGTGCACAAATAATGGGAATTTCTCTCTGAACTTCACATGGAAACTAATTAGCTTAAAGAATTCAAAAGAAATTTGATTGTATTTATTACTTTACCTTCAAAATACTTTAATTTGCATTTTAAAAAAAATCATCACGCTTTCAGAAACTTAAGTTAAGGAAGATTTTATGTAATGAGGTTATCCAAAGTACAAAGGCATATTAATTAATTTAAAATCTATATTTAATTAATTGTTTTATGGGTTAAAAAGGCATTTCAAGAATGTACTTAATATGTGTTTTAATATTTATAGTGGATAGACATGCAATTCAAAAATTGTTAAATTTTATTTGCATTGTGTTATATGTTCCGTATTGTGTACTGTGTAAGAAAATGTTTAAGGAAAAAGCCTCCTCTTTTACAATTATCTCCCTTCACCTTGTTTTGATTTGCAAACTTTGGCTTTTGGCTTCAGTACCGAAGTCCATTTGATAATTAAGATAGCATTGTTTTGTTGGTTCAGTAAAACTTTTTCAAATTAATAATACATTCTAATGGGGATATTATTCAAGATACAATATTCCCAGTTTGTTTTTCCCCATTATAGGCAGTATTTTATTTGTGATATAGTAATACCATAATACATAGATGGAACAGAATAATTAAAAGAAATGAATGACAGCCATACATGGTTCTCAAAGAAATTTTTTATGCTGATACATATATACTTATCACTAATTTGTCTCCACACACAGAAACTATAACATATGTATACAGCAAGCAGTGTGAAAGGGACAAAAAGGGGGAGGGTTATACTTGTAATATTTCCCAATGGGAAAAAGGGCAGGTCAGTGGTGTCTTTTCAGTGCCATGTGAGACCAAGTGAGTTCCTCTGTTAACCTTACCAGTGTGGGATTACACATCTGTCTTCTTTGTAGCCTACATAACAACTGGTGTGGGCAAACACATCTAGACTTCAGGCTTGATAAACAGTAACTGTCTGGGCTGTCTATAAACTGGCATCACTCACTGGCTGTCATATGAACCTCATAACTTCATCTCAGCCAAGGGGAGATAATTGCCTTTGCATCCCCACAAGTCTCATTGAAAGTATTAGAATTTAGTGTATGAACTTCCCTTTTTACTATATATGGGAGATGATTCTTGTTTTAGAAGTGTTGATGTAATGTACAATTTTGTCACTTGAATATTCTTGACTGTTCTAATTGAAGTGGATGATAGCACCTTTTTTTTTCCTGTTATTATGAATTCTGTCTGAGAGTTAGCTTTTTTTGAAAGAGAACACTTGCAATAGAATAACCTTTGGATGATGGGATCTCAATTGAATTACAGGTAATGATTACCTAATTGGTAAATGACATTCAGTGATGAGTGGGTGCTTGACAGAATACAGGATAACCACCTATTTTATATGATGGTGATTATCAGAGTGGCATTGTATCTAATCAATGCTTTATATTTATTAATAAAATATGCCTTTACATCATTCAAGTATTCTATCAGTCTATTAGCATTACATTATTTTTCCTTGTTGTCTTTCTCTCCTAATAAGCCAGTAAACAATATCTTACCTTCTCTCCTAATAATGGTTACCTGGTTACCTCTACTAAAATGTCATGAATTGTGTATTACAAGATATGGAGCTTGGGAAAATCACTCTGATTGTTCTGATAAGAAAAGAACTCATGCATTTGTTGGTGTGGGCCTCAGACCCAACACAGAGTCCTACATCAAGTACCTTGAGGAAGTAGTGCTGTCCTGGGTCAAGACAGTGTCTGCTGGAAGGCCCTATGTCTGGTACAAGACTTTGCACCATGCCACAGAAGAAGGAGAACCCAGTCATGGCTGTCAGACATTTTCTGTGACCACATCACCCCTTACATCTGACCACTTAACTCCCCAGACTGCAACACTCTTGATTATTATATGTGGAGCACAGTTGAACAAGAGACCAACAAAACTCCTTATAATACCAAAGATGAACTGAAGGCAAGGTTTATGGCAGCATTCAACAAGGAGAGTGTCCATTGCAGGAGATTCCGAAGTCATGTGGAGACTGGGGTTGAAGCCAATGGTGATTTTATTGAATAAATTTACTCTTTAGTATCTTAAGATATTTTTGTGTATATTTGGTAAATATTCATTTTTGGAAATTTATATGACTATTTATCCATCATTTTAGAAACTGCACACATAGTGGTCTTCTGTATAATTACCACTGTTTTTTAATCATTTCAACCTAAGCAAGGCAATAATGCAATTAGGATACAAGGGGTTACTGGGAGTGAAAGAGAATGAGAAGACTAGTGAGGAGAAAGGACAATAAAACAACAAGTTTAGGAAGAAAGAAGATGGCAATTGACATTGCATTTAAACTTTTGAAGACTATAATTGGCAAGGAAGCAAGAAACCAGAAGTGTTCCACAGGCAAGATGTGCTAGAAAAGAAAACATTAGAATCAAACTTCCAGTTATATCAAGCTACTTCAACAGTAAAATGATGAGACCTAATAGCCAATATAGTAATATTCCCAAATTCATGCAGTCAAGGTACCAAGGAAGAAAGCTCATCAGAACAATTACCATAGAAATATTTGTAGAAAAAACATAGGCAGCCACATCACTTTGGTGAGAAAGTGTAGTTGAGATGCCAGGGCAGGACTGATTACATTACAGACTCTTCTTTGAATTTTGTCAAGAATATTAATATATATAGTAGGATCCCAAGACCAAATATAGCAGCAGTATTCAATGCATAGTCAATGGGTAGATTTATAATTTATTCATTTGTTTTTTTTTGTTGTTTTTATTTTTTTTTGGTACTGCCTGAAATGTACAAATGTAGTGTAATAGATTGTTTGTTGTAAAGAACACACAAAATTAAGTTAACACTTGACCCACCCTCACTATAATAATCTTGATGTGGTATTTAGCATGCTACCATTTCCAAAGGAACCTAACCTTCCACCTCCCAACATTTATGTAAAGACCACATTTATCTGAAAGAAATAGCTCATTACTCTGCACCTGGTAAACATTAGAAAGAAACATAGATATATCTCTAGTATTTAGCTCCTTTGCCTGTTTAGTCAGTTTCATATAATTTACATTTTCTTTGGTTATTCTCTTAACTAAATAATTTGGACTCTAAAACTTGAACAATTTCTTATAAGTTGAATGGATTTTGCATAAGATTATGTCAATATTCATAAAGTATGCTTGTGCTGAGTCTTTGTGGAACATAAAGTCAAAGCCATGCTAAGTGCAAAATCAATAGCAAATTAATTTTTGACGGGCCTGGGTTGCATGTCCAATACATAATGCGGATGATCTAACAGTGCTAAAGGGCTTCAAATGGCTTATTATTCATATGACCTGCCATACCATAAAATTGTACCAAACCACCCACATGCTCTTTGTATTCCATTGATGAGATGCAAGTTCCACTTGAACAGCTGTTTCTCATGAACTGCTGCTTTATTGACTGGATGCCAAGAAGATACTTTTCCAGACACTAAAATCTTAAACCATTCAAGTCTAGGGTAAAATACTATCTTCTTAAACTATGACTTTTACTCTACCTTGAGTAACTCTTGGGACTTGTACAGTGTGAACACAAAAAACATTGTGGGTAAAGAAGTGGTTTCATGCCTTTTCCAAGTGCATTAATGAGATTTGAATGCAAATTTCTATTCTGTGATGTTAACTGTTAGAACCCCTGCACCTCTTTGAATAATAGGAAGAAGTTAATGTAGCTGTCTAATCCAGATATACACATTAACAGATAAATTCAGCCCACTATCAAATATATTAGGTAGAGGGTTGAAATGCTTGTGCATTAAAAGTATAGGCGTTAATGTTTTTTGATTAGCATTTAGATTGTATAAGTTAATTGAGATATTTTCATCTGGCAAGCAAAATTATATACAACTAACATTATTTTCATACAGTTCAACAGATAATGTAGCTGTTTAATCCAGACATTCAAAGATATTAACTAAAAAATTGTGATGAGATTTGTAACATTGACATTACTTCTAAAGATTAAATAGTACAAGTAGTTATAAAAGTAAAATCTAGTTAGTACAATATGTAGTAAATAAATGAACTATGTGAAAATGAAATATAATGGAAAAAATAAATGTCTGTTAGACTTGTGTAAGTGAAATATAATCTTTAACAAACAAGAAAAATAGTGGAATTTTTAACAAATTTGAAAAATTCATTAAAATGAAATGTGAATAAAATTTTTAAAAATTGTTACTTATCAAGTCAAAACATAAGTAGATTAATGTTCTTATTACACTAATTATTAATCCTGTTGAATCCCTCTGAAATCCTTGTTATGTGTCCACAAAATTTCAGCTTTCTCTTTCTGATTCTGAGTATAAGTGTTCTTTAAGACTTCTTTAATGCTTACTTGTTCCATCTATTGAATCCTCACTATCCTATTGTAGAACCACATTTCTTTCAGTTTTCTCTTCATCTATGGGGTCCAGCATTCACTGCCATATAAAAGGATGGATATCAAATAGTAATGCAGTGCTTTTTTCTTTGTTTCTAACAAAATATTTTTGTTTCTCAATATTTCTTATATTTTTATTAAACCTTTTGTCCTGTTAATTCTTTTATTCTATTGTGCATACTTCTTTTGTGTTGCTCATCCTTTCTATTTCTGTGTACTTTTCATTGAGCCATTCCTCTTTAGACTGCTTACATTTGTTTTTAATTTATATATAATGTTCAGTACTCCTTTCCCTTCCTTAGCTTTGTTTGTTGTCACTTTTTCCTCATCTTCTGTCATCTATTTGTTCCTTTCTTGTCTTTTTTCTTGGGATGTCATTAGCATTTTTCTCAGCATGTTCATATTTTAGTCTTATTGAAATTATATTAGTTTATAACTCTATTTTTGTATGTCTCCTTGCAAATTGTGTGCTTTGGGAGTCTGTCATATTGCAGTTTAGGCACTGCTTTTGTCTCTAGTTTCCATAGTTTTTCTCTGATATAGCAGGTAGTTGCTCCCACAGTTGGTTTTGCTGTATAGAACTGCATTTCTGAATCTGTTGTTGATAGTTAAGTCATCAATTTTGTTCTTCCTGACTCCTTCCAGACATCTCAACATCCATAGGCATCTTGAGTGCTCTTGAAATCAAATTTTGGTAATTATTTGATTGTTTGCTGTTCACCACTGGACACATGTTTTACCATGCTCATTTCATGCTCCTAGTCCAATCTTGCCAAATATTTCACCTTCTTTTTCTTTTCTGACCTTGACATTCAGGTTTTCCATGTTGACTGTGATTTCTTGTAATTTACATTTGGCCTTGGTGTTGTCAAGAGAGTTATAAAAGTTATTGATTTCTTCCTCCATAATTTGAGCTGTCAGTGTGCATACAACAATAATTGCTATATTAAATGGTTTCTTTTTTAGTTTAAATAACAGGATTTTGACTGAGATTTGGCAGTATCCTAGAACACATTTAACATAACATTATGTTATCTCGTATTAACACTACCCCCTCTTTAATTTTTCTCTCTACCTCTCTAAAATCGGTATCATTCATGCTTAACCCGAAAACCTCAAGTAAAATAAAAAATGAGAAAATTGCAAGATGGCGGATGGAACTCTCTTGTCATTCATTCGACGTCTCCTATCGCCCTGGAAAGGAGAATGCTGCAGTTGATGCACTTTCAGGGGTGTGTGGTCTAACAACAAGCTCATCTGATCTTCAGAGCATACACCGAGAATTGTGTCACCCAGGCATCACAAGTAGTAGTAGTCCGGAGCAGGAATTTACCATATTCAGTTGAAGATGTAAAAAGAATTACCAACTCCTGCCAAATATGCACGGAAAATAAGCCAAGATTCTATAAGCCCCCTCAAGCAACACTCGTGAAGGCCACTCAGCCTTTCAAAAGGCTTAATCTGGATTTCAAGGGTCCACTACCTTCTAAAACACAAAATAAATACATGCTTACTGTAATTGACGAGTACTCAAGGTTCCCCTTCGTCATTCCATGCCCTGATGTAACGGCCACTACAGTTATTCAAGGCCTCTGCTCCATTTTTGCAATTTTCGGAGTGCCTGCATACATTCATACAGATCGGGGATCTGCCTTTATGTCGGAAGATCTCAAGAATTTTTTGCATGAACGAAGAGTGGCGGTAAGCCGAACCTCCCCTTACAACCCTCAAGGGAACGGGCTCTGTGAAAGATATAATGGAATAATATGGAAGACAGTACAGTTGGCATTGGCAAACCAGAAAATGCCGAACTCAAAATTGAAAAGTGTCATCCCCGAGGCTCTAAACGCTATCAGGACACTACTGTGTACATCTACAAATGCTACTCCCCATGAGAGGTTTTTTTTTCTGTTCCAACGACGAAGCTCAACAGGCACTTCCCTCCCTTCATGGCTTGCTCAACCTGGAATCGTTTTACTGAATCACCATGTTCGTCGTAGTAAACATGACCCCTTAGTCAGCAAAGTGAAACTAATTGAGGCGAACCCCCAATACGCCCAGATTGAAACTGCGGAAGGAAGACAATCAACAGTCTCCTTAAGAGATCTTGCGCCGGCTGGAAATACATCTGAAGAAGCTACTGCGATGGAGAATAGCGAATATCCAATTTTCAGAACCAGCCCAGATAAGCTAGGCGATCAAATCTCACGTATATCTAGTTCAGATACTCTACCGAATGAATCCGATAATCCTTATGAACCTTCTTCTACATAAAAATTCTGAAGAAAGACCAATACCACAAAAACGGCCTCACCCTACATCGAAGACTGACACTTATTTTTCAGACATCCAGCAACCGAAACAAAAAAAAATGGTGCCGTTTCAAGGCTAAACCTTCTACGCAGAAATGTGTTAATCACAATAACTATAACTTGTCGTCTGATGTAGACGGCCACCAGTCACCTGAACAATTAGGATGTTCCCAAAGGACTCGCCAAATGCCAGGTCGTTGGAAAGACTTTATTCTGTACGAATAACTAGCCGGTGGGGGAGAATGTTGTAAGTAATTCCCACAACCTGCTCCCCCTGTTTGGTGTAATGGACAGATTCCAGAAATGCTTATAAATAAGGTAGCTTAATTCTTTTCTTTTGGTATCTGTATTAAGTTACAGTGGCAGACAGTCTTTGACTGTAAGCGACGTCTGCCGAACTCTCTGCATTAGCAGGGAGGAACCAGGACGAAGCTTTGCCGAAGGGCAAGGTTTCGTTCGCGGAGGTTGACAGTTCATGAACCCACCTAGGCAGATTTGATGGCTATATTTTTGGCCGGGCCTACGGGCTCGGATTACCCACAATAAACTCGACCTTGTGCCACATTCAATCCCACGTGGAGGGGGGGATAGATAAATAGCAGTAGCTGTATTAAGTTAAAGTCAGCGCCACCTGTCTAACTCTCTGCATTAGGAGGGAGGAACCTGGACGAAGCTTTGCCAAAGGGCAAGGTTTCGTTCGGGGAGGTTGACAGTTCATGAACCCACCTAGGCGGGTTTGATGGCTATATTTTTGGCCGGGCCTACGGGCTCGGATGACCCACAATAAACTCGACCTTGTGCCACATTCAATCCCACGTGGGGGGAGGGAGAAATAAATAGCGGTAGCTGTATTAAGTTAAAGTCAGCGCCATCTGTCTAACTCTCTGCATTAGCAGGGAGGAACCCGGACGAAGCTTTGCCAAAGGGCAAGGTTTCGTTCGGGGAGGTTGATAGGGTGGATTTGATGGCTATATTTTTGGCCGGGCCTACGGGCTCGGATTACCCTAATAAACTCGACCTTGTGCCATTCAATCCCACGTGTGGGGGAGAGATAAATAGCGTAGCTGTATTAAGCTAAAGTATTCTGTCTAACTCTCTGCATTAGCAGGGGAACCTGGACGGGCCGGATTTCGTTCGGGGAGGTTGACAGTTCAAACCCACCTAGGTGGATTTGATGGCTATATATTTTGGCCGGGCCTACGGGCTCGGATTACCCACAATAAACTCGACCTTGTGCCACATTCAATCCCACGTGTGGGGAGAGATAAATAGCGGTAGCTGTATTAAGTTAAAGTCAGCGCCATCTGTCTAACTCTCTGCATTAGCAGGGAGGAACCTGGACGAAGCTTTGCCAAAGGGCAAGGTTTCGTTCGGGGAGGTTGACAGTTCATGAACCCACCTAGGCGGGTTTGCTATATTTTTGGCCGGGCCTATGGGCTCGGATTACCCACAATCGACCTTGTGCCACACAATCCCACGTGGGGGATAGATAAATAGCGGTAGCTGTATTAAGTTAAAGTCAGCGCCATCTGTCTAACTCTCTGCATTAGCAGGAAGGAACCCGGACGAAGCTTTGCCAAAGGTCAAGGTTTCATTCGGGGAGGTTGACAGTTTATAAACCCACCTAGGCGGGTTTGATGGCTATATTTTTGGCCGGGCCTACGGGCTCGATTACCCAATAAACTCGACCTTGGCCACATTCAATCCCACGTGTGGGGAGATAAATAGCGGTAGCTGTATTAAGTTAAAGTCAGCGCCATCTGTCTAACTCTCTGCATTAGCAGGGAGGAACCTGGACGAAGCTTTGCCAAAGGGCAAGGTTTCGTTCGGGGAGGTTGACAGTTCATGAACCCACCTAGGTGGATTTGATGGCTATATTTTTGGCCGGGCCTACGGGCTCGGATTACCCACAATAAACTCGACCTTGTGCCACATTCAATCCCACGTGTGGGGAGAGATAAATAGCGGTAGCTGTATTAAGTTAAAGTCAGCGCCATCTGTCTAACTCTCTGCATTAGCAGGGAGGAACCTGGACGAAGCTTTGCCAAAGGTCAAGGTTTCATTCGGGGAGGTTGACAGTTTATAAACCCACCTAGGCGGGTTTGATGGCTATATTTTTGGCCGGGCCTACGGGCTCGGATTACCTACAATAAACTCGACCCCACATTCAATCCCACGTGTGGGTAAATAGCGGTAGCTGTATTTTAAAGTCAGCGCCATCTGTCTAACTCTCTGCATTAGCAGGGAGGAACCTGGACGAAGCTTTGCCAAAGGGCAAGGTTTCGTTCAGGGGAGGTTGACAGTTCATGAACCCACCCTAGGCGGGTTTGCTATATTTTTGGCCGGGCCTATGGGCCCCACAATAAACTCGACCTTGTGCCACATACAATCCCACGTGGGGGGATAGATAAATAGCGGTAGCTGTATTAAGTTAAAGTCAGCGCCATCTGTCTAACTCTCTGCATTAGCAGGAAGGAACCCGGACGAAGCTTTGCCAAAGGTCAAGGTTTCATTCGGGGAGGTTGACAGTTTATAAACCCACCTAGGCGGGTTTGATGGCTATATTTTTGGCCGGGCCTACGGGCTCGGATTACCCACAATAAACTCGACCTTGTGACACATTCAATCCCACGTGGGGTGGGGGATAGATAAATAGCGGTAGCTGTATTAAGTTAAAGTCAGCGCCATCTGTCTAACTCTCTGCATTAGCATGGAGGAACCCGGACGAAGCTTTGCCGAAGGGCAAGGTTTCGTTCGCGGAGGTTGACAGTTCATGAACCCACCTAGGCGGGTTTGATGGCTATATTTTTGGCCGGGCCTACGGGCTTGGATTACCCACAATAAACTCGACCTTGTGCCACATTCAATCCCACGTGGGGGTGATAGATAAATAGCGGAAGCTGTATTAAGTTAAAGTCAGCGCCATCTGTCTAACTCTCTGCATTAGCAGGGTGGAACCTGGACGAAGCTTTGCCAAAGGGCAAGGTTTCGTTCGGGGGTTGACAGTTCATGAACCCGCCTAGGCGGGTTTGATAAACGGGCTCGGATTACCCAATAAACTTGACCTTGGCCACATTCAATCCCACGGTGGGGAGAGATAAATAGCGGTAGCTGTATTAAGCTAAAGTCAGCGCCATCTGTCTAACTCTCTGCATTAGCAGGGAGGAACCTGGACGGCTCAAAGGGCAAGGTTTCGTTCGGGGAGGTTGACAGTTCATGAACCCACCTAGGCGGGTTTGCTATATTTTTGGCCGGGCCTATGGGCTCGGATTACCCACAATAAACTCGACCTTGTGCCACATACAATCCCACGTGGGCGGGGATAGATAAATAGCGGTAGCTGTATTAAGTTAAAGTCAGCGCCATCTGTCTAACTCTCTGCATTAGCAGGAAGGAACCCGGACGAAGCTTTGCCAAAGGTCAAGGTTTCATTCGGGAGGTTGATTTTATAAACCCACCTAGGCGGGTTTGATGGCTATATTTTGGCCGGGCCTACGGGCTCGGATTACCCACAATAAACTCGACCTTGTGACACATTCAATCCCACGTGGGGTGGGGGATAGATAAATAGCGGTAGCTGTATTAAGTTAAAGTCAGCGCCATCTGTCTAACTCTCTGCATTAGCATGGAGGAACCCGGACGAAGCTTTGCCGAAGGGCAAGGTTTCGTTCGCGGAGGGACAGTTCATGAACCCACCTAGGCGGGTTTGATGGCTATATTTTTGGCCGGGCCTACGGGCTTGGATTACCCACAATAAACTCGACCTTGTGCCATTCAATCCCACGTGGGGTGATAGATAAATAGCGGAAGTGTTTAAGTTAAAGTCAGCGCCATCTGTCTAACTCTGCATTAGCAGGGTGGAACCTGGACGAAGGCTTTGCCAAAGGGCAAGGTTTCGTTCGGGGAGGTTGACAGTTCATGAACCCGCCTAGGCGGGTTTGATGGCCTATTTTTGGCCGGGCCTACGGGCTCGGATTACCCAATCTTGACCTTGTGCCACATTCAATCCCACGTGGGGGATAGATAAATAGCGGTAGCTGTATTAAGTTAAAATCAGCGCCATCTGTCTAACTCTCTGCATTAGCAGGGAGGAACCCGGACGAAGCTTTGCCGAAGGGCAAGGTTTCGTTCGCGGAGGTTTACAGTTCATGAACCCACCTAGGCGGGTTTGATGGCTATATTTTTGGCCGGGCCTATGGGCTCGGATTACCCACAATAAACTCGACCTTGTGCCACATTCAATCCCACGTGGGTGGGGGGGGGATAGATAAATAGCGGTAGCTGTATTAAGTTAAAGTCAGCGCCATCTGTCTAACTCTCTGCATTAGCAGGGTGGAACCCGGACGAAGCTTTGCCAAAGGGCAAGGTTTCGTTCGGGGATGTTGACAGTTCATGAACCCGCCTAGGCGGGTTTGATGGCTATATTTTTGGCTAGGCCTATGGGCTCGGATGACCCACAATAAACTCGACCTTGTGCCACATTCAATCCCACGTGGGGGGATAGCTAAACATTGGTAACTGTATTAAGTTGAATAAAGCTTTCCTAAGTTTATTCACTTCGGGTTATTCATTACACATACTTATATTGCTTTTCGCCATGCTTATTCTTGGGTTAAATATTGGAGTGATTTTCTGTTGCCTTCTCATGATGTTTTTATTGAGACACAAACTCTAGTTGGCTCATTGTGTATTCTTCTGCTCTTCAAGGAATTGTGACATTAATTAAAAAATAAATTATAATTGAATTATAGTAACTTGCTGCAATTATATACAGCAGTTTAAAAGAATTGTGATTAAAATTATGTATGTCAGATTGATTATTAATAACTTGTAGAAAAATTATGATTTGTAAAAGGACTTAAATTCAGGAAAGCTCATTTTAAAAAAGGCCATGAGAAGAAACATCCTTGTTTTGTTAATGTCATAAAATCTTTGGAAAATGTGCTTCTCTGACATTAAGATTATTTTACATTCTAATTATTATGTAATTATGTTTAAGACTGGATGTGATTATTTAGACTACATTTACTCTGAGGTATTCTAATGTAATTATGCTAATTGTTCTGTTTTCTTTAACTGATGGCTTTTAATAACTGGTACCCGAAAACCACAGCATTAGTTTAAAAATCCTATCTCAAATCAAATGTGCTGTTTTATTTTTTGATATCTAAAAATTTATCATTAATGTGGTATGATCCATCTTCCCAATTAATGGATCTGTCCTGAACACGTATATTCAGGAGAACTCTGCTGATATGTAGAGTATATTAAATATCTGGATTTGAGATACACTGCTTGTCAACCTCTCTGCCTTCAGATGGAGAAAACTCAGGTGAGGCTATGCTGAAGGGTAGAGTCTCATCTGGGGATGTAGGCAACTACCTGGCCCATGTATATGGGGTCTACAGGGAATTTTACCTGAGCCTATGGGCTCTGAAAGTCCCTCTAACTGGCCTTGTTCTGCATTCCACTTTGTGGAGAGCTTGGGTAAATACTGAGTATATTATAGCTTACTGATAAGCAATACGTATTGTCTAGAACATTTCTACTACAATTTAATATACTCTCGTTGCTAACCATTTTGAAATTGGCTAATTTACTTTGTCCAGAGAAACTTATTATTGATTCCAGTGCATCTGTTGCTGAACCAGAATATCATCACTGGAGAGTAACTTTCATGAACTTCTTGTGTATATACTGTGACCAAAGTTCTAATAAGTTACACTATCTCACCAAATATGTCTCAGCACAAGTTTACAAAGTATTTTGCAGATGCATCTTATGAAAATGCTTTAACAATACTGGACTGGATCTACATTAAAAAGAAAAATGACGTGTTCTCTAGACACTTACTGGCTACAAGGCGTCAACTGCCCTCAGATTCCATTGATAGATTTTATCAATCTTTGATAAAACTAAGTAAGGTTGCTGGAAGGGACAAATGTTATACATGCAGAAAAAAGGAACATTGGGCTGAACTTTGTAAAAGTAAGAAAAAGGAGAGCAAAACCATAAATTGTTTGGCATCATTGAATATACTTGGCTGATTATCAACTACAATGATAGAAATCACTGCTAACAAACAGCTACTAAAAGCAAAGAAAACTTTCCTAATGCAAGCATGGATACTGTTTAGTTGATTTATGAGTAAAGGTTACTCTATACAAAGGAGTAAGATGTCTACTAATGAAAGATCTATGCTGTGACCTAATATTAGGGCACAACTTCTTATATCAACACTCATTAGTAGAAATACCTTTTGGAGGTTCTAAGCGATCCTTTAAAGTCTGTGGCCTAGTAGCTATGAAAATGCTATAACCAGCCCTCTTCAATAATTTAACACTGGATTGTAAACCGGTAGATACTAAATCTAGGCAACACACAGTTGAGGATAAATTAGTTATCTAAACCGAAATTACTTGTATGTTGAAAGATGGAATAATTGAACTCAGCCATTTGCTGTGGAGAGCCCAAGCCTTCATAGACTCCTCTGAGAACAGAATAAGTGAATAATAATCAACTATTCGCAAACAATAAACCAGTTTATCTTGCTGGATGCCTACCCTCTGCCAAGAATATATGATATGATAGAGAAAATATCCAAAAACTTTCTATTTAGTGCTCTAGACCTTAAAAGTGTGTACCATCAGTCAGCCATAAGGTTCAGTGATAAACCCTATATGGCCATCAAGGCCAGCAGCAAACTGTATTGATTTCACAGAATACCGTTTGGTGAGACTAACAGGATAGCTAGTTCTTAACAAGTGATAAACCAGATATGAAGAGAACATGCAAGGCACCTATGGTTACATCAATAATATAACTAATTGTGGATAAGATAGTGTGGAATATGACAAAAATATTAAATTATTCATGGCAGCTGTTAAAAAGCACAAATTTACACTTAACGAAACAAATATTATTTTAGATGTAAAAATATAAAATTACTTGGATATATAATAAGTAAAAACAACATAAAACCCCATTGAGAACTTCTGAATCCATTACTCAGCTTACTGGTCCCAAAAGATTTATCCACTCTGCACCATGCATTAGGAATGTTTGCACACTATGCGCATTGGATTTCATCTTTTTCAGACAAAATCCACCCTCTAACAACAGTATCAAACTTCCTGTTATCTCCCATAGCAGAGAAAGCATTTAATGAGTTAAAAAAGGTTATAGTAAAAGTAGCCATTACTATGCCCAATCATTCACTACATCTGGTAGTAGAGAGAGATGCCTCCAAACGTGCGATAGCCACCTCTTTAAGTCTGGGAGGCTCATAGTCTTTTTTTCCAGAACCTTGTCTAAATTGGAATGTAGGCATTCTGCTATAGAGAATGAAGCATATGCTATTGTTGAATCACTGAGAAAATGGAGGCATTATTTGATTGGGTGATATTTTAAACTAATTACAGTCCAAAAATCAGTCTTGTTCATGTTCAACCTGAAAACAAAAGCAAAATTAAAAATAAGAAGATAGCCAGGTGGAGAATGAAACTTTTGTGTTACTTGTTCGAGGTAATGTACTGTCCCAATAAAGAAAATGCAATATGTGGCTTGGCAGCTTGCAAAGACGAGTTAAAGAAACTACATAGATAGTTGTACCATCCAGGTGTTACACATTTGGTCCACATGACGAAAATCAAAAAACCTTCCCTATTCAGTAGAGGATATGAAAGAAATCACCAAATTGTGTAAGACTTGTGTGGAAAATAAACCTAGGTTTTACTGTCCTAACACCAGTAAGGTCATAAAAGTCACACAACCTTATGAAAGAATTGCATTGGATTTTAAAAGACCACTTCTGTCAAAAACTCCTAACAAATATATGCTGACAATAACTGACGAATATTTGTGGTTTCCTTTTGCAATACCTCACACTGATGTATCTTATACAAAAGTCATACAAGCACTTTGCTCGGTTTTTGCTGTCATCATGCTACCCGCATATATTCATTCAGACAGAGGGGCTTCATTCATGCCTGAACAGTGATTTCTACAAGAGCAAGGTGTAGCTGTAAGTAGAACAACCCTATATAACCCTCAAGGTAATAATCAGTGTGAGAGGTATAACAGAATAATTTGGAAATCTGTTCAACTAGCAACTGTTGATAAGGTGGTAGTTTTAGAGAATTGGGAACAACTGTTCCTAGAGCCCATGCATGCAATTAGAACACTGCTATGCTCCACCATTATTGCAACACCCAATGAACGATTCCTCTCATTTCCAAGAAGAAATTCGACTGGAGTTTCCCTACCATCTTGGCTCTCAGGAGTGATATTACTAAAAAGACACATGCAACTGTATAAGTATGAACCACTGGTGGATCAAGTGGAACTTCTAGATGTCAACCCCCAGTATGAGCAAGTCCATTACCCCAATGGATGAGAAGACAGTCTCACTAAGGGTCCTGTCTCAAGCAGGGGATGAATTGGGACCCATGAGCCAAGCAAGGACTGTCCTCGACTTCAACTGACTATGAAGAAACAGAAACATGGTCTCCTTTTGAAGATTATTAGGAACCCTTGAGTTCTGGTTCCTCAAATGGTAACGAATAGCTTTCACAGAAGAGCTCACCTACCTACTGATACTTCAGAGGATGAGCAAGTCACTTGCAGAAGATTATGAAAAATGCTGCAGGATTAAATCTAGCTCTAGTGAAAAAGAGGAAGAACCTCACCATGCTCTTGGCAATCTACCACGGCCTTGCAGACAGCAAAGAATGCCTGCTTAATTCAGGGACATCCTCCCTCTGTAAGAATAAGGCAGGGGAGAATATGGTATGATCCATCTCCCCGATTAATGGAATGTCCTGAACACATATATTCATGAGAAGTCTGCTAATAGGCAGAATATATTAAAGCTTTGAAGGAGGCAGGTGGTCCACTGGCTGGCCCTCCTTGTCAACCTCTCCACCTCTAGGCTATGTTGAAGTTTGAGGAGGTAGACAGCTACCTGACCCCAGAGTCTATGGGAATTTTTTGCCCGAGCTGAGAAAGACTCAAGTTAAGCTAGCCTTGTGCTACATACAACTCTGTGGGGTGCTCAGGTAAATAGTGAGTATATTAAAGCTTACTGATAAGTAATACATATTGTCTAGAACAATTCTACGACAATTAATAGCATGTAATTGAAACATGGTGAATTTGTAACCAAGAATAACTTTGTTTTGCCTGAGACTTTTTTTTATTTAATCAGAAAATTTAAAGACTGAGATCTCTTGTCAAATTCTATTTTAAAAACTACAATTCTAGTTATATCCTTCCCAATCACTGTTCTGCTATCAATTTACACAAGATTGTCAGGTAGGTTACTCAGTGTTTTCTGCTACCCATCTTAACTTCATTATATCCTGTGAGTGTCAAGTTCTCCAATTCATCTTTCCTCATTATGTATCCAAGTATTTTCAACAGCCTCTTTCTAGTTCTAAGTATAAGTATCTTTTTGTTTCCATTTTCATGAAAACTTCCTCATTGTCCACATGTTCCTTTCATGGTATTCTTAACATCCTAAAATACAGTCACTTTTCTGTTGCCTTTTAGGAGGATATCATATAGCAATTCAATACTTTTGTTTTTAATAATATTTTCCTGTTTCTTAATACTTTATTTAATTCTTGGAAGGTGTCTCATTATTCCAGTGCATCTTCAGATTTTTGTGTGGTATTTTCCAGTATCTGTGGAAGCACTTCCCAGATAGTTAAATTTCTGTACTTGATTGATTTTGATGTCTAACAATTTGTCACTTGCATCTTAATCTGTCCCTCATATTTTTCTTGCAAATAAAAGATTAATAAATTTTTATCCCTTTTTTTTTACTGCCTTGTCTCAAAGATCCTCCAGTTTTCTTCCTGTGTCTGCCATAAACACTGTGTTATCTACATATCTTATGTTGTTAAGATTGTGCCCCCTGATAATAAATCCAGGTAGAACTTTCAGTTCTAGTTCATTCTCTAAATCCTCTAAAAAGACACATCCTTGCAGTGATGTGCAAAGGTTTGATGATGCCTGAGGCCAACTCCTTGATTTTATGCCTATAAGACTCAAGTAGGTGGTGGGGACTATAGGGCCTAGTACTGAGAAATGTGAGAAACAAAGACATTTTAAATATGTAAAAATAGTTGAAACACTTTATTCAAATTAAATATAAACAATTTTTATTTCACTCTTTGATTTGATGCTTTCCTGATATGGATGTCAGGGGCCATTGCACTCTATGCACCCCTCACTTCTGCATGATACTGTATCCTTGTTTTATGCCTCTTTCAATTTTTGTGTACTTGCTCAATTCATTTTCTATCTGTATGTAGGTGGATTGTTCATAGTAAATACTCTGGATTATTCAAATATATTTCTCAGATAAATCAATTTTCCTTAGCAGTTCCAACAGACCTTTGTATTGTACCTTATCAAATGCTTTCGTTTAGTCTATGAAACATAAATATACATCATTATTCACATGTGGACTAGTGTCTTTATTTTTGTTGTGATAACACAAAAGATGAAAGCAATGGTCTGCATGTAAATAACTAACTCCTCACCCCAGAAATTCAGACAGAAAATAGATATATGTCCTCTTGAATTTGCATTGCTTACTCTGATAGCATTTTGATCATAAAGATCCAATTTCTTGTTTCAGTGCTAAAATAGATCAATTTCAATCTGAACTCATAAAGCTATAGCTTATAAAGCTATCAGTCAAAATCGCATTGGCATCTACAGATGTTCCTCACATTTTTAAGCAAGTTTTAAACTTGCGTTTTTTCAATATAATAGTTTAAACCAAAATGACATTTGTTGTTTATATAAATAAAAAAATATAAATTTCATATTTTTTCAGGAATAAATATAAGATTAATATTTTTTATTTCTGTAGTCATTATTGGTTAACTTTAAATATGATCTAGATTTAATTTTATTTTTATGAATGTTAATAAATGATACTATTACATTTATCATTCATTTTAAGTTGTAAGTTTTGAAAATTGTTCATAAAATGATTATGCATTCCCTTATTTCTAATTTGTGGTGTAAATGCATGAGTGGGCAAACTTTAACAAGGAATAAAGATAACAAAAGCCAATTCTATTCTGGCATTGACAAACTATTCTGCAAGTTTATAATAACAAATGACCATTCTGTTGGCATTTTGGCAAGACTCTCAGATCAGATTTCACTCCCCACCTCTAACATGACAAAACTAGATTTGATTTCGGTTGCACTCATTCTATAAGCTGGTTATTTTGGTTCCTCAAAGTACACTTTGCAGCACGGAGTTCATGTCAGATTTCATTTTCATTTTTCCAGCCAGCATGGCGTCACTTGGATGAGCAAAGCAATGCAAATTCAATGATATTCTACAGGGAATCTGATGTAATAAATGAAAATGGAAGGAACGGCACACTCTTAGGACAAAGGTATGGTAAATTCAAAAGTTTGTTAAATTCTTTTCAGCTAGAATATAAGTTATGCATTGCCATGAGCTGATAAATCAACTAGTTAAAAAATATAATCATAATTGAATATTTGCATATAGATATAAATGGGCGTGTCTCTATGAGTACATGTCTATATCTGTATATGTTTCTATGTGAATATGCATTAAAATAATGTCTCTCTACATATATATATGGGATTGATGACTCAGTATTGCTGCTATTATAATTCACATATAATACATTCACACAATCAAAACATGAAAATAAACTACACCAAAAATCAATCCCCTTGAAAATGGCTAAGGAAGTAGCAGAAAGCTTTTGTAATCGCTCACTTCTTCCAAAGGGAAAGATGTAAGAATGCCAGAAAAAATAAGTAAGAAAATTAAAAAAAAATTCCTTGTCTGTCATATTTAATGAAAGGTGTTTAAAAGAAAGGTTGCTACCCAAATATACATTAATCATAGCTCTCTCTTACTCTCTCTAAAATATATATATATATATATATATATATATATATATATATATTTTGTTTTAACAATGTTCACCCAATACAAGGCCCAAAGGCCACTCAAGGTAGAGGGTTACTGTGTGGAGTTGTATTGGTGTAAGAAAGGGCAAGATTACAAGAAAGATTGCTAACTCTACACTTGAAGAGGTGAAGATTTAATTAATGAATAAAATTTCAGAGTTCAGGTACAGACATTAGTTGAAGTAGACTTTAGAAAGGACCTGAAACCCAATCCTAAATGGGAAACAAGGGATGAACCTTTACTCCTGTTCAAAAGACTGGGATGTGCATGAACCAGATGATAGTCAAACCTATTTCTATTGGTAGAGGAAAAATATAATTGATGAATAAAATTTCAGATTTTAGGTGGAGTCGGAAGTACAGTGTTGAAGGAACTGGCAATGTAATTTTAAACAGGAAAAAAAGTTAAAAATATCAGGGAGGTGTGTGTGTGTGTGTGTGTGTGTATATATATATATATATATATATATATATATATATATATATATGTCTGTATGTATGTTAAGTATTATATTAATATGACATACCAAGACAAAGTACTCAGTACTAAAATGTTAGTGTATTATATCTCATATACTAAACCCAGGTTTTCATCTGATTGTCCATAAATGTCAGTTGTGTACATGCTATTCCATGCTGTCATCATGTGATTATAATTTTAATGACATGAAAAATCACAGCAACAAAAGTTGTTCATTTCTTTTTTCTAAAACATCTGGTTTATCAAATTTATAAAAATTTATTAGATAATTTGCTCTTGATTTTTATTAAGTTGTCTATTTTAAAACACTTAGTGATCTTCCTCATAGTTTTCAGATACTTTACTTAAAGCATCGTTAGATACAAAAGATGTAGCATTTTTTAATAGGTGGCATTTGAAAACATGATTTTATCTTGACTGACCATGACTGCCAGTTTCATATGTACTATTGAACACATTCATCATGTGGCTGGCTGCATGATGACTGTATACAAAAGTGTATACTAAACTGGCAGTCATTGTCAGTCAGATGTTCACCTGATTTATTGTATAAAATATGTATTTATATGATTAATTAGTTTTCTTTCTTACCTTCTGCTACTTCAAGATTCATAAGATGTTAATCCTCAGGCAGTGGATAAGGATACATGTGATACTATTATTATATAAAAAAGGTGGTACTTACCTATAAAATATTGGAGGGAATATCTCCTATACTTCTACATATTTATAGGCTTACTGCCATATCTGATTGCAACACCTGTTCTTGAAAAATCACCAAAGTTAAGCAATATCAAGCCTGGTAAGTACCTAGATGGGTGATTGCTTGGGGATACCAGGTGCTGTTAACTTGAATTTGTGGGTGGTGTAATGGAATTAGAAATTTGAGAGTTCTAATTCCAGTCATGTTTATAATATTCATTGGCTTGCAAATAACCTTGGGAAAGTTATAAATCAAACTCTTTTCTCCCTAGTTATGTATTAATTAGTAGGACTTGTATCAGTAAATCATTATTATCTCTAAAAAATTCTTACAATCTAAAAATATTTCCTAGCTTTAAATAACATGCAAAAGGTTGATAAGCCATAAAAAAGTCAGTAAATCTATATATTTATAGGGAGGAGCAGTAAGCCCATAACTTTAAATGATATTATTAGCATAGTTTTGATTTTAAAATTTCACTGTCTTTCATTGACAGATGAGTGAAAACTTTGAGAAATTCTCTCCTCTCAGTACCATCACATATCCAAAGAGTGTCAACAAAAAGATGTTACACATACAGGTGGTTGTGACATCTGTGTCTGTGTGTATTACAGGGGATAAATACTGCTGCCACAGTATCAGGTTTTCATTAGGCAGTAAATACAATCTGTTCTTACTAAGTCAATCTATGGCATTTATTTGAAAAAAAAAATAGACCAATATAAATGAGAGATAATTAAAATGAAGGATTTTATAGCATGCGTGAAAATTCATTCAATAAATTTTATAAGAATGGTGTCAGTAGAATAAAAATCTTCTTCTTCATATAGGATTAGGGAACCTTATGGATTTATGATAGATTTATGGAATAATTGCAAAGAAAATTACAAAAACATTTTATACAATAAATTCTTCTTTTCTTCCTCATACAGAACTGATTCCTTTCTTCAAGGTGAAATTTGAAGAAAAGTGTAATTCCCAATTGGATTCTATACAGATAATTGAGTATATGTTAGTGTTTGTTGATCAAATTAAAACATAAGGAGACATAAAAATATAACAATCTATGAGTCTTTAAGTGTATATATATGTGTGTGTGTGTTTTGGTGCACGTGTGTGTGTGTATGAGTGTTTGTATGTATATATATATATATATATATATATATATATATAATTATTTATTTAAAAATATGATTCCAAATTGCGACATAAGAAGTCCCATGTTTCAAAACAAGAGCCGAAAACTTCAATATAATTATTTAAATCATTTAAATTATTTAAATTAAATTGAGTTAAAATAAGCTCTGTTCCATCTTCAAGCGAAATTTTTTTTGGAATAACGTGTTTCTGAAATTTACGTGTTTTAAAAATTGAAATCAAAATTTCCATGGTAACAGCTAGGGCGAATTGTTTAAGTTGGGTAGGCAGGTGTTGGGTGTTAATAATAAGTATCAGTATAGAGTTAATTTCGTAGATGTCAAGTTCGTGAAAGGTGGGGGTGTCTAAATTTGAAACGGAAGATGTATTAACCCTCGTCTAGTTTGTATGTCTATGGAGATTTATTTATTTTTTTATTTTATTTTTTTATGAAAGGGATTTGTGCATATAAAAAAAACCAAAAAACAAAAAAAAAACCAAAACTGTCGTAACGTTTGTTTTTTGACGACTTCATAAAGGGTTATCTTTTTTTAGGGTATTTAAACTATTTATTTCGGCTATGGATTATGAAGGGTGTTATATTGTATGCATGTTTTTAAACCATGAATCTGATGAGTGGGCTATGGATTAAACAAGTTATTATATTGTATGCTAGTTTTTAGCTAATAGTTCAAACCAAAAATCTGATGATGCCTACAAAAAACCGTTTATAAAACTTCAACCAGTAGAGAAAGTAATTTAAGAGAAGGAAAAGCTTTTAATTATCATTATAAAAAATCATCATTCTTTCAAAACTATCCAATATATTTCTTTTAGGACAGTCCTCATAATTATCTGAGGGAACTATGGAAAATGAATCACTCCAGTGGCATAATGTGTGCTTTCTGGGGCAGAATATTTGTCTGAATATTAATATCGCATTAAAGGTGTCATATATGAAAAGTACTAAAGATAAGTTCAATCATTTTCAATATTCAATTGTAATATTAGATTGGTAGCTTTGAGGTTTGAAATTCTATTCTTATATATGATTGGTGGACTTTTCATCATTGAGATCAAGCAACATTGTTTTTGAAATAAAAATGAAAAGCTATTTGGCTATAGAGGAAACATTATAAAAATTTCTGACTGTGCCCAATAATATTTCTATCAAACAATTTCTTTTATTAAAATATCTATTGGGGTACAGTATATAAATTAACAGGCATCATTGTCTTTGAAGCCTGAGGATCTTAGCAAAGATCATCCTACAAGCACTACAGAATCACAAATAAAGAGCTGTACCAAATAATAGAAACCACATCACTTGAGGACTACCAACAGTAGCAATATCTTAAATGGATAGCACATGTAACTCAAAGAAAAAAATAATGATATAATTAAGTTGTTGACATTCCACACTATTTCAAATAAATGGTTAGGAATAAAACCTCCATCAATACTGGAAAGAGCAATAACAGCTACTGGATTTGAGAGATCTGTTTTCCTAAGAAATTGTTTTAATAGAAAGATTTTATAAATTTCAACCAAAAGTAGTGCTGGCTGCTTGATCAATGAATGCTGAATGTTTCCTTGTAGTGAAACAGTTAACATGACTATTAGTTTAGAATAGTTTTCATAGATATAACCATTGGCATTCAGTGAATTTAAAAAAAAATAATGATATAATAAATATATCATCTGTAAGTGATTTCCAAAGGTGGAGGAACAACAAATATATTTTCACTTTCAACTGGAAACTGTATGATTATACAGTTCAGTAAAGAAGGAAAGAAACTCATCAGATTGAGCTTAGCCACCAGAAATGTGTCCATGCAAAGAGACAAGAAATTAGAAATAAAATGTACAATGATATTGTATGTCCAAATGAGCTCAAGAATAGCAGTATGATAACTTCATTACATAGGTTATTATTATGGCATAATAGTCAGAAAAGAAGGTTAAGTTTAATCAAAGAATAGACCATGCAATTATGATGTTTTGACAAATACATCTTTTCAGATAAATCTTTGTTTGCTTTAATTTTCAATTGTGGGTTTTGAGATTACCTAGAGAATAATTTATTTGACCTAATTACAACCCACTATTAACTTCAATAGATTTTAGGTTATGTTGTTAGCATTGATTTTGTCATGGAAAACTTCTAAAGCGGACGTAGAACACCAATTCAGAAAGCTGAATATTGATATTGAAAATGTGGTTTCACTTATTACTTTTGACAAAAACGGAATTTTTATGATTGATAAAATGCCATGCTATATGACAAAAGAAACTAGATAACTGTATGTCTAGAATGTATTAAGCCACTCTCATGACTAAATCAGTCTATTAAATCGAATCATGTTAAACATATCCTGACATTTGGGAGAGTGAAAGAATGAAAGTGTCCTTCTGGAAAAGATCTACTTTGTGTTTTGGATTCAGCAAAAGAAAAAAATAGTCAATTTGATCAATCTGATGCATGAAAGACTAAAACTTTAAAACCTGTTAATGGCAAGTCTACTAAAATTTAATTTACCTAATAAAATGTTTTTGAATTGTTTACATCATTGAATAAAGGTCATGTTTATAAATAGTGGTGTCTGTTTAATTTTGTCCTTTCTTTCTACAGTTAAATATATTTTCTTTTCTTTCTATCTTCATATTTTGATATTTCCTTCTTTGTTACACTCCAGACTTTGACATCAGCAACTCCATCCTTTGTTTCTTTAAAGTTACCTTTCACATTAATATCACTGGGAGGCATAAACTGAGATTTCCCTGACTTCTTTTTCACTTCCAATTATATCAAGCCCTGAGTTTCTGATTTAAGAAATATCTTTTAAATCAGTGTAATTGAATTCTATGCACAACTGAAATGAATTCTAATTAACATTTGAAGTGAAGTACAACTTTTTACCAGTCTGCTTTATAAAGAACAAAGAAGAAATATTCTGAGTATTTCCTGGCATAAATTATTTCTATAGAGATTCTACAGTGAGTACAATGAGCTTCACTCTTATGAGTGAAGCTCATTTGGTAGCAGTGGGTGAAAACATGCCTAATTTTATTTTGGGTGTGTCACATTCCACATATTTTGTTTATAATGAAAACATCAGTATGTTTATTTGAGTTATCTAAAATGATTTCTCTTCAATCGCTGAGCTTTGGAAAGCAGAAGGAAGTAATTTTTAAGTTTTACTGTAAATTATATTTTTATAATTGTAGGTTTTGCTTGCTATTTTGTAAATGAGGAAAAATCTAAATAATTTATATTCTGTTACTTATATGATGTATTTGTCCATCTGCATATATATATATATATATATATATATATATATATATATATATATATATGTATATGTAAAGTGTGTGATGGATAAGACACTGCAAAAATGAAAATAACACTGACATCTCATTTTAACAGTTATATTTATCAAAACTGCACAGAAATATCTTGAAATACTAAAGAGCACATTTATTCAATAAAATTGCCATTGGCTTCAAACGTGGCCTCCAGATGACTACAGAACCTCCTGCAACTTTACTGAACCGCCTATTTGATTAAGTTGATGGCTGCTGCCATAATCCTTGCTTCAGTGTTCATTTTTGGTGATGCAAGGTGTTTTGTTGGTATCTCACTCAATTGTGCCCCACACATAATCAAGTGGACTGTAGTCTGGGGAGTTAGGTGGACAGATGTGCAGGAGTGATGTGGGTGCAGAAACTGTCTGACAGCCAGCCATGACTGGGTTCTTCAGCTTGTATGGCATGGTGCAGAGTCCTGTCTTCCAGCAGCCACCCTCTTGACCAAGGACGGCACTACCTCCTCAAGAGACATGTAGGTTCCGTGTTGAGGCCCACACCAACAAAGTCAGTAGTTCTTTTCTTATCACAATGATCAGAGTGAGTATTCTGAGCTGCTGTACCTTCATAATCATCATTAGACTCAACCAACTCTTTTCAAATCCTCTGCACTGTCCTCAGATTGACATTCAAACACTCTGAAATATTTGTATTGGACATTCTGGCAGGGATGGTAAGTAGTACAGCATGCTGTTTCCAAATTTCTGGTGAAGTTAATTACGTCATGGTACTCTTTTTCACACAGCTGGTGCCTAACTAATCGCACTATACTGTGTGAAATTAAAAATATAATATAAAATATTTAACAAGTGCACCATATAATATAAAATATTTACCGAGTGCACCATATATATATATATATATATATATATATATATATATATATATATATAATTTATCTGTAATACTTAGTAGAAAGTGCTCAATATCAGTGTTAGTGATAGACCTAACATATTCAATTGTATCATCGGGGTCACAAACTCATATCCATACAAATGAATGTATTTATATATATATATATATATATATATTGTTATGGGGTCCACCCCTTTTTCATACAAGTGGACTCAACCAGTATGTACTTGGACTGCTGCCGTTAAATACCTAGAGTCAGTCAGAGTAGAAAGAGCAGTGATTGTGATTGAGTTAGAGATAGAGTAATAGTGTGAGGTAACCGCTTGTAGAAGTCACAGTTGTGAGCACATAGACTCTAAGGAAGTCCTACTTTGAGACTGAATTTACCAGACTGTATATATATTATTATTGCTACTAACCGAATTTCTGGATTTACTAACCGTATTACCAATTGTATTATTGTGTAAATACATTTATTTGTTATATTTCATTCCTGCGTTTGTTATTCATTGGAGACTGATTTCATCCTGGAATCCACACACACACACACACGCACATATATATATATATATATATATATATATATATATATATATATATATATATATATATATATATATTGTCTGTCTGAAAATATGCAAAAAGTATGTGAGAAAAATTAATCTCAATGTAACTATCTTAAGACTGACAAACTGTAGCTATTTTCTCTTCAAGTTGAAAAAAAAAATCCTCAAATTAAGTTATGGAGGTTTAAATTTTTATGCAGCCTTGTTTAAAAATTTTTAAATTCATTGAAAAGTAAAGAATGAACAAGCTTTTGTAAAATAAATCTTTTTTTTTATATGCAAAAGTTTTAAAAGGTTTTAAATTTTCTAAAATATGAAAAAAGCATTTTTTGTCGAGATGAAAGGATAAAATATAACTGAGCAGGAAATGTTACTTCCTTTCTTAGTGACTAACTAAAACACCAACTCATTGAGTTATATGAAGTAGTGAATGTCTTGAAAGGAAGGAAAAAAATGTAATTCTTTTCTGCTGCCTTTATTTTGACTTTATCCTTTACATGTATTTTGCATGATCATAGTTGTAAATACATAACTTGGCACTAAGAGTGTTAGTTGAAAAGTATTAAAATGTAAATAACTTAATTATCATAGATATGAGAAAAATATGATAATTTGGTATAAGTTTTAAATGATGTATAAATTTTATCTTTTTACATAAAATATAAGCTGATTAAGTTCTACTTTAGCTTGGTTTCTTCTTTGTAGGAATATTGTTTTATTAATTTTACTAATTAATTTTGTTTGAAGTTGATCAACTTATAGAATGTGTTTTAAAGATGTCTGTTATAATTTAAGAGTAAAATTGATTTATTTTATCCATATTTATATAGATACTCATAATTATTCATATTTATATAGATACTCATAATTATTCATATTTCACATGTAATAAACAGTACAGAGGTTTGTTCATTCATTTTCATTGTGCATTTTTCTCCAGATTTAATTTTTGTTGCTTCACATTAAAGATCTGAGTAAATTGGAATAATTAGGACAGAAATGACTTAAGAGTCAAGTTTTAGTGAAATGAAGTTGAGAAACGACATGGCCCACTTCACTTTGTTGCCAAAAAATACAAATAGTATTAATATATTGTTAATTTACACTCCAGTGAATATATATAATTCATATACACAATTTCTAATATAAGGTCATGTTCCTTTTAAAAAAGACAATGCAGATTTCAAAGACTCTATTTGATGGAAATAATAAATAAAAGAAAAAAAATTGGTTGGTGACAGCAAATTTGATAAGAGAAAAAAATTCCAAATCTGAATATTCAAATTTTTGCATTACAAAACAAACAAAAAATACAAATTAAGTCTACTTTGTAATTTTGAGCAGTAAACTTCCAAGTTTGAATCTACAGAAAAAAGAAAAAAAAAATCTTGCATTTGTCTGATAAAATAACTTAACATGAAACCCAACTTTGTCATATAAATGACAGGATACATAAAGTTATAATATATTTTAAAATATTTTCTTACTTCAAAGTCAATCATTGGTCAGTTATGTCATTAAATACAACTGTAATAAACTAAATAATGATAATAATAAATTTCAAATCTAGGAATTTCCTCTCAGTCAATCAAAATAGTTTGTAATGTTATGAAAATCAAAGATATAAACAGCTGTTAGGAAGTTAAAAATTAACAATTTTTTTTATTGTTTAAAATCATTTCACCCCATGCAAGGCAGTAAAGCCACTAAGACACAAGTGGTTACAGAGTGTGAAAGAATAAGGAAAAAGAGAAACATTAAAGAATGAGAACAATAAAAGAGTAATCAGGAAGCCAAGAGATAAGGTTTGACATTGCATTTAAATTTTTGAAGATCAATGTTAACTGGAAAGCATGAAATCAGAAGAGTTTCTCAAGTGAAAAGTGTGAGAAAAAATGTTAGTATAGAACATACTGTTATATCTAGCCAATTCAACTGAAAATAGATAAGACCTTGCTACCAATCTAATACAACACTTAAATTCATAAAGTCTAGGTACCATAGTGGTCAGTTAATCCAAATAATTACCATGAAAGTATTTATAGAAAAGGTACAAAGAAGCTATATTATGGCAGTGGGTAAGTGACTGAAAGAGAAAACTCAGGTCAGGACAAATAATATTGCAGATTATTCTTTAGATTTTATCAAGAATCTCTAAATGTATATCAGCAGCATCTGACCATATGTAGTAGCAATATTAAAAGTGAGGATGAATGGTAGACTTATAAATATGTAAGATAAATTCTGGAGAAAAAAATTGTCTAGCATGATACAATGAACCAAATATTTTAGCAGCAGATTTAGCAGTGGATTCAGTATAATCTTTTCACTTCATGTCAGCTGAGAATTTAGGCTTGAGAAGGCACAATGAGCCACACTCCTGGAGGTTGACATCAGCCATACTGATGTGAGGCAGAAAGGGGTGTCTCATATGATTAACAGAGAGAAGTTTCACTTTTGGAGGTGTTAAAATTAACAAGCCATTCCCAGTCCCAGCAAACAGCAATTGTAGTTCATTTTTGAGATCAGAAGCCAATTTGACCTTATCAAAATTGTCAGACTAACTATTGAAACAGGAGTGAATAGTTGTCATAGATACCAAGTTGAGAACTGATACCATCAGTAAGGTCATTGATGGATATTAAGAACAAATTATGTCCAAGGATAGAGCCCTGGGGATATCTGGGTCAATACAAAAAGATCTAGATGAGTGGCTGTTCAAGACAACTTTTATTTTGCAATTTGATGCAGACTGAATCAGTTCAAAAATTTGTCATCTTGTACTATGACCCACTTTTAATTTTTCATAATGTAGTGTTATATAAATTATATCTAATATATATATATATATATATATATATATATATATATATATATATATATATTCCCTTCTATGTCTGAGAGAATGAGCATTCAAGTAGGAATTACACAATTCACAATGCAATTTTCAGTTAACTAATGGAGGTATTCACAGAAATATATATTTGCATTATTAATGCACAAAATATTTCAAACATTTATAGTTTTCTAGTTGACTAGATGCTACTCTTATGATAGGGCAGCAGTATTATGAATTTTACTGGATTTCACAAAGTTGCAATTCATTAAGTTGTAATTAAAACCTCTAATTATAGAACATGTGCAAAGTTTACAAAGAAATATTTTGCTAAAAAAATAGTATCAAGTAGGATAACAAAGTTATAAAACCAACATTAATGCAAAACATATGCTTCATATTTCAGAAATAACTCATCCATTGATTTTGTGAGCTGTTGTATTTTTTCATATGAAACAGACTGCACAGCATCCAGAATAATATTCCAAAATTCATCTTTGCCTGTAAATTGTTGTCTGCTAATGTAAATCATCTTCAGAATGTTCCAAGTTTTCAGTTGCTTCATGACTGCATGAACAAACTGGCCACTTTATCAAATGTGGGTCTTTGAAGCCAATTTTATTCAAATATTCACTAGTCTTCTTTGTCAGATGTGATCGAGCCTTGTCATGAATAAAAAATCATCTTCCTTCTGAAACTGTCTGGCTCCATATGTGTGTCTTCAAAGATTCAGTGTAAGTCTCTGCTGCTCTCTTAACATCATTTTGAACTTGTCATAGACCAATCACTTTACCACTAAAAGCATCAGATAACTTCTGTTTTGTTGAAATCTCAATCTGATGCTAGTTTCCATGAGATTTCATCCACATTTTTCTCCATTCATCTAGCTCTTCAATTAAAAAAACAGTTGAAAAATTGGTCCTCACATATTCTGTTGTTCATTTCATTTGATCTTCCTTATGGATGTTTTTCAAAGGAGGCTTAATTTCACTCTTATTATATATAAAAACATGGAGCAGCCTGTTATATAAAAATCTGAAGTAAGATCAAGATGAACAGAAAGAAAGCAACAGAATGAAATGCAATTATAATAGAGATGACACCCATAACCGAACTGAACTGAAGCCCTATTGAGTGGGTTACACATAACCCCGTCATTGGTATCGGGTGTTATCTCCAATTTAGACCCCAACAAGGCTAGTGGTGGAGATGGGATACCAGCCATTGTCTTGAAGAAATGCACGCCTGAAATGACGCCCGCCCTCTCTAAACTATATAATTACTGCCTCAAGGAATCTTGTTTTTCTGACTGCTGGAAGTCCTCTTCGATTGTTTCTGTCTTCAAGAACTCCGGCGATCCCTCTGACCCTTCTAACTACCGTCCTATCAGTCTCCTACCCCTCTTCGGCAAAGTGTTTGAAGCCCTAATCAATACCGAGGTGGTTAACCACCTCACATCCCATAATCTGCTCTCAGACAAGCAATATGGCTTCCACTTTGCATGGAGTATTGCTGCCATATATGGTCTGGAGCCCCTTCTGTTTGCCTCAGGGTTCTTGATAGGCTCCAGAGGCAGATATACAATATAATTGGCCCTGATCTAGCATCTCATCTACAGTCACTTTCTCACAGACGCGCAGTCGCCTCTCTCTGTCTGTTTTACAAATACTTTCATGGCAATTGCTCCGAGGAGCTGCATTCGCTGGTTCCCAGACTTCATGAGTTCAAATGCCCGACGAAGCTGGCATTCCGCTCTCACCCCTTCACTGTCGAAACTCCTAAATGTAGCCGTCTCTTCTACTCCAATAGCTTCATGTCTTGCACCTCTCGCCTGTGGAACTCCCTTCCCTATTCCAGTTTCCCTGAGATCTATAATCTCCAGCTATTCAAATGTAATGTCAATCGACATCTCCAGTTGCCTTGATCTATCAACTACCCTTCTCCTCATCCTTTCTTCTATCACTCCTATCTGATCTTGCTCCAAATTTTCTGTAACCCCTTGTGTCCTAGTGGCTTCCCGCCTTGCTTGGGGTGAAACGCTTAAAAAAAAAAAAATCTGCCTTAAATGGCATTAGGATTGAGAAGATTATTGAAACAGAAAATGAAATATATGACAGTGTCAAAATACCAGAATACCTCAGTTGATTCCTCTCCATAGCAATGTCAAAGAAGCCAAGTGCAAATGAATACAAAACTGACTGAACCTATTAGCTTAATGAGTTACATATCTAAACTTATTAGAATTCTAATGAATAGAGATCATACAGTGATCATACATTGTTCTAGAATTTTTTTTATATTCTATCTCTCACTTTCAAGATGGACCTACCCTGAAAATTATAGACCGTTCCCATTTTTGTAAGGTGGCAAACTCAGAATATCAGTGGAGTATGAAATACTTATTTTCCTCACTGTAGTCAAATTAGGCCAGAAATAATGTAAAAGATATGTGACTTTGTTCAAGATATCTTTAAGATAGAATACTATCAGCACAAGCAAGGCCTCCATAATGATTGTTCATTGCACAAAAAGCATATAAGGTGCAATACAAAGAGCTTCTTGAAAAGCTTTATTTATATGAGAAAGATATTTGAGTAATCCATAAACTCTGCCTGCCTGTGTGCAGAGAATGAGTTCAGTAAATACACAAGAGGAGTAAGACAAGGATGTTTTCTCATCAGATTTATTCAACCTCTACAGCAAGATGATCCTGAGAGAATTAGAAAACCTGCCAGGATATATTATCAATGGGAAATAATCTTTACAATATATGATATGCTGTGTCGATAGCAGACTCAAAAGGTAAACTAAAACAACTCTAATACGAAGCAGTAAAAGAAAGCAAGAAAAAAGATTAACTGTAAGAAGTCAGAATGTATGATTGACAGAAAAAGAAACAGTCTGAGGTGTGTGCTATGTATTGAGGATGACAAAATCAAGCAGGTACAGAAAAATATGACATGGAAATCAAAACTCATAGTTGTGAAAAATGTCTTCCAGAAATTTCTTCTTTTATATGCTGTGTCCCTTCAGGATGTAGGCGATGATGGCTCTTCACTTCCCCCCATCCCTTGTAGTTCTCAATATGTTTTGTCCTTTTGCTACTTTTCCCAGACCCTGTTCTGCCATACACTTGCTTAAGCCCACAAAGTATGCTACACATTTCTTTCTCTTGTCTCTCTTTCCCTCTATTCACCCTGTGAGTATCAGATTCTCCAAGACTTCCTTTCTCATTACATGTCCCAGAAAAGTCAACTTCCTCTTCCTGATGTTAAGTATAAGCTTCTTCCTTATTTGCATCCTCTCCAAAACCTCATCATTGCTCACATGTTTGATCCATGGTATCCTTGGCATCCTTCTGTAGAACCATACCTCCATTGCCTCAAGTCTCTTCTTCATGTCTACCATTTGCTGCTGTAAAGGATGACAGATGTCACGTAGCAGTTCAGTACTCTTTTCTTTGTTACCAACAAAATCTTCTTGTCTTGTAATACTCTGCCTAGCTTTTAAAATGCATCTTTGGTCTTCTCAAGAAAAATATTTCTATAAACAAAGGAGAGTACTGAATTGCTATATAATATTTAATCTCCTTCATGACAGTGAATTCTGAACAATTTGAGATGAAGAAGAGACTTGAAGTGACAGATGTGATTTTACTGATGTATGTTAAGAATGAACAGAAAACATAACAAGGAAAGCAGGAAATACAAGGAAGCTGTGGGAAAAAGAAATCAAATCAATAAATGAAATAATAATGAATAATAAAAAAGAAAAATAAATTTTCCCATGATTCTTGTAGTAAAGGAACTGGAAATATGATTACCCTATTTGATTTTGTCAAATCCCCATTAGGTGGTGCTGTTTAAGTCTATAACAAAACAAACATTTCTTTCCTCTTTCTCCTTCATGCTCCAAGATGTAGCAGTATGTGGGAAAAAATATGTCCTTCTTGAGACATGTTCCTTTCTCCAGTCTACTGATGACTGAACTCTTTCTCCATTTTCCAATGCATAGTGTTTGCACGTATCTTTCAAAACCTCCACCTATGAAGTAAATCGACTTTTTCTTTGGTCATTCCAACTCAGTGCAAGGCTATCTTGAGCGCAGCCATTATAACCATGCCAAGCCTCCAACATTGAAATAAAAACTTTTTTTTGGTCATTCTGACTCTGCACAAGGCTCACTTGAGCATGACCATTATAACACTGCTTACCCTTACCCTAGATTTGGAACTAAAAAGAAAACACCACTTCCAAAAACGGATCATGAAAAGAAACTCTTTCCACTTTCCACCACATAGCATTTGTATGTGTTTTGCCAAAATTCTGTTGATAAAGTTAGACAAGTTTTACATTGAGTGTTTCAACTCAGTGCAAGACTGACTTAAGCTTGACCATTATAATTACTGATGAAGTAAGTACAAACTTTTCTTTGGTCATTCCAACTCTGTGCAAGCTTGGCCATTATAACAATGCTTATCCTTACTCACTCTAATTCTGGAGAAGAAAAAGAAAACGAACATACCCAGGAGACATTGAGAACTTTATTTCATTACGGTTTATATTAAAAATAAGAAAATAAATAGTTCAAAGTAAAAACCCAAGTTTTTGCATGCTTCTTCTTTAATTGTTTACATGTGAACATGCACACCTAAAATACACCAACCTTTTAAATTCCATAAAACTTATACTTACAATCAGAAAGAGATAACTGAAATTTCTGGAATACATAATGAGGAAAGAGAGCCTAGAGAGATTAATACTCACAGGATATACTGTAGACAAATGCAAGAGAAAACAGCAATTAACATATTTATTAATGTTATAGTCAGCTTCAAATTAGATCTCTTTCTGATTCACTCCACATCAAAACCTGTTAACTGCATATGAATATTATGAAAGCAAAGTTAGAAATAAAAAGTCAAATGAGCTCTGAGCATCACACCTGTCTCATAAAACAAATCCCCCAAAATATAAAATAAAATCTAAATATTTGGACCACAAACACTGTCAATGTCACTAAGGCAAAAGCATGATAAAAAATGCTGAGTCCTGTATCCACCCTGACTGCTTAAAAGGATGCTGTCAGTGACACTCAACAGAGTAGGCAGGCAGTCACAGAATTCAAAAGTGGCCTCTCAGTCAACTAACTTGACACAAGCTTCAATGCTAGGATCTACCAATTCCCCATCTTCCAGGTCACTTCCCTCACCCATAGAAGTATTTTTCCTTCATCCTTTAGATTGGTATAACAGAGAATTTTATTTTAACATATTCTGTCTCCTTTACTTTCCATCTCACCGGCAATATTTTGTTGTTTTCGTTTGTTACTCTTTCAACCATACATGGTATAAAATAATGAGTTTGTGTGGTAGCAAACGGACAAAGAGGGAAGGTCAAGGATAAAAATTAACAAAAGAAACAACTTGGCAAATAAAAAAATTAGAGAGAGAGAGAGAGAGAGAGAGAACTATAAAAGAACAAAAATTAACAAGACAGTAGATAATGATTAACAGTGTACTTAAATTTTTGAAGATCAAAGTTGACTGGGAAGCAAGAAGCTGGAAGAAAGTTCCACAAGTGAGAAGTGTGATAGAAGAAACTGTTAGTATAGAACTTACAGTTACATCTTGCCATTTCACATGTAAAATTATGAAATCTTGCTGCCAATCCAGTACTGTACTTAAATTCATAATGTCTAGGTACCATAGAGGAAAGTTTATTAGAACAATTATCATGAAAGTATTTATAGAAAATGCACTTGGAAGATACATTACAGCAGTCGGAAATTGATTGAAGCTGGGATGCCAGGTCAGGACCAATGATATTGCTGATTCTTCTTTGGGAGTTACAAAGAATCTCTAAATATATAGCAGGAGCACTAGACAAGATATGGTAGGAATATTCAAAGCAATGTCAAATTGTAGACTTATAAATATTTGGTACAACCTGCAAATCATTTTTGCAATTTCTAATATCGTTTTACTTTTTGTGAGCTCTTCTCTTTTTTTAATCAATTCAGCTTTACAACCTATAACTGTCAATCTAAGACTTTGAAAATCAAACCATTTTGTACAAATGGCTGCCATTTGTTTATATTTGTGCAGAACAAAGTGACTTTCATAGAGGAAGATGTTGCCATCCTTGAGTAAATAAGCCTTTAGATTCCAACAAGTATTTATATGTGGTTTAATGATACAAGATTCAGTGCACTTCATCTGAATAAAATGGAACAGTTTGCTTATTTGATCCTTGCATAGCAAACCCCACCACATGCATAAAAAAAGTTAATTTGTGTGTGTGTGTGTGTGCGCTGTGCAAAAGCTTCTAGCAAAAAACTGATCTTCTACTAAGTATTCGGTCTATTGTTATCAAAAAGTGTGCTGGGGTGTCTTTCATCCACTTGACATCACAAAGAAATCACTAAAATATATTCAAGTTGTTATAGAATATAGAAGTGTAAAGATATTTTAATGGAATTTTTTTTTCATCAATCCATGTTATATAATTGTATCTCTATTCATACTTTATTATTTTACTGTCTCTCTAGTATCCAGATATAGTATTTTAGGATACACAATATGATTGTATTCAACCTTTGCTGTTAAGTGCTGTTTACTTTTATCACTTATGTCAATGTTTGGGAAGAAAATGGACAAGACAATTTTCCCTCTCGTATTTAAAATGTTTCACTTCAAATAAAGCTTCAAACCCAGGAAAAAAATTAGAGTGATTTAATGTAACTGGCAGAAATCCAATGTAATCAGTCAGTTTTCTTTTTAATCAATTAAATCTTCAAAATTGTAAATACTTTCATGGGGAAAGAGGTCACTTGTATGCATTTTCAACTATTACTGTAAAATGCTGATCATTCATATGTCAACACCAATTATTTTGGATTTTAACCACATTTAATTTTTATTTCTTTTTATTGTTGTCGCTTCTTTATTTAAATGATTTCATTCAGATCAGTTTTGTTATTTAAAAATAAGATAACCTGTTACATTAAGGTTATTACAAATGATATTAGGACAAATTTTGCACATGTTAATACTATTATAAATATGGAATCCTTCTTGTTGGTTGTAAAAAATGCTTTTTTAATTTTTTCAGTCTTCACATAGACAAAATAATGCAAGTGTAATTTTTCCCTGAGGTTTTTAAGAAAAATAAATGTATTTCATCCTTCAGGACTTCATTGGACAAAATTTGTTATGTTGGTAGGACTATACATGCACACAACAGAGGGGTGCTGGGAATATCATACGCATATATAGTCCTACCAACATAACAAATTTTGTCTGATGAAGTCCTGAAGAATGAAACACATCACAAGTAAACTTTTTCTATTTTGTCACTCAATTTTCCTAATTCTGTTCTTGATATATAAAAATATATATTGTTATCCCAAGAACAACAAATAAAAGTCAATAGAAAATCATGCTGAGTCAGTAATTTTATATTTTGAGTTCACAGTAACTTTCAAGGAAAAATAAAATATTGGTATTTTCATCAATAGTGTACACACAAATAAGTTAAAAATTTAAGAAATATGTGTTTTAATGGCATTTATATTTTGTAAACTGTATAAATTAAGAACGTATCCAATTTCATTTTACCAATGGTATTTGATAAGTTAAGTGGCCAGAATTGACGTGGCTAATTCAGCTATGATATAATATTGAACTGATATTGTTGAAACTCTTAAGAATATACAAATATTACTAAAGGTAACTCTTTATATTTCAGTGCCTTCACCAAATGTGGAAATGAAGAGAAAAGTAAAATTCTTCCCAGGATTGGTTTCGGTAATACATTTTAATTAGTTTTATTTTCTGAATTTATGGTATGAGTAGTTGTCTTTATTTACATTATTTATATTCAGACTAATATCTTTGTTTTTGTTATAATCGCAACATTTCAGCTATTATGCCCTCTGGTCTTCTTCAGTTTTATTTTTTGGTTACTAGCATTGATGCTAAGTTTGTTATTGGTCACAAGCTTTTAGGTTTACTGTCATTATTTTCTTTTCTTTTCTTTATATGTGAAGCAATAGTTTCACAGATTAATGTGTGTTCCAAAATGTGATAACTTTTTCTCTATATTTTATGGCCCAAAACTTTAGAAGATAACAAATGAATAAAGAGAGTTCATTTGTATCATTTCACAAAGTGGTGAAAAATCAAGATTTTTCAACTTTCAATTTTTATTTCAATATCATTAAATTTTGATTTGAAGAAAAATTTTAATTAAATTCTGTAGTAAGCAATTTTCATTTTTTTATAAGAATGCTCCTATAAATTCAAACTATTATATACTGATGAAAACCAGAAATTAGTAGACATCAGATGTAGAGAGAAAAATCAATAAAAAGGAAAGCTGAATTTAAATATGAATGCACTTGAGCATAAAAATTCAGAAACTAAATATTATTTCCTTCCTTGTATTCATCAGTACCTTCTGTGCATTTAACACCTAAGCTACAAACTCAAAAACTAAAATGACACTATCTGTATTTCTGTTTAACAAAACCAACTCAGTAATTGATTGAAGATGAAAGGTTTGTTGATTGAAAATTTGTGGAACTGAAAATTAAGTGTACTCTTGAATCATGAAATCTCATAACTTTACTCTTTGAATTGTGTCTTATTAATTTAGAACAAAAAATATCCTTAAAGCTAATTTTCATCTTCTGCTGACACATGCACACTAAAAACAATTAAAATTTTTCATCTTTATAAACACATATTTGGAATCAGCCAAGAGTTCTTTTTAATCTATATTGGCAATTCATTCTTAGTTTTTTCTTATCAGTTTTTATTGCCTACACTTCAAAAGAATTCTGTAATGATCACAATTTAAATTATATCTGTAATATTTTCTCTTTGTCTTTGAACATACACAGCATTTGTTAATATCCATGACTATTAAGTGGCCTTTTCAAAGTTTGTTGTGGTTGTAATACCTTTGGCTGTGTCTTTCCAGGTAAGATTTAATAAGAGAATGGTGTATGTAAGTTTTCACTCTCTTCTCATCAACCATTTTCAACTAATAGCAAAAAAAATATAAACCATTTGCCAGATATCTGTTGATATGACAGCACAGCAAAAGGTAGATTCATAAATTTCCCAAAGGTATAAATATGTAATGAACAAAACTTACCACAGTGAAAGTCTTACCTTGATTCACCAGTTCTGTTTTCCATATAAATAAGCATCATGTCACTTTTCACTTCTACATAACTGCACTATACAGATGTTTTTGTGATTGTTGCAATATTTCATTTGAAAGATATGCTAACTTGAAGATTTATTTCAATTCATGTTCCCATTCTTTTTAGATAATTTAACAATTTATACATGATTATTCATAGTTGTACTGGACGCAAACTAATGATTTTGTTGAAAAAAAATATACTCAAAGATAAATTAGAAAATATTGTACAAAGTTGAAAAATTAAGGAAACCAGTCCAAATATATTTTTTATTTTAATATAATAAACACGACTTGAAAGCTGCAGTTAAGTTTGTGTTGATTTTGAGAAACATAAAATATAACAAATTCTTGTTTGTATTGTGTAATACATTCTAATTAATTTAGTTTTTGAGAAACTTGTTTTCATGAAAAATTGCTTTAAAAGAAAGATTTTATAAATTTCAACTGAAAGCTGTACTGCTTCTCTGTCACTGAATGCTAAACGTTTCCTTGTTAAGAAACAGTTAATATTAACATTATCATTAACATCAGTTTATAGCTATAAATCAGAATAAACTCTCAGCAAGATTTGTATTCATCTCGTTTTTACTTTAGGAAATCTATTTTGTTGTAACAGCTGCTCTACTATGTGAGTTACAAGAACTTTTATGGTTGGCAGTAGATCAAATTTGACCATACGAATTTACCATTCATTTTTTCTGATTGCTTGGCACCATATTTGATGTTATTGTTTTTTTATATATACAAGTAGACAATAAACTTTTTACCTGTTGAACTAATGTTAATTATTATAAACTTTAATTTTGTTTTTTGTATTATTTCAGCCAGTTTCCATGATCGAAAACGTAGGGAGGTATCAGGGACTAAGTCAGCATGCCCTTTGCTTCTTGTTGCAGACTTCCGATTCCATCAAGTTTTTGGTAATAGTCAACCTCTGAAAACAGCTAATTATATGGTAAGTCCAGGTTTTTTAATAATCTCTTCAGCTATGTTTTCATGTTATAAATAGTTGGTTAATAAATGCCAGATTATGAATCTCAAATAGGATATGGAAATTACCTTCTTTAGAAATAAATGAACTCCTTTGCACAGTGGCGTAGCTAGAGTAAACGTCACCCGGGGCGGTCCACTCAAATGTCACCCCAATGACCTCGATTCTCACTATGCTGAATGGTTAGCTGTAGCTAAATTTTCATACATGCTCTACCTCTACTTTACTCTACTGACCGGTACGTTACGTTGTCCCAGGTAACGCTAAAAAAGTGGTATACCCTGGAGAAAAAAGTCCTCAAATTGATAAAAAAAAAATTTAACGTGTAAATGTATATGTTAAAATTAAAGAGGGAAGACCAAGGTATTTTTTAATTATTTTAAAAAAAATTTTTTTCATTTGCAGCATTTTTTAAATTTAGGTTGAAAATCTTGGTTTTTTTAGGTCTAAAATTAGGTAATATTAGCATTACTTGTTTTTCCCTGTTTTCAGTTGAAAAAAACACATTGATTTGGAAAATCTTGCAAAAATCAAGTACTTGTTGGATTTTAATGAAACTTTCAGAACTTATTCACAAATGAATGAAATTATTTTAGAAATGTTTGTCTTTTTGAAAGTCATGGTATAAATATATTTTTTTTATATCTGTTACACCCCTCGAACTTAATTTTATGAAAACTTCAAAAATTTATTTTCAAAGCCTGAATTTGTTTTTTCAATTAAATGCACAAGACTCTGAAGATTCTAAATCATCGATTTTTTTGGTAAAAAAATGGGCAAAATTGTCCAAACTTTTACCTCAATTGTAGAAATACAAAACTCAATAAAACTGAGACAATATTTAATTTAAAAAACTTTTTATAACTTTTCTGAATAACATATACTAAGGTAATTCTTATCTGGAAAAAAAAAATTTGATGAAAAATGAATTTTTACAATAATTTTTTCTTTTTTTTCTATTTTAAATACACAATATGACAAAATGTTGTTATATATTTTAAAATTAAGTTTCTTTATGAAGCCTTGTGGAAATGACATATTATGTTCTCTACTTCTTATAGATCATAAATTTGAAAGCTTATTAAAATCTGACAACCGTGAATATTTTTAAAATAATTTTTTAATATTCCAAAATTGTATTTAAAATCGTCTCCAACGAAAGTATGGATGCACAACTTTGAAATAACGTCACGTGAGGTAGAGTTGTTTCCCTAGATAGAAGCAAGTTTTTTTTACTTCAGAAATTACTTTGCATTCATTCAGTTAACAACAAAGCAAAATTTGAAATCGATTGCATAGCATTTCAATATTAATTTTGTTCATAAATAAAATATGTATAACTCAATTTAAAAAAATGTTGTTACTGTTTCATTTTTACTTGTAAAATTTGATTTTTTTCACAATTTAAATGTTATTTTCAGTGCAGAAATTTTTCTTCAAACGTAAGGTTAAAAAAAAAAAAAAAAAATTGAAAGTTATTTTTTTTTTTTAAATTTACTAACCAGGTTCACTTAAAATGTAGAACGAATTACATCACTTCTGCGCTACCGTACGATAAATTCCCTTGACGTAAGTTGTCAATATATTGACACCCATCAATTAACACCCTTCAATCACTCACTCGCGCGAGCACCACGGTTGGAAATATCTCTATTAAAAATTTTTCTGCTAAAAAAGTAAGTAATGTTTCTTTCAAATTACATTAAGTATACTTTAATCATTCTAAATTTCCTAAGATAACAAAAAAAAAAAAGGTGTAATTGAATTTTAATTGATTTTTTAACTAATTTTGATTTTTTGTTTACAAATTCGGCCAGAAATGGCCGATAAATCGAATTTACTAGTTTTTTTTTATTCAAGAAAAACGAGATTTTTAAATAAAATTTTAAAGATTTATAGGAAGGACTAAAAAATCTGAAAAAATATTCAAAAAATACTTTGGTCTTCCCTGTTTAATTTTAACATAAACATTTACACGTTAAAATTTTTTTATCAATTTGGGGACCTTTTTTCTCCAGGGTATACCACTTTTTTTTAGCGTTACCTGGGACGTCCCTACGACAAAATCCAATACCACAAAATAATCAGTTCAAATCAAAAGATTTTTAAAATGCAACTGTTCACTTTCAGAACAACTAAATACAAAACACGGCAATACACAAAAAAAGAATGACATTCGATACTATGGTCTTAGAATGAATGTTTTCTTGTTTTCATTGTGGCAAACGCAAACTGGTCAATGACATCGTCAAAATCTGTTTGTCTTGTAAGCTCGTTTTCAATGCAGAAATAAAACCAACTGGCTCATGGTTGACGTAATTTTCTGTTGCATCATTTTCTGGGTACCATTTAATTATCAATGATGTTTGAAATTATTTTTCTTGACAAAAATGTTCTAATTTTTAAGCATTTTTCGGAACATTGTAAATCAACTGCATTCTTTTAAAGGTTACCTAGAGAATTTGTGCAAAGTTTATTTTTTTGTTTTTCTTTACAAGTAAAATAAATTTACATCGTATTTTGATGTTATTATGATTTTAGTTTTAATGATAATTTAAAAACAATAAATATTTATCATTAGTACCAATAATGGAAAATTAAGTTAAAAATTTAAAAGAATCATTTTTGGAATCGAAAAATAGGCACAAATTTTTCCGATTCCGATACCCTTTCCTTTCCGATACCCCAAAAAGCTCCGATTTTTCTGATTCTCGATTCTGATTCCGATTAATCGTCCCAACACTGGTAGATATATTCAAAAGTATATCGCTCACTCAATGGAAAATTGTATCTCAGCGAATTGACACACAGGCAAGACTGAAATTGTTGCACTTTTGGCTTCGGATTTCGCTTTGTTGTTATTAATGATGCAGAGTTAAAACACCATATCACCCGATAAAATGTTACAACAATGTCTCTTGTTAGTAACCAAGATTGTAGCAACTGAAACACATGGAAGCTGAAAACATTGCTATTTATTTTTCCTACTCACAAATTTCCCGACAATTTATTAGAAAATTTCTGACGGAGGTGGGGGGACAAAACTGGGGGCTCATATGCAGGCCTGCGAAACCCTGGGTCTCCACCACTGTTTTCAGACTATTTTTGGCAGCTTAGCCTGGTTGAAAAATTTTGTTGGGGGTGACATTGTGTCACCCCTCCTGTGCTGGCACCCGAGGCGGTCCGCCCCACTCGCCCCCGTTAGCTACGCCACTGCCTTTGCGGTATTTACAGATTAGTCTTTTTGATTAATACACAAGTTTCATTTTTTAATCCTAGCTTACCTAATAGAAGTAAAAACATCAAAGATTTAATACATCAGAGTTCAAGGAGACATCATGTCTGAATATGACATCATGGATTTGACATTCTTGTGAGATAAATTACTTTAAAATCAAATGAAACTCATTAGAGAATGATGAAATTTTCTAAATGGAAAACTCTTGTTACAATGAAGAAATCTTAAAAATGATGATACCAGTGATAATGAAATTTTATTCAGTAATATAAAAAATTAGGTTCAGTTTAAATAAAAATAGAATCGTTTAAAACAACATAAACTTGATTAAACAACATATTTACCATTTTGTTCAACTATTTTTTGCCAAATTTATAATTGCATTATTTCAAAATATTTTATCTTTCTTAACAAATCTGTTTTATGTCTTTTGAATTTTTTATGAAATTGAATGTTTTCATTAAAGAATTCTGCAAAAACTGGAATAAATAATTATCCAAAGGTGAAATATCTGTTGAATGTAGTAAATGAGGTAGAATCAATCATTTTTGGTTTAATAGTAGGTGATTTTAGTATAGGATGACATTTCAGATGCCCTTTATAAATAGCAACACTTTTTTAAAATGAAAATCATTCTTTGGTATTGTTAGTAATGGTTTATTTTGTTTTTTCTATGTTGTCTTGAATTCCAGTGTAAAGTATCCACTTTTCATCACTTGCTATAATTTAGTTTAAGGATATAATAGTAAATAATTCTGTATGAAATAAAAATGTCTACAATCCCTATTCAATATTTTATTCTTTTAATTTTTCCTTGTTTCCAGTTCATTTTAAAAGAAAAGGTTATATTACTTCTTTAAAACATATTTCAAACCAAAAAATTATATAAAATATAAGTTTTTCTTGAAAAAAACATTCAGATTTATAAACATTACAAATTTTATGGAAAGTATTTTTATTTTTAAGCTTGATAACAATTTATTCTTAAACTATCACACTTACTCAGTATTGTCAGTTTTAAGATAGCTTTCAATTTTTGTTGGTTATTTTTGTCACCAATGAATTTTCCCTGTAGCTGCTAATTAAAATTCAATAGAAGAGGAAAAAATCAAATTCTGGTAAATTTTATCAGAATCTGTCTACTTGCTTAAACAATCAATTTTTTTTTGTATTTTTTACCTGTAATGACCAAAAATAAAACTTGTATCTATACAATTTAAGTTTAAATGAACAACACAGTTATCTCCCTTTGGCCTTATTCCATGATTTATTTTTCTATATCAATTTGAATTAGTTAAGTATATGTGAAACATTGATTTGACTATGGTGGAGTGATGGATATCAGCTCGGATTGAGAAATCAGAGAACCGTGTTCGAATTCCATTAAAATCCATTACATTCACTTACGTGTAAATACCGTTGGGAAAGGTATGAATCCTCCCTCCAGTTATAGGTAAATAGCAGGACAGACTGGGTGGCAACTAGTCTACTGCAAAAAGAAATGGCAACATACTGCGAAAAAAATCTACCTCGTCAGTCAGGTAGTTTTCAATACCTGACTGACGAGGCCTAAGCATGTATCATGCATGGCATATAACTGACTGATGACTGACTGATGACATAACTGACTAATATACAGAAGAATGCTCATTTTATTTGAAGTTATATTTTTATAATTTGAAAAGATCATCTAACCATCAAATATAAATAAAACATATCCTGTTACAAAGAAGATGTTCTAAGAAATATTTGTGAAATTTCATTAAAAAATATCTATCCACTCAAGAGAGACTCTCATAGTCAAAATTCTATTCATACTATTGTCTGTTACTATCTGAACAAAAAGCAAGAGTCTTTTCATTTCAAGTTCTTCTAGCATATTCTGATTACATTTCCATGAGGCTGTTACTCAGTCCTTGTTTTTCACTATTCATAGATTTTGCTTTTTTTGGCATAGCCCAACCCCAAAGGCAGTTTCTGCAAATGTTTTTGTGGAATTGGTCCAAACATATTCATCTTGTCTTTTATTACTGTAACTATTCAACTCACACAAGTGTTATGCAAGCTGGGGTAGGAAAGTTGTTTACAATGCTTCAGTTAGTCTTTTATAGATCTTTTTATATTTCAAATCATGCCATTTATATCAAGGCTTTCAGTAGTTTTGAAACTGAAAACATTTTTGAACACTTACTGTAACTTGACAGACTCTGAAGACTTGCAACAGCAGCTAAAATGGATGTTGCAAAGTAAATAACATACAGGGTGTGATGGAAAAATTGACACCATTTTATATTTTTAATTTCATGCATGTGCATTGTGTGCTTTTGTTTTTGTTGACTGTACAGTATAGTAGGGTCAGTTGGGTACAGTTTGTGAGAAAGAGTGCACTATGATGCAATTCACTCTACTAGAAATTTGGAAACAGCATGCTGCACTGCTTGCCATTCATGCTGGAAGCTTCAATATGAACATTTCAGAGTGTTTAGGTGTCAATCTGAGGACAGTGCAAAGGATTCGGAAAGAGTTATATGACATATCCAGTCAACATCATGTTATTTGGAGTGATCACTAGTGATGGCAACATCATGCCTCCATTCATTTTTCCACAGGACCTGAGACTCAACACTGTGGCCTAAGTGCCTTGAGGAGGTAGTGCTGCCATGGAACATAGGGTGGCTGCTGGAAGACGCTATGTCTTGCAACAGGACTTTGCACCATGCCACACAAGCAGGAGAACCTGGTCACCTAATTCTGCAGTTGAGCAAGGTATCAAAAAACTCCTTGTAATGCCAAAGATGAACTGAAGGCAAGGATTATGGCAGCATTCACCAACTTAAACAAGGTGACTGTCCAAAAGAGTTGCAGGAGATTCTGAAGTTGCCAGTAGGCCGTGGTTGAAACCAACAGTAATTTTATTAAATAAATTTACTCTTTAGTATTTCAAGATATTTTTGTGTAATCTTGGTAAATATAACTATTAAAATGACATGTCAGTGTTATTTTCATTTTTGTGTAATACTGATGACAAATTATCCATTGCACCCTGTAATCAAGATGTTGACATTCTGCACTATTTTGTATAAAAGGCTAGGAAGGAAGCCTACATCAATACTGGTAACAGCTACTGGACTTGAGAAATGTATTTTCCTGAAAAATATTTTTAGGAGAAAGATTTTATAAATTTCAACCAAAAATAGTATTATCTGCTTGATCAATGCATACTAAATGTTTCCTTATAAGGCATCGGTAATATTACCATTTGTATGCATTATTTATAAGAATCAGTTTGTGTTAGTGTTCATGCATCATCTTACTTGAGCTGTCTGATTCAATTTCAAGTAAGCTTTGAAATTGAATGACAGCCCACGTTTCTTAACTCAAATGCTTTACAAAGTTCACACAAGTTGTAAAGAGAAAAGTTTAAATCTAAAAATTCTAAAATAAACCAAGGAAATTTTTTATTATTTCATGTCTTCTTAGGAAAGAATGGTTTCCTGTTGTCTTCATTGTGGTTCGGAATTCAGAGTTACTCTTCTCTTACACTGGTTAAAGATGGATACAAAGACCAGTCTACCCTGTTATTTAACTCATAGCAGGCAGAGTTGAGATGGATTCATGCTTTTCTCAATGGTATTTGTGTGAAAGTGAATGCAACAAACTAGGCAGGAATTTCAACTTGCCTTGCTTACCCACACATCCTCCACTTCAGATAATAATGCTTCTTATTCCCATTTACATTCATATATCCTTTGGGCTATTTTAAGCTAAGGTTTATAGACAACAACAGAATTTTCTAATGTCATCATTTCTAAGTGTATGATAAACTATTGATTCTTAATTAAAATATTTGCAAAATCTCTATCTATAAAAGGCAGGATGTGTGTGTGTGTGTGTAACAAATGCACAGCTGCAATTTTCGACGGATTTGCACCAAAATTTACATGCACATGCTCCAAGTTAGCAAGAAGGCCAAGACTGACTTTGCATTTCCCAATTCCAATCGATAGTGGAAATAATCAATTTTTTCATGCTTCTACGGCAGTTTTCATGTAGTTTGCAGCCATTTTCCACTGGCCAGAGTGAGAGCCTATAGCTGGCTGCCACGGATAGGCAGGAATATTCTATTGGCCAGCATGAGAGCCAACAGCTGACTGACACAAATGTTAACTAGCATACTAGCATGCAAAAAAAATCGATAGCTGCATGCCTCACAAGTGGGAAAAATTTAAATCTGCATGGCACTTTACACCAATTGGCTCATTCACTTGCTTAAATTCAATGTTGATTCTGATCCCGCAGAACTTGGTTGAGTGTGAAAAAGTATTTGTTGTTAACATTCTTTTTTCATTCGTTTTTTCCAGTTACGAGTCCTTTTTTAAAGCTGATCGTTTTGTGTTGATTTTGTTTAGTTCTTTTTTTGTAATAGATTTAATGTTTAGTATAGAGCTTAGAAAAAATTCACAGTGTGAGGCAAGAAGTAAGGCATGTAGCAACATCAGCACGGCAAAGGGCACTCCTTTAAAGGCAAGGAAGGGCAAAAATATTTTAAGTCAAGTGATAGCGATTGCTGTATGAGTCGTACGATTTTTGAATCAAGCATGGGCAATGCCGAGCCATGCTGCTAGTCACCTATAAAAGACATTCTTATAGAGGCATAACTAGTATTACATGTCAGTTTAAATATAGAACAGTGTTATTAGATTAGCTCTGCTTTTCCTACCATGAAAGATGCTAACAGAAAAAATTTAAAATCTAAGATACAAAAGTAGTCAATATTTGAGATTATAGCATTAGAGGACAATCATCAAACAAGAATATGTATTCTTATATTTAACAAAGGCTTACGATAATTTCCAAGCCTCAAATGAGAAAATACATATATTATTACATAACTGTGTTTTATTTTTGTTGAAACAGGACTAAAATTAATTTTGCACAAAACCAGTATGAGGACCTGTTTGATAGAATTTGTCCTAATAATTTTAGGCAGGTTTTTACAAGGCTGGATGCTCTTACTGATGCCCAACTCAGACACTCATAGTAGTGGAAGTACACAGAGATTTTATTTTATTTTTTTATTGAGACACCACTTCTAGGCAAGTTGTCATTCAAGGCTTGAGACTCCATCTTAGCCTTATATCTGATAAAAATATAGTCTTACAGTATGCTATATTCATGGGTTAAAGTTTTCAATATCAGGGATAGATCATATGTAAATATAAAAGTAGACATGGAAATCAACATCCAATAGTGACAATCTGTTTCATGCTTAAACACAATATTCAAGCTATGTGTATTGTGTTTTGGCTAGATTAATAGTTGAGCCAATACACAACTGGGTGTTAACCTCATGTACACACACAAACGCACACCCACACACATATATGTATACTCACACAAACATATTAGCCATTGGCTCCTATAAGAAGCTCATCCACCCTTTGATAGGTCTTGTATTTCATGTCCTGTGGGGTGACATGCCACCCTCTTCACCAGACAGAAAAGCTGGGGAGCCAACCACCTATCCATATACTGCTTTCAAATGTTATTATTGATTTAGTTTTCTTGTATAATAAATTGATAAAGTGTTTTCATGACCCAACACCCCTTAAGTTTCAGAGCTGGCACACACACACACACACACACACACATGGAAATGGTACTTAAAATCTTATATCTCTAGTTGAACATGAGGACAGACTCCTCAAACCAAGATGTATGGTAAGCCTAATTTAACCTGTATCAAAAATATCTAGTAAGATCTGAACTCAATGTAAAGATAAAATTTTATTGATCTTTAAGGCTTATCCTCTGACTATGATGTTCTTATACATGAGTTTAAATTGTTGATTTATTTAGCTAACTTTGCTTTGAATGACAGATCGACTAATTCCTAGGTTATTTAACCAATGGAAATTATTATTATCTTTGAAGATATGACTGAGTAAAATGTAAATGCCTAAATTTTACATTTCAGAATTTAGCTAGATATTTCAATTTTGTCTTTTTTGTAATCAATATCACTCCATGCATAGCAGTAAAGCCACTAAGACACAAGGGGTTACAGGTTGTGGAAAATTAAGAAAAAGAAACATTAATAATGAGTAATCAGGAGGACAGTAGGCAGCAATTGACATTGCATTTAAATTCTTGGAGATTAAAGTTGGCTGGAAAACATGGAGCCAGAAGGTGTTTCCACAAGTGAGAAGTGTGAGAAAAGAATCTGTTAGCATAGAATTTACAGTTACATCTAGCCAGCTCAACTCTAAATTGTTGAGATCTCAACACCAGTCTAGTACTGTGCTTAAATTCAAAAAGTTTAGGTATCATATGAATATTTACCATGAAAGTATTTATAGAAAATCACTAAGAAAGTGACTGAAGCCAAGCTGCCAGATCAGGACAAATAATATTACTGATTCTTCTTTGGATTTTATCAAGGAGCTCAAAGTAAATAGCAGGAGAACTGGACCATATGTGGTAGCAATATTCTAAGCATGGGCACTTATTACATTTTGGTTTTATTTGTTTGTGTTTCGAAAATTTGTTAAATGTTATAATAATTTTAAAATTAATAATTTTTAATTTTTTTTGTATGCATATATCTAAATCATGGTCAACACATGTAGCTGTGTTCATAGTTGATGTTATTGAGTGTTGGGTTTTCTTTTTTATTAATAATGCTTCCATTACTTTTAGCCTTTTGTGTATATATATATATATATTGTATGTAGTGGGTATGTGCATGTTCTAATGTAACACAGCATATATATATATATATATATATATATATATATATATATATATATATATATATATATACATATGGAATCTATAAGAGCTCCATTGTCAGTGCTAGGGACTCATGACCCATCACACAAATCAATGATGCAAGACACACTACTCCATGTCATTTTTAAGAATTTCATTCCAAGCAAAGTGATAATGCCACTAAGATGCAAGAGGCTACTGGGACTGAAAAACAATGAAAAGATTTTAGAAGGAACTGGAAAGACAATCTTAAACAGGGAACAAGAGATAAGCCTTTAAACCTGTTCAAAAGACTGGGGAAGAGTGTGAACTGGATGATAGGGGAACCTATCTACTCCAATTGAGGAACCCTTCATCAATGCCATTTTCTTCTGTAATTTCATGCACTGCATAGGCATGGCCATTTTTGCAATGGTCTTGAAGAAAACTGCAAGTTGCATAAATCTCAATAATCGTAATATGTGGTGTAATGGTTAGCAAGCTTGTTTCACCAGAACAATTACATCTGAGTTGTGAGTTCAATCCTCACTGGGTGCCCCATACTTTCTGCTTTGTGCCACATCTAAGCTATGCTTAGAAAATTGCCATAACATTGATTGTAACATCAGAAGATTGCAACAACTGACATATTTTGTCCACTTGAAACAGAAAACTGTACTAAATGATAAGAAGAGGTGTGGCTTCTCTCATTGTTACACCATCTCTCTTTGTGAAATAATCTTTCTTGCAGATTATGTAAAAGCATTTCTAAGTTATATTCCACTGTACTTTCACATAAATAGACACATTTTCTAATCATATCTTTTGACAAAAGGTTGAGATGGAAAATAGTGTATATAAATGATTAATTTTTTCAAAGAATGTAACAAAAAGCACAGATAACCATGCACTATTCAACAAAAATTCAAAGTATATACATTACATGGAACAAATAAAACATTTTCAATCATCTCATGTAATCTTAACTGAACACTTTTTTCACTTGTCAGCAAAACGTTTTGGTTAAAAATCACCTGGAATAATGTGTTCAATAAATGCTATAAAGCACATTATTAGCATAAATTAATTTAAAGACATTTTAACCATTTTAAAAGCATCCTCAATAATGTATGAAAAATAACTAGCTACTTTGCAATTTAAGTGTAAAAAATTACAGTTAAGAAACAAATTGAATTTTAACAATGACAAATTTTATTGAAGAATATGAAATGAAGTTACAAGGTGTTGAAGATGCTTTGAATTTGATGCAAGATGTTTTGTTAATGTTTGTAGAAAGAATGGGAAAGTCCTTATAGAAAAAGGTTGGTGCTTCCTTAGAACACCCACTCCAAATGAAAATGTTAGAAAATAAGTTAAATGATCATTATGTAAAGTTATTGCTACAAACAACAATTTGTCAAGCCAGTTTAGATTGATTGAAGAAAGCATATTCTTATTTTTAGATTGGCTAAAGAAAATACTTTTTATTTTTCCACTTTTTTCTATCAACAAAAGATTTGATTCACTGTGATGGATGGCTATACAATAAGAAATGAATCTGATTTTTAAAATCATCCAAAAATAAAATAATCAACATAGAAATTTTGTTCTAAGAAAATTGGTTCTTTTAAGGTTTAATCAACTGATATCTAAAAATAGAAAAATACACTTATTGAGAGAAGAGTTGGTTTTATAGCTATATAAGCAAAAGACTGTGCACAAGTACTAAAAGAAAAGTTCTTTTTGTAAAGAGTCATTTTATGTTTTTAATGGAGAAATTTCTTACTTGTAATGAAGGAATTCTTTTCCTTAAAGAATGACTGTTAGGAATGAGGAATCAATCACAAGAATGAATTTCTTGTGATGAAGTTATGCATCTTGAAATGTGTTGTTGGTCATTTTGCATTGGACAGCTCAAGAAGGTTTGTCATCTCCCGTCATTCTTTCAGAATTGCTTCCAAAATATTTTTTTTTCACTTTAGGCACTGTGATTCTGATTTCAAACTATTTTCTATTCTCATTGTGCTTCTGTTTTATTTATTTGCCTAATAATATATAATAAATAAAAATATTATTATTATTTTTTCTTTTGCAATTTGTTTATTGGTTAAACTAAATATATATATATATATATATATATATATATATATATATATATATATATATATATATATATATATATATATATAGTTTTTAAAAAATAAATACGCTAAAATCTACCTCCATTCCTACCGTGCGCCGACGGCTTAGTGGTTAGAAGTCCGACTGACACCAATTCAGTCGGGTTTCGATCCTAGCTAGAGGCAACCGGATGTCTAGTCAAGACTGATGAGCTGTAAACAGCGAAACAGTCTGTCTGTGGATGACATTATATATATATATATATATATATATATATAGTTTAGTAAACCAATTATTCTCAGATAGTGTGTAAAGGAAAAAAATGAATAAAAAGGGACAAGAGGAAAAAATTATTTTTTTAAAAATGAATATTGTTTAAATTGTGATTCATTTAAAAACAAAAACTTCTTGAATATTACTCACTTACTTTTTGCCAGACTTTGACTCCAAATGTTCTGACTGACTTTTCTGCCATTTGATGAACATTCATAAACATTCCCAAATTTAAAAGCCTTGATAAACCAATGACATCCTCAGTTTTGTATATAAACATGTATAACAAAATAAATCTTACATTGCTCAGAGGATGAAATGCATCATCTAAGGATAGTTTTTCCCTCTTGTTTCTTTTTATTCAGATATATGTATGTGTATGTATGTATGTATGTATGTGTGCATGTGCATAGGGACAGTATAACGGCTTCTAATCCTACTCTGCTTATACTGGGAAGGATTATATTCAGGTATCCTGACATCAATAATATCAAAATGCTGTCTATATACCTAATATCACAGTAAGACTTTAATGTCCCCATGTGTGTGTTCATTACATTTGAACTATTTTTAGAATCTGTTGATCTTAAAGTGCCGATACATGTATAACATTGTGTGAGATGAAGAATATGATTGTGATTCCTGGTCATGATACTCATTTAATGATGATGAACTTTGATTATCGTTTTATGTGTGATAAGACTTCTGGGATGATTGAAGATTGTTGATAGATCATTTGATGATGATTATGTGAAGTGTTATCAAAAGAGAAAAAAGCACAAATGATTTCTTTTCTATAGTCCAATCTTTTAATAATTAAAACTATATTTCAAGGCAGCAAGAGAAAAAGAGACAGATGAGTCTTTAATAATTCCTGTGTATGATTACAACAAGAACTTAGAGATAGTCAATAACTAGTATGTTCAGTTAATGTAATCATTCCCTTTATCTTTTGAAAGTCAACAACAAAATTACTATCTTTCTCTTGCTTTTTAGTTTTGCTTTCTCCTTTTTCTCTTTTCATTTTTTCCTATGTTATTTTTTTCTTTACTTTCTTTACTGATTCAGAGGAATCCATTTTCTTTCTTTTAAGAAATTTTGTTTTCCTTCACTATGCTCTTTCTTTCTTATGTCCCAAACATAATGAGATTCTAGAGGAAGCACACCACATGGCTCACAATGTGAGCACAACAATAAAATATAAAAAAAATGTTAGCTTTTGTTTGGAGCCTATCCCTGGCATATAAAAATGCACCCAAGGCTACTCAAACCACAAGAGAACCCACAGCAAGCACACACAGGAACACACATGATACATTGATCACACCATGCCAAAGAAAGCCTCTCTCATTCAGTGCAACAAAAGCAAGAAAAAAGTTTTGGTTGAAACACCAACTTCATCAACCACAGAAAAAGAAACCTCCTAAATTACTTTTATTCATAAATATATACATACACTTACATACATACAATATATATATCTTCACAAATACATATATTATGCTCATACTCATATATCTGTACATACATGGATATTTGTTTTTTCAAACTCTATTCCAATAGACCTTTTACAAACTTTATTTAACCCTTCTAAGAACACCATTTTCCTTTCACTTAATTGTTAACATTGTTGTTATTAAACTGTATTCAAATTGTTAGAGGTAGTTATTTTTTATTCTTCATTTTGGTACAACAGTAAAATTTTGTTGACCCTTTCTTTTTCTCATTTGACGACTCTCCCCCAGAGTAAAGGGATGGTGATGGCTGCACCATCACCTTCCCTTTACTCGGGGGATTAGCAGTAAATGCCTTGAAGGCCAGCAACAATCAGCAACAACCACCAAAATGATAAATTATAGTATATATAATATTTTTCTTTCTTTTCTAGATCAGAAGAAGTTATTTTCTTTTCTTTTTAATTAGGCAGTTCAATTGAAGCATTTTTTTCTTTTCTTTGGTCTTTTATATTTTTCCAATTAATATGGGGAAAACTCACTGAAATTTGTGTCAGTTGCAATGTGCTGCAAGGGCTTAGGTGGGCTGTCCTTGAGCCAGACATCCTAGCATATGCTCTGTAGCACCTGTGTATCAACTGTTCAAATTCTTAGCTTTGAGCCAACTGTCTCTAAGAAAGTATGCATCTTATTTTATTGATGATGCTAACAAAAGCAATGAATTTCTGACACCCTTTGTTTGACATATTCCCTATCTTCAGAAAATCTCATTGTTCAAATTTTTAGCATTCAACTTACAAACTGAGTGGCCTGATATTCATTGATTACTTTTCTATTTTCCTAAGAAATATTGAATATCTAATTCTATTGTTCAGTTGTATTATAAATCTCGACCACCCACCAGGGTACAACTGATTTCCACCCAGCTTTTCCTAATGTCTTTTCTTATTGGAACTCTTCAAAAAGAAACCATTCATCCATGTTGGGACCATAGCACTTGATGAAATGACATTTCAGATTATGGTCCCAAATAATTTAAGATTATAGTCCCCTCTACAACTTCTGTAGTTTTAAGTGCTTTTGCATAGATAATGTCTATTATAGTTAGTGCAAATACATTTATTTATCTAGTTGAGGAATCATCAGGATGAGAAATTTCAGGAATTATTTGATCTTCCTGCGTTGGTTGTAAGTTCAGATCTCCAGTTTGGTTTTCTTCATTTCAGCAGATGTGAATGTCAGGATTCAAATTCAGGCCAAGTGTGTTGCTTTCACTTTTGTGTAAGTATCCTTCAAATTTAGGTATTAATCTGTCTCTTCTACCTCCAGCTATCAGTTAAATAGAAGAGTAGACTTGGCTCTCTAGCCTTAGATGGTAGCTAGTTCAGGAGAAGGAAAACTCTGAATTCAAAACTATGGAGGTGGCATTGGGAGTTTATTCTCTCTTTCCGAAGACTGTGTGGCAATTCAATGGTAATATGTGAAGAGTCATGATTGCCTACATTGTGAAGAAACATGGTATTATGAAAAAAGCAAATAATATACCCCATGTTTACTTTTAGAATCAGTTCTTGTTAGGGAGATTTAGACTATATTTTATTAGATTAATCCATCCCCATGTCAAATGAAAGAAAATCACCTCATCACCTCACCATTGTCACCTTGGCATACCTGACTCACTACACACATTCCCTTTGCAGTCATCACTGCACCATTGTTTCATTGAATAAGCCTACAAGCTCCACCAATCTGTTACCTTGACAACCAATGAATTGACCCATCATCATGACCGCGATCAACCAACATGTGTGATCAACCATATTCTGTGACCTTGCTTAAACCAGCACAAGAAATAGGTCATCTCTGTATGATACCCTATATATTAAATAAATACACATTGTTCAAAAACTTAATCCTTGTTATTCCTTTCCTTTGCAACCAAATGCTTATTATAACAGCATTATATTATAACAGAAGTTGTACACAAAATTACATAAATGAACTTTGTTATTTGAAAAGATGAGAATATTGATTTAGTTTCCATAAATTTCTGAAAATTGAAAAACATCCTCTTTTCTCTGTTCAATAATCAGTGTCTTTGGGGAATTTTTAGTGGTCAAAATAGAAATTGTAAAATTCAGTAGAGACAAATATTAGCATATAAAAGAGGTCAACAGCTAATAATGACAGCCTAAAATCTGAATAATAGGAAAGAATAAAAAAATTATTTCCACAGGGAAAATGTCTTTTCAAATCTCCTTTGGCCGCATTAATTCTTAGAAAAAAAAAATACTTTGATTCATTTTTCTCATTATCAGTTATTCATTATGGTTTTATTTTGACATTTGACCTGAGCAAGTTACCGAACAATAGAGATTTTGAATTGAAACAGATTAATGTCAATTTGCCAAGTTCTTATTTTTGTCATATGTGTTAAATATTCTGTGATGAAAGTTTTGGTTTGATATTTTTGTTTTTACTCTATAAAAAACCTTGTGTTTCATGAAATTTCTTCTTTTATTTACATCCATCATGACTCTTTCTTTTTCTTTCATTATTATTCTTGTATCCTTTCTACTAATCATTCATTTATTCCACTTAACAGACATTTCTTATCTTTCTCTTTTCTCTTTCTTTCTATTTTAACATCTTTTTCACCTTTCCAAACATCCTTCTTTTTTTTTTTTTACTCTTTCATCTTTCTTGTTATTCCCCCACTACTTAAACTCTGTACAAGTCTTATTCTTTTATTTCCTTTGGAAATTTTGTCCATGATGCATATAACATAAATGTTAAAACACACACGCATATATAATGAGAAGGTGCTGAAAAGATTTTGACCCCATGATTAAAGAAAAGAATGAAAATGAGTGACTTTCAAAAATATTTATTCTGTATCTTTTCTTTATAATTCTTCATTCATGTCAAAAGTTAATATATTTTTCCCAGCTTTTCTATATTGAATTAAAGGGAAATCTTTATCTCATTTCCAGAATGGCTTAAAAGGAAGAGATTCATATAATCTTTTCTGAAATAAATCTAAAGAAAATCAGTCCTTCAGAATGGGTTGAAAGTAATATATATATATATATATATATATATATATATATATATATATATATATAAAGATAATTGTATATTTGTGCAGCAATCCCTCTTTTAGACAAGTTTCATTAAAGACAACTGACAAGGTACCGCAGTTAAACCTTTATTTAATTTTTCTTTGGACATTGTGTGAAAAAATTATCTGAATTCTGTGTGCCAAAGTGATTTCAGCTATTCTTTTAGCCATTATCCAAGAATTTTTTTGATTTTGATTTTTAATTAAATGTGTAGTTTTTTATCTATGTATCTAGAGTTATCGAAATGTTTTTTTTTTTAATTTTCCAAAAATGGTCAGCACATTGTGACAGTGTTCATAGTTAATATTATTGAGTGTTGGCTTTTTATTTATCATCATCAATGCTTCGATTATTTGTAGTCTATTCCACATGTAAAAAAAAAAAAATGCTAAAAATAATCAAACCATTGATATTTTAAAAAAGCATACTTGATAAAAATAGCTAAAAGCACTTGAACACCCAGAACATCAGATAATTTTTACACACTTTATGTCCAGAAAAACAAAAACGTACATGAGCACAAAAAATTAAATGAAAAGCATAACTGCAGTACCTTATCAGTTGTCTTTAATGAAATATATATATATATATATATATATATATAAAACACTGGCATACAGAAAGAAAAACTGCAAGGAAAGTTTCCCTAAGGAATTAATAGACAAAACTATAAAATTCAGAAAATAATGGATATGGTAATTTTTTGAAAATTCATTGTTTACTGGCTAGAAAAACTCATAATTAGCCAAATTTGAATCCTAAAAATCTGTTAATATTGATAAACATAATTCATGAGATATACATCAGCATGGAACAAAATCAAAGAACCTAATAAATGAATTAAACATAATAGAAAACAAATAAAATTGGCGCAAAGAAATGACAACTCTGATGCAGTCTTCCTCATTGTATGAAAGGGAAACACTTATTTACCTTGATCCCTTTGCAGCATAACCTATTGTGACTGGTGAGCTTCACTCTGAGTTGACATATATATTTTTCTGGAAGAATTCCTTTAGCAGTTTTATTGTTGACATTACATGCATTTCTAAATGTTTGCAATTTATTTATCACTAGCGTTGCCCGGGGATATAACAGTAAGAGATAGATCAAGTATCCACCATCATAAAGACTGAAAAATAAAATTGACAAAGATTATTTCCACTCGTTGTTTCTAATACAAAAAATATTAACTTTATTTGGGTTTATTAATTATGATCTAACAAATCTTATTCATTTAGTAGCCTTCTCTGTAATATATAATAATCTTTTACAATTTATGATTTTTACTTATTGAATACAGTAAAAAAATTGGACACCATGTGTATTTAAAGTAGTTTCCGTTTTCAAGTTATTATTTTTAGTTAGGACTTGTGTATGTTTAGATTTCATTATCTTTCCCTAAAGATAAAGAATTTATTCCGATGTTTGTATTCGTACAATCAGTAGAGATCGTTAGATTATTGCTTAAGGTTGATGGACACGCATGTCTTAATTAGTTTTTTTATTTTTTTTATTTTTTACGAATTGGTCAAACTCAAACAAAAACATTGTTTTCAATCGTTATGAGTCTACTGATTGAATAGAATTTTATTATAAATAATTGTCTTGTAAATGGAATTTTTAAAGCATTCTGAATGTTAAAAATAAAGAAAAAAGTGTGCAAGAAAATAAGAAACACTACCTGCCAAAAAAAAAAAAAAAGTGAAGTTTTGTTTTATCGGCTGAAAAATATAGGAAATCCGCTCCCATATTTAAAGTAACCCACACACACAAACAACCCGATATGAGTTGTCCCCCTTCCATTTTCACGATGTCTCTTAATCATGTTTTCAAATTGATTTTGTGCAAAAACAATTATATTTTTTCCATTTTTGGCGCTGTTAGAACCTGTAGCAAATGAGTCGACTTCAACAGTGTAAGGGACGCAACTCTTTCCGTCTGAAAATGTCTGACACGCTGCAACGCAAAGCCGTGTACACCAAACACGGGTGTAATGCAGTTCTGCCAATTTCTCCAAGCAACCTGCTTTTATGGAGCCCAGACACACCTCGTTAGCATGTGTGTAACGCGACTTTGCGTGACTGCACGAGACCGTGAATATTAAAAGCCACGGACGCCATCTTGGATCTTTTCTTTCCTTTCTCAACCCACAGGCCAGGCAAATGCGAGGGCGTTTGTGAGGTAAACCATTTCTATTTTCCCCACACTCCCCCCTGATTTCATGATCACAGAGTTGACAGGGAGGCGGCGATTGCTTTCGCTGGATGCTTCTTCGAAGAGGGACGCTGCGAGCCTCATCGTTGCTTGCGCTCCTGTCCGAGGTCTGAGGGTCGAAAAAAACCGCGTCCCTTGGAAGGCTACTGATATCTGAGTCACTGCCTGATGGAGCTGGCGTGAACCAGAGCGATGCCTCACTGGTCTCAGATTCTGATTCGCTCCCATCGTCCAGCGGTGGTTGCAACTGCGTCGCCGGACGCAGGTCCTTAACGTGACAGGGCACACCGTCGACCCGTACCGCCTGTGGGCTGATCACCTCAGTGACGCGTCCGGTTCCGTATTTCGTTGTGCACTTGCTGTGCGGGTTTTTAATCCAGACGATATCGCCTTTCTTCAGCCTCTCTCCGGTTATTTTCAGTTCCGTCAGCGGGTTGGTCTCTATGCCCTTCACTCTGACGTGGTACCTATGCAATGTGTCTGCTGGCACCGTAGAGGGTGAGACATCATCCTTTGGGGTCACGTTGTATAAGTAGACCGCCTCGGACACCGCGCAGTCCGTCCTGGCTGCGATGGTCTTGACGGTCCTGTGGTTCCGCTCGATGATTCCATTTCCACTCGGTACGTGGGCGCACTGGAACTGTAGATGCACTCCCCAGCCATCCGCAAACCTCCCGAATTGCTCGCTGGTGAATGCGGTGCCATTGTCAGTTAATATCTCCGTTGGGGGGGGCCACGTTCAAGGAAGATACTGTTTAACTGACGGATGATAGTGGCTGCATCTTGCCGACGCAGCAGCCACCATATCGCAAACCTGGATGGACCGCAATCAATTAGTGTCAGGAAATCCTCGCCATTGTGGTGAGTAACATCTATCACCAGCCAGCTCCAGTGGCTCCTCACGCTCAGCTGCCCTTTCTTCCAGCGAACGGGTGCTGGGTCTATAGACTGGCACGCCACGCAGCTTCTGACCACTCTCCTGACGTCTGTCTTTTGTACTCCTGGGTCAACCAACTTGGCGAAATACAGTGTCTGCTTGACTCCAGGGTGCCCGCTTTGTTGGTGGACTTCTTTGATTCGATTAAATCGAACGGGACTCACGGACGCAGCACAGACGGGTTGCACGGGCTCAATAGCTTTCTTAGTGGCGTCAAGCCACCTTTGGGGCACCCTCGTTAAACAATCTGCTTTGTTGAGGCTAGATTTGACCAGGGACACCTCCATTGTCAGTGCGTACTCTTGCACTAGCTTCACGATCGTGTCAAGCCGTCGTCGGATAAGCATCTCGCTGGTGGCTTTAGTCCGCACCCTGGCCCTCCCGGTCAGGGTATTAGAGATCCACTTATAAACGCAAGCGGAATCGGTGAACAGACGCAGGGTGGTCGACTTCCAGAGGATCGCCAAGTTGATCCCCTTGATGACAGCATCGAGCTCCGCAAGGTTTATGTGCTGGGAGTCCCTTTTTGGACGTAACCAGCAAGCATCTTCCACCACGGCTCCATCATGAACTATCGATATGCCGGTTGCAAGAGAGCTTGCGTCAACCCACACACCGAGGTCTTGGCTGTCAACGCACCATCTGCCCCGTGCTGGGTCTTCCTTGCATACTCTAGTGAGGACCTCCCTCATCATGGTGTTGAGAGGGGCGCCGTGAACTTCGTCATCCCATCCAGTGGTGACGTCAGATGCTCTCCACTTGATAAACACCACCGCAACACACAGCCAGCCACCTACAGGAAGGTGCCCAACTAACTTGCCGCACAAGGAAAATATGCTTCGCCGTGTGACAACGGGGGGCATACCTGGGAGTTCGTTTCCCCGTTTCCAATACAGAACGTCATCTTCTCCCCAGACCTGCAAACCAAGCACCCCTGCACCATCCTGTAGCCTCTCCGGTTCCTTGCTGAGGAGGCCAAAGTTGTAGAGATGCTCCTTCACATGCGCCGCAGATATGACTCCTTCGTTCACGTACACGTCATCAATATATGCAGATGTTACCCGCTGTATGCGCTCATCCTTTGTCAGAATGGCGTCAACAATCATCTGCATAATCGATGGCGCCACATTGAGTCCAAACCCCATGCGGGTCAGGCAATACCTTTGCCCCTTGATAAGCACAGTTTGATAGGGCCACAGTGATTGGTGCACATGCACTTGAAGGTATGCCTTGCGAAGATCCAGCACAGATACATTTGATCCTGCTTGTCGCCATTCCCTTTAGCTTCTCGGTACACACATCCGCTGGCTGTAAAGGGTCCACATGCTCGTTCAGTTCCCGATAGTCAAGCACCGGCCTCACCTTTGTTTGTTGTGCTGGAGAACCGCCATTAGCGGGATCAGGCCCTTCGGGGGCCCCAATTCCTTTCTGGATAAGGAACCAACCATCCGTTATTAATCCAGGCTCGCAACTCCTTGTCGTACTCCGCACGAGCTCGCGGGGGGATTTTATACTCCGGCACACTGTTGTACAGCTTCTCTGACGGTTGATCATCTGACCATTTCCAAGATACCGTCCAGGACTTTGTGCGCTGGTTGAACTCCGCACGAAAGTCAGGCCGTTCCAGCTCCATTGCTGCACCTAGAGCAAGACCCGTTTCAGTGAAACGCGCCCGACCCTCTTTGTCAACATGGACACCACCCAATTTTTTGATGACGTCCATTCCCAGGAGCAGATCATAGCTGAGCAGCCCTCTGTCCACGACCAGGGCTTGTACAGCTACTGCAGGCCCATCGCCGATGCTTGCGTGGATGACACTCACTCCACAAGAGGTTAGCGAGCCCCCACCAACAGTCAGAACTGGAATATTTTTCTCGTCCCACGTGTCACAACATGCCTTGCGCACAAGGGTCTGGGTGCACCCAGTGTCAACAAGTGCAAAGCACTCACGCCCGTTAATCCGCACGCTCACTGTGGGTAGCGCCTTGTTCAGCGGCGATCTGGGGAGAAGACTGGCGCTGTAGCTTACTCCCCTTGCCCGTTTCCCGGACAGCTTCTTGCTATGTGGCCCAGCTTGTCGCACCTGTAGCAACGCATACGTCTCCATGTTCCTCGGTTATGTGTATCCTTCGCACCGCTTCGGCAGTCTTTGGAAAAGTGGTTCAGTCCGCCACATTTATAGCACCTTATGTCCTCAGTTGGCGGTGTGGGTGCTTCCACAGCTGCTGAGACCGGCTCCACGTCGTCCTTTAGAATATTCCGGGCTCTGGCCAGTAACTCGTCTAGCCCCAGCTCATTGAGCCTTGACGATACTCGTAGCAGTCGACTTGCGTTGTCTGGGAGTCCTGCCAGAAAGGCGCATCCTAGGATTTGGTCGCTTGCTCCACCGAACGGTGCGGCCAGCTTCCTCAAATCAGCCAGAAAGACATCTACTGTTTCATCTGGCCCAAGCCAGGCGACAAAGGGGTCCGCACCGAATGCTGCGTATAGAGCTTATTTTATTTCCTCCAAGTCTGCATCATCCCTTAGCTGCTGATACACAGCGTAAGCTCCTTTGGTGAGCCTAAGAGGGATGACCAGTGCGGATCTTTAATTTTACACAGCCGGCAGACCCGCTTGGCCTTTTCCCCACCACTCGATCACAGACGGGCCAGCGGGGAGCCGTCGAACTCTGGTATCAACTTCAAGTCGAATCTGTCCATGTTGCAATAATGGCCGAAATAGCTTGTAAAAATGAGTCGACTTCAACAGTGTAAGGGACGCAACTCTTTCCGTCTGAAAATGTCTGACACGCTGCAAAAAAGCCGTGTACACCAAACACGGGGTGTAATGCCGTTCTGCCAATTTCTCCAAGCAACCTGCTTTTATGGTGCCCAGACACACCTCATTAGCATGTGTGTAACGCGACTTTTATGTGACTGCACGAGACCGTGAATATTAAAAAGCCACGGACGCCATCTTGGATCTTTTCTTTCCTTTCTCAACCCACAGGCCAGGCAAACGCGAGGGCGTTTGTGAGGTAAACCATTTCTATTTTCCCCACAGAACCACCACAAGGTAATTTTATGTATTCCTGTGAAGTTTTGTTGAAATCGGTTGAAAATGTAGGAAATCCGATCCAATATATAAAAGTTACAGACACACACACACAATCTGCGTTTTATAATAAGTAAGATTTTTGTATTTCATAAGACATACCTTTTTTTATTATCATTTTAGCATCACATAAGACTTGCCTTTGTGTCAGTTATTAAATTAAGAGGGGAATGATTCAGTTTTTCCATCTCAATGAGTAGACAACTTTACAGATATTTCAAAATAATTGAAATTATATTTTAAACAAAGTAATGTGTAAATATTATCTAAATTATAAATAAATAAATACAAATATGGCAGGAAGGCTTCAGCAGCAGCAAGAAAAGAGAAGCATTGATGAATTTAGTCAAGTGTGATAAGTAGCAACAGTTTCAGCAGTAGGCAGATTAGATTTAAGTCTTAAAGTGCTCCCTCTCAGGATTGCTTATTGGATTAGAGCATTGGTTCATGAATTTGGTGATATAGTAATTGTGAGTTCAATCCTTAGGCTGGACAGTATGTCTTTGGACAAAGTGAACTTTGGATGAGAAATAAGTAAGAGGAATAAATATGAACTACAAGTGAGTTCCTTAGACATAGTCTGTAGAATGAGAACAATTTACCCTTGTAGAGTCAATAAGGGGTTCAGTTTAAAACTCCCAGAAGGTTACCAGGATTGACAAACATCTGAAGAAAACCAGTAAAAAATGGGTAAAAAATAGTGAATTTTATATAGTGTTTTTTCCAGGCTTAGTATGAGCAAAATAAATTAACAGATTTTGACAGATAAAAAATACCACAGATTGTTAGAATCCACAAAAATATTTTATTCTTTAATAGTCAGTTATGCTTGGTTTAATTTGTAACATATATAAATGTAGGTAGAAAGATGCAATTGTTGATAAGATAGCAAGGGTTACAAAAAAACTGCACATCCCATTGGTGGATGCTGAGTATTTCACAGGCCTCGCTCATTATTCTATTTGAGTATTTTCTACTATCTCATTTAAACCAGCATTATCATTTTCTTCTTGGTAAATTGCCATAATGAGTATGTAGTTTGGAGAGTATTATGTTGCCTCTTACTGGTCTGTAAGATAACAATAACATAGTACTTTAATGAAGCACACCTTGAAATTCAGTTTTGAAAGAATTTTATGTTCTACTTATTCTAGTATTTTTATGTTTCAGGATAGTTTTCTTTTCATTTTTAAAATAAAATATATGTCATCTAAAACCCTGACATTTAAACATAATGATGTTTCAAGCATTATTAAAAATAGATTTTGATTATTTATTTACTGAATAAATATGAGCTAATAAATACAAATTATTCATTTATTTATAGTTTAATTCAAATTTTAGTTACCAAAGAGTTTTTAGATATAATCTTTTAAGTATCATCAGTTACAAACTTATTAATACATTATTTACATTCAAACTAATGCCCTCATTTTTGTTATTATTATCACAATGTTTTGACTGTTCTGGTCTCTGACCTTGTTGATCTAGGTAGTCTTCTGAGAACTGAACTTTTTTGTTTAATCTATGCTTGTAAGAGTGTTCTCATTCTGCTATCCATATCTAGAGATATCTTGTTTGGGCTTTTGGCTACATGACATTGAAACACTGGTTCCTGTATGATCACCAAAGTTAAGCAACATCCAGTCTGGTCAGTACATCAATGGGTGATTGCTTGGGAATACCAAGTAAGCTTGGATGTGCAAGTAGTGTAATGAATAATGGCTCAGAATTGTTAATCAGCTAAGTGAGTTCCAATTCCTGTTGGATTTGTTATATTCACTTACACATATATATTGTTGAGAAAGGTATGAATCTACCTCTTCTCCTCCAGCTATGAGTTAATTAGTAAGACTTGTATCAGTAGACCATTCTCATCTCCTAAAAAATAAAATACTTCCAATCTAAAAAAATTATTTTTCTCGCTTCAAATAACCTGCAAAGGGTTGATAAGTCATAAAAATGAAGGAATCAATCAAAATTCATCTTGTTCTTATCTCTATAAATTAAATAAAAGATTCTATCTGAAATTCTCTGAAAGTTACCAGGATCAACAGACACCAGAAGAGATTAGAGGGCTCAACAAGTGAATAAAAAGGAATAAAAGTAACAAAGATAAGGACATTAGTATGAATGTCAATAATGACAATTCCACATCCCAGAAATTCAGTCAAAAACTTCTGTTGATTACCACAAATTTTACCACAGAATTTACAAAAGTATTTATTTTATTTATTTAAAGTATAAACCATGAAGCATAAAATTCATAACCAAAGACTGACCAACTTGTAAGAAATAAAATTAGCTGAAGAAAGACTTGAACAACAACTTTACCTTTACACTTACCAGACTTTCAAAATACTGTCTATTGTTCCCTTCCTATTTACAATTCAACCAATCGTTCAGTTAGAGGGGGAAAAAATTGCTTATGGCATCCAGCGTATGGTTCATGAACAACTTTCATTATGGCGGAAATATTATTTTCTATTCCGAACTTGCTAAATTAGGAATAATGATACATAAATTCAATAATCCTAAATGAGTTATATACTTTCTAACCCAAAATTTAGTTATAGCATTCAGTGACAAAAAAGTATGATTCAAAAAGAAACATTCAACATAGTTAAAATATGATCATGTTGTTTTCTACGAGGGGGTGCTTAAAAATTCTTATTCTTACAAAAAAGGATTAAGACAAATTCTGATGTTTAGTCATTTGATCAGAATTTAAGACGTGGGTGACATTGTATTTTTAAATTGCTTAGATGTGCTGTGTAATTCATTTTACTAAGTTATAATGTTTCATTCAAAATCATCAAATGAATAATTTACCAAAATTTTAAAAATGGTTATAATAAAAAAAAAAGTATCACTGTATTTGTTGTTTTAAGGAAGAACAGTAAAAGTGATGTAATGCAAAAGTGCATAATTGTTTTAATTTAATTAAGAGAAATTATAGTTTCTTTTATATAATTGAGATTAAAGCAGATTGCAAATTGCATTTTAGATTTGACAAAGAGAATATTTTTAGATATTGTTCTCTATAACATTTTTATATCATATTTTGTGTTAATTAATGAATGTAAAATTCAAAGAAAATTCTTACTTTCTTGGAATTTTACGTCTTCAATTGAATTATATTTATAAATAATGTACAATTCTTGCCATGAAGAAAATGTTACATGTAAAAACTGACATAATTACCCTGATTAAAAGGAGGTTAAAGTGGCTTGGCAATGTAATCAGATAAGGAGGATGAAGTTTTGTGTATAGGTTCTATAATGACAATTTACCTAACAAAGACCACATGGTGACCCCCTAAAATTTAGAAAGACCAAATCAGAGAGAACACTGGAATGTAACATCTGACATGTGAAAGGATTGTATTAAACATGTAGAAATTGCAATGTAGTTTAGACAAGAAGTGTGCAAGGATTTTTTGAGTTTATGCAGCTAAATGAGGAACTAGCAATGTTTTATATTAAGGGCTTTATATATTTTATAAATGATTAGATAAAGAGAAAATGTTTGTTATAGATTTTGATATTATGTAAGTTAATTACTTTATAAATGAAACAGAATTTTTATTTTAATTAGTGAAAGAAGGTGATAAGCAAATTTTGTCATAAAATTTGTTTTGAAATTGCATAGATATGAACAGAAAGAAAGGTATCTTTGTTTCAGCAGTGATTTAAAATCTATTAAAGGATATCTGAAAAATGTAATAACAGCTTTTAACTTTCTGATATAAATACATCAGTGAAAATTTCCAATGAGATTTTGAATTTTAAAGTAAAAGTGAATATAACAAAAACATAATCTTTTATAGAGATCTTGTGAGATTTTATTAATGAACTAAAAAAAGAAAATATTTTTTGATTCTGCGATTCATGAAATCCAGATCTGACTTGGATTATCAACCATTTTCTTTATCTTGGATTTTTTCTAAAAAAAGCACAGCACATTAAAGAATAAAATAATAGTTCAAGATGCTTGCTTGAGTATTGTTTAAAACAATATTTTTATTTTATCAACATTTTTTAGACAATGCCAAGGTTGCCATCAACTTTTGCAAAAAGAATTTGAAGTGGAAGGAAATGTAATTAATGATTGATTTTAAGATGAAAATATGAAATGTTTTTCCTGATGTTTTTTAAAGCTGAAAATTAAAAAAAAATATTTTATTTGTTTTAATAAAGATGCTTAAATAAAAATGAGTATTTTTCATCTTCACTTTTAGTATTAGGTTGAAATACAATAAATGGTTGTTTGTGTAGTGTGTTAGTGTCACCAGTTCTTATACCATTTCCCTTTATTTATATATACATTTATGCCATTTTATAAATATGAATTCCCTCTTTTGAGTATTGTTTGATATTCTTCACTGTTTTTATTTATTTTTTAATGGTTTCCAAGCAAAGATAAAGAAATAGTTATTTTTTGTGTGTTATGGCCCATGAGCTTAACCATTGTATTGTCAAAGTTACCTGCAACATCAAAAGTTCTTCAGAATTAAATCCCTCTTCAGAATAAATGATGCATCATTGGTTCTAAAAATGTTCTTCTAGTGAATAGCCAAAGGTATTTTTGTGGAGGTTAATCCAGAAACAATTGATCATTGGGAACAAAGCAGGGAGTAGGTCTATACAACAGTCAGATGACATTTATCATGAATCTGCGAAGTGGAGAAAGTGCAGAATTAGATAATTCATAAATTTAACTGATGACCAGCAACTTGCAGGATTTGACATTTACTGCAATTTGCTTGATTATTTAAAAAAATATTCTTTTTTTTATTGCTTACTGTTGAAGAAAAGTGTTTTTTTATGATAAATGAAAATGTACTTTTCTTTGAGTCAACAAAATTTAACCTTCCATCAAAATTTCCAAATCTAAATCCTCACTCCCAAAATGATTCAGCTGACTGGTGATTCTGTAATGTATTATTCTATTACATTCTCTTGGAACTTGGTCAGACCATAATAGCAGAAACATATTGTCTTCGTTTAGAAATGTTTCATCATAAGTAGCAAATTGTGGCCAGCTGTGAGTAGAAAGATCATGCCAGATCATATACTAAACAAACTTCTTGGCAATTAAACATTTCTACCAATTTGTAAGACCTGTTATAACTACAAATTACTATAGGGTCTTAGATGCCTATATACACTGACAATCTGTCAGATTTTAGACTCAAATAACCCAAGTTTTTATCATGATGAAACAAATTCTCAGCTAGATTGTTGGCCACACTGTGTTGATTTTGAAGGTGTTTGATTTGATGATTGTGTCTGAGTTGAATTTAAAGTTTCTCATTCAAAATGGCTGTTTATTTGGTCCTAACTGAATACTTTTTGTCTTTGTGTTTTGATCTGCCATCAAAGTGTCTTATATTTATTTTCAAAAAATATCAAAATATTTCTGTAATGAGTTCTCTTCTATCAAACATGACAGATTCTTTTATCCAAAAGGTTAAAGATTTTTTTTTAATTTAAATTATTAAATTTTAACAAAAGTCATAACTAATTTTTGCTATTATTGCACTTTTCTGCCTATTTATGACACCTGATCAGAAATGATTTTATTGTCAAAAAAGTAATTATATTGATTCATATATCAACAGATGTTTCAAGCCTAGATTTTCAACAGCATTTGATTTGAAGCAATCCACACCTTCAGAGAATCTATAGGATTAAAATCACTGGAATAATTATCCATCTGTTACTATGGGCAGAAATATATGAAAGATAACTAGATTTGCAGTAGAACATAATTTCTAATAATTTTTATTTTTACAATGTACAGGGAAGGTCAATAAATAATCAGCTGGATATTTGTTTTTAAATTCATTTTCTTTAATGAATGAAAATAGACAAATTAAATTTCAAAATTTTAACTTCTAACAATGGATGATATTACACTTTCTTCTTCTTCTTCTTGTAGTAGTAATAATAATAATAATAATAATAATAGATAGATAGAACAGAACTAATAATACTCCAAATTTCATCACATTTATATTGTGAATTTTCCCCAGACAACTGAATAGAACATGTAGTTTTTCTGTTCTTCATCAGGAAGAAAAGGAGGAAAAACATTTATTTTTAAAATAATGTCAAAAATGAAAAAAGTGAGGTCAATAATATACCAACTGAATCAATCCAATTTGGCAGCACTACAAGTTCAACTGTCTAAATAAAATATTTAATGAATTTAATAGATTTTTCTTGTCAGAAACTATTTTACACATTTATTAGTCTACCATTCATCCGTGCATTGAATATTGCTTCCAAATTTGGTCTGGTGCTTCTGCTATGTATTTAGGAATTCTTGATAAAATACATCTTGGCTTCTGTTGCTTTCCCACCACTGCAACATAGCTTCCCTTTGCCGTTTCTATAAATATTTTCATGGTAATTGTTCTGATGAACTTTCCTCTTTGGTACATAGATGTTATAAACTTAAGCAAGGTATGAGATTGGCGGTAAGGTCCACATCATTTTTGCAGATGAAATGTCTATTTGTAATTGTAAGTACTATACTAACAGTTTCTTCTATCACACTTGTCAAACTTTCTTCTAGCTTCTTGCTTTCCAGCCAACTTTGATCTTCAAAACTTTAAATGCAATGTCAATTGTTATCTTCTGTCTTCTTTATTTCTGTTCTTTTAAGGTTCTGTGTCCATAATAATTTTTTCTCTCATTCTCTCACACACATTATCATAGTGGCTTTATTACCTTGCTTGGGGGGAAATGATTAAAAAAATTAATCTAATGTAAAATCTTAAAGCTATACACAATAATGGAAAAGAGGTGAAAGTGCAAAATGTTTTCTTTTCTTTCTTTTTTTGACAAGAAGTTGCAATAAAAAGCAAGTGGAATTAAAATAGACAAAATATTAAACAAAAATTAACGAACATGTTAGAGCTACTTACTAAGCTTAGCATAGTCTGGCACAAGGCCACAAGATTCCCTAAAGATTATATTATGCAGTTTACAAAATCTAGTACTGACAAACCACTTTCAGAAGAAAGAAATTCTTGAGATATTCTGTAATTCTATGAAAAATGTTAACCCAGATATCTAATAATTTATTTACATTAGTCCAAATGCCTTCATCTTTAATGATGTTTCAGCCATTGGTATTGATCCAGGTAATCATTAAGGATTTTCATGCTGAATACTTTATTTAATCTATTGGGTAGATTGTTCTTATTCCTCTACAACTCAAGGTATCTAATATTTTATCACATTATTTTCTTTCTTTTCTTTTCATATTTCAGTTTAGATTTAATTTATTTTTTGTCATGAAATTCTTCAATTTGCAGTGACATTGAACTTGTTAAAACCAGAATTGCTTATATCTTTTTGGTAAAGCTCTATGTATATTTGTCACATATATGTTTCTGTCTGGACCACTGCAGTAGTGTATAGGTTGGCAAGTAAATTTTATTGGCTATTGTTAATGTAGTGAGTGTTATCCTCACTGGGTGCTTTATGATTGTAGTCCTGTATTAGTAGACTAAACTTACTCACATTTGGACACTAGGTTGTTATAGTTCGGGCATTCTGGCTTTAATAAATTAAAGGATGTAAGACAAGGATGAACCTTCTCTTCAGATTTATGGCTGACACAGAAAGAAAACTACAAGACCTCCCAGTAAAGAAAAGCAAGAAAAAGGGCTGTCAACTGCAAGAAGATAGAAAGTATGGTCATCCAGTCAGGTATAGGAGCATACATTTACTTTCATCTCCTTGAACTTCTGCATCAATGAAAAAGTTTATGGCAATTTTGGAGAAAGCTGAGAGATTATAACAGAAAAGTAAAGAAAAATTACAAACAACAATTCCTCAGTTTCTTCTGGAATCCCATTTTGATGAAATCATCCTGACAGAAAAAATTCTGCAGCAAAATTAAAAAGCTTACTTACTGATTCTGGAAAAACAAACAGCTTGATACAATAAAGAACAGACCAGCAGAGGTGATTTCCCCCTGCATTTCTCACAAATAAATATTTCAGTTACTACGTTAGAACCAACATCACCAAAAAAATATGTATAATTACAAATTGTACTTGATAGTGATTTCCAAACTTTTTCTCTGGGCCACATTTTTGGAAAGAAAATTCGCTTGTGCATCACCAAATTTTATGTGATAAAAGTACATTTAAAAATAAAAAAAAGAGAAAGTTAATGGGAGATAACCATGGATTCGAACTCAGAACATTATCATTGATAACTCTCTCCTCCAATTTGCAGAACCTAGTTACTATATTCTTAATAATTGATATAATGCAAAAATATCATGATGATAAAATCGATCAATAATTATTTATAACTATTTATACTGGGACTCCTGTATGTAATTACAAGTAACCCATAATAATATTTTAAATTCTGAAATCATTTATTTTTGGCATATGAATTTTTTAACTTAATCTTAATAGTGATTTAATGATTGATATGTTTTTAAGGCTTATCAACACATTGAATGTTATTTAAAGTCAGAAAATATTTTTAGATAGTAAGAAATTATTTTGAGAATTTAGTGATACAAGTCTTACTAATTAACCCATAGCTGGGGAAGAAGAGATGGATTCATGTTATTTGCATGTAATTGAATATAAGAAAGATTGGTGGGATGGTGTCTTGATTAAGGGACGAACATCGCATCGCGAAATAGAGTGGCTCTTGCAGTGTGTCTGATTTGTGATGGTGTGAGGTAATGCTTTCTCCATCATTGTGGCTGGCAGAGGATAGCTAAAAAAAACATTTTGTTTATAGTTACTTTGTTCAAACTTTTTTTCAATAAATTCTTCAGTTAATGTTTATTTTTATAAAAGAAATTGCCTTTCTCTTAATGACAGATTTACTTGGCTTAAACAAGAAAAATATTTTAGTTGTGCTATTGAATGTGAAGCTTTTGTATTTTTCAATGCAGAGATAATATCCAGAGTAGAGACAGCAAAGGGAAAACAGTAATTCATGATTTCTTCTTTATGTGCCATGACCCCTCAGGGTGTAGGCGGTCATGGTTCTCCACAACTTCCTGTCCCTTGTAACCCTTAATAAACTCTGTCTTTCTGTTATTTCTCCTAAGCCCTCTTCTGCCATCCATTTACTCAAGCTCATTAATAATGTTATGCATTGTCTTCCTCTGTCCTGTGAGTATCAGATTTTCCAAACCCTCCTTCTTCATTATATTCCCTAGAAACCTTAACTGTCTCTTCCTGATGTTAAGTATAAGTTTCCTTTTTGTTTCCATTTTCTCCAAAACTTTGTTTTTACCCACGTGTTTGGTCCATGGTGTCCTCAGCATCCTACTGTAGAACTACATTTCTGTTTCTTCACATCTCCTCTTCATCTTTGCTGTCATACAGGAGGAAAGATATGGTAGTTTAGTAATCTTTTCCTTGTTTCTAGTGAATGGAATATACTGAGTTTGTTAAAGTAATAATTGATGAGAGATTTGTTCTCTACTACTGCTGGTCATCGTCGTGATGGTAGGTAGAATGGACAGTCTGTTGATTGGTTTTGTCACACTCTTGTGACTTTCTGATTGAGTCAGATAAATACAATCAATAAAAAAATAATCTTCTATACTTAAAAGGCTGAAGGCTTATGGTCATATCACACTGAAACACTGGTTTCTGTACCAAAGTTAAGCAACATCAAGCCTAGTCAGTGCATAGATTGGTGACTGCTTTGGAAACTTGGAAGTGTGGGTATTCTAATGAATAACAGCTGAGAATTGTTAATCAGGGAGCTGAGTTACAATTCTTATGATTTTTACAATTTATAAATATTTTCTACAATGGACTGATGTAAAAGCTGTAGAAAACAAATCAATCAATCAAAGACTTGAAAATCTCACTATAGTTTGATTATTTTGTCAGTAATTTCACTGAGAGTTCATGGCTTTATTGTCCAAATACCTAGATGTGAATGGGCAGCTTTATGCACAGCTGCAAAATTGGGAAGTTGGTCTTGAAATTTCTGAAATGAATTGGAAAGTGAAAATCAGAACTTTGAAGACAAATGAAAAGACCATTAAAAGAATATTTACAGGTTCATGTTTAAATTAGAGGAATTGTAGTTGCTGAAAAAAAACTCCACTTCCCAATCAGTCAATTAAAAAATAAAGTTTTATCAAAGGCTGAAAGAAACTGAAGCAGTGAACAGACAGTATAGAATTTCCATGCAATGGATTGTAGAGACGAATGAAATAGATCAAATGGCATCTCATCATTAAACATGCTTTATATCATGTCTGCTGTCATTTCATAACATGAAAATAAATATTGGTGAAAGAGTAGATAAAAGTAAAGTGAATATCTTTATTAAAAGAAGCTGATTATAGAATGCTTGGAAAGATTTTAGACATCTGCAAAGTTCTTGTTTTGCGAATATAATGCAAAGAAGTTTATTTATTGAGTAGCAACACACATTTTTCTACATTTGTACATATGGCTGCATCAGTTTACTGCTCAAATTCTTTTGCTTTGCTGACAAGTTCTGATTTATTTCTACATCTAAAGATAAATATTAGAATCTGTTTGAACCTATTAGTTACAATTATTTTATATGATTAAGGTACAGACCTCTACAAATATTGACTTATTAACATAACTAAAGGATTCAGCCTTGAGCATTAAAATGAGACTGAACAGCAGTGGGAGTGACTTAATATTTTTGTGATTAATAACATTTTATTCCAAAAGTTGTTCATGTAACAACAATCAATATGTCTGTCTGAAAATGTCTTCAATCAGTCGGCAACAATTTCAGTGTGGAGAAATTAGTTTTGTATTTACCTTTAGGGCTTTGTTATTTTTCTTTTTATTGTTTGAACTCAAACTGAAGTTTATAAATGGAAGAAAAGAGAGTATTTAAACATGATTGCAGACAAACATTTTATGTTCAGTAAGACCTTAAGAAAAAGAAATTATGTGATATTATTGTTATTATTAATAATAATAATTTCTTTCAGCTAAAATGAATCTCATTTTAGTTTATGAGTAGTTTCTTCACAAAATATTTAACATGAAAATCATTATATATCTTTCCCTTTCACTTCCTTCCCGTTTCTTTAAAAAATTTATATTTCACTTTATAATTGTTATTTATTAATTTATTTATTAGCATATAATTACTATTAATTTATATTTAATATATAATAATTTTTATTAAATTTACTTAATAACTTGTCTTTATTATTTCATTACTTAATCATTTTTTAATTATCCTATTAATGTTACCTTTTAACTACCCTTATTTAAAATTAAAAAAAAAAAACTTATAAAAACCTTCTGTAATTTTTAAAGATTGAATTTTCTCATGTAATTTTTCCTTATTGAAACCAGATATAAATATTTTAAAATATAGGTGAAGGTTATTTTAACTCGTGTCTGATTTCCAATTCTTCTTACCACCATGAAACCGTGTTTAAGCTTTGCCGAGACGATTTGCCTGCATGTCTAGTTGTTTTATCCTTTCTCCCCTTCCATTAATTCCCCCTCTCTCTGTTTTATCTTTTTTCTCTTGCTTTCTCTATTAATTTTTTTTTCTTACTTTCTCATCTTTCCCTTTCTCTTCCTTCCTGTTTCTTTAAAGTTTAAAAATCTTTCCGCTACCTTTTTATTTTATCTCCAAACCCCTTGGTGTTGACAAATCTTGCAAGATTAATTCTTGCAGGGAGAAATGGCTATTCATATGGGGGTATCTTTAATTTCTTTTTTATGTAATTTATTTATATATGCTCTGTAATAAGTACATTGAGGTCTCTTCATGGATCAGTTTTAATATTTTATATTATTAGGATCCACTTTGATTATTTACCCATGGATTTTTACATATATATATATATATATATATATATATATATATATATATATATATATATATATATATATATATATATATATATATATATATATATATACATCCAGGTAAAATGAGAACAAATTGTATAATGAGTATAATGTGTAGCAATTTTTAACATGTTTTTGTTTTAATATCCTAAAATAAATAATATATATATATATATATATATATATATATATATATATATATATATATATATTATAATACTTTTGACTATATATAAGATATTAGAAAAGTGTTGTTACTTCAGTAGTTATGTGTCCCTAAATATCAAATGAGGAAAATACAAAAATCGATACAATACTAAATTGAGCAGGTGTTCTGGTGGAAAATTGTTTCTTAGAAATATGCTTAAATTGAGATGTATTTAATACCATAGAAAAATATCATTATTAGCAGATGATACCTATCATTGCAATGAAAGGAACAACCAAGTGCTGGTAAATGAAAAAGAAGGTCCTAAATTTACTGTGCTACTGGCAAAAATAAATAAATAAATAAAATAATAGAGCATTTTTGATCAAACACTGACAAAGTGATGAACAAATGCAACACCTTGTCTTCTCTCTATCCAAGTTTGGGAAAATCTTTAACAGTTTTGGAAAACACTCTTATGAAAAAAATTGCTTCTAAAAACCCTAGTGATCATGAAATTACTCCCAGGAAAATATTTCCAAGTTTGAACTGCTTTTGAGTAACAAGAAGAAAACACTATTTACATTGTTCAGATTGTTGTCCTCATCTTAACTAAGATGAGGGCAACAATCTGAACAATCTGGGGGTAGATTGTTCTAGTTCCACATGTCATGCCTCTTCCAGATATCTCAGTTTCAGTTATTTCCCTTTAATAACTCAACTCTCCAAGTTTTTGTTCACCTCTGTTGTGGCCAGGTATTGAACTCACAACTCTTTGGGTCAAGTCACAACCAACACTTTTATCCATTTGGGGCATGTGTCCTTGGTATATCTATATTACACTATTTACTGTGGCATAGTCACTGAATGGTGATGGCCAAGATACAGATGACATTCCAACCATGGTGTTTTGAAAATTTGGCTAAAGCAGTAGGTGTCATAAAACCTGAAAACAGGTGAAAAGGATTCTGCTGCAATACTACTAAAATACTCCCAACTTGCATGCCACCTTTCTTTGACATCTGTCCCCATCACTAAGAAAAAGAGAAAGTCAGCATCTACATTAGCAACAGGACTTTAATCTACAAAGTAATTATATTGAATCTGAAGAGGACAGAATGTATCCTTGTGGGCAAGGGAGACAGGTATGATGCAAGCTACTAATTGCATACATCAAAATCAGGTGAAGTACAAACATTTAACTGTCTGGGAAGTGTTTTAATAGATGACAAAAAATGTGACACAAAATTCTGTATGTGCATTGGAATAGGGAAAGATACTTTCTAAAAGCTAAACAAAGTATTATGAATCAGGAAAATTTTGTTTGCAACAAAGAAAAAAGTACTGAACTGCTACGCAATATCAATTCTTTTATATGGCAGTGAAAGCTGGACAATCTCCTCACAGATGAAGAGAAGACAAGAGGCAACAGAAATGTGCTTCTACAAAAGAACGCTAAGAATACCATGAATTACGCTTGTGTCTCCAACACCACATAACAACCACATAACAACCAGATAACAACCAGATAATAATAAATAATATTTGTTTGTTGTTTTCATGTCTTGCTGTTTATCATTGTTATTCGTACTTTTGTATAAATGTAAGGGAGTTCATAATTATTTACTCAGAGTTATTACTCTCCTTCTGTGTGGCTATTTTTAGTAGGCCATACTGTAAATAGATTCGATAAGAATTATTTTCTATTTATTTCATAAATATATCTGATTAATTATTTTTCCATATTCAATCAAAGTTTTCATTTAATTTCTTGCAGATTGCAGTAATTGAAAGAGTAAATAACTTATTCCATTCCACTGACTGGAATAACAGTGAATTGAAAGAGTTGGGATTTATTATTGAAGAAGTGAGTATATATATATATATATATATATTACATGAATCATTCATACAAAAAACAGATTAGTGAAGTTAATGATATAAATAGCATAAATACATCTTCGCAAACAAATTTATTAAAATTACATTAACCCACAAACCTCCAGATGAATGTTATGATCCCTGTTTTTAATAAATTCAACTTGTATAAGGTCTTTCTTTGTTAGTACTTTCATCTGTTCATATAGACATCATCAGGCATGGAAATTGATTTGTTTTTTTTAATACATACAGGTAATAACAGGTCATGAAAGATTAGATGTGAATCGAAATATACAGATGTGGACAGAGTTATTCAACCCCACTTCCATAATTAAGCTGTAATACCCCAAATTTTCATGATGAAATAATGCATTTGAAAGAATGTACAGTGAAGTCCACAACAAAATAAATTATTTTAATGTCAATAAAACAAAAAACATTTAACATATGACAAAAGTATTAATTTTCTTGCCTCGATTGTGTAACCTTTATTCTTGATTATTGACTTTAATTGGTTTTGATAGTTCCTTATAAGCTTGAGTGACAAGCGCAAAGTCCTGCTCAATAAAAGCATCTAGTGACTGACTTCGTTGATACATTCCAACCCTGATATCTTTACATCATTCACAATATCCTTTGTCATTAAGTGAGGATTCTTTGAAACATCTTTTCCTTTCTATTCCCTTAGAATAATTTTGAACTGCACCAGTTTTTGGAAAATCTATAACTATGAGTATCAATAGATAAAAACTTCTAAAAATTTCACAAATTGTTAAAAACTAAATATGGAATCAACTATTTATGGTAAATTCATTAAGTACTTGCAAATATTCGCATTTCCTTAAAAAAATATGTAAATATTCAGTGGTGGCAAATAGTTATGTCCACAACTGTACATTTTTCTATTTATAATTCTATTACACACATCACGATGGCGTAATATATAGTGGCTCAGATTGAGGAATCAGAGTTGAGTTCGGATTCCAGTTGAATCCATTACATTTACTTACGTGCTAATACCCTTGGGAAAGGCATGAATGCTCTTCTCCCCCAGCTATCAGTAAACAGCAGGACAGATTGAAATGGCAACCTACTGTGGGAAAAATCTGCCTTGTCAGTCATATATTGAAAGATACATCATCACCTAAGTGTGACTGATACCCCACTACTATAAACACACATTTCTACTATTTCCTCACTTTTAAGTTTCACTTATTTGTTTATGTAATGAATGTATTAGGCAGGGATATTTTTTTACAAGAAGGATTATGTCGGGATTTCTTTTCCTGGAAAATAAAATGTAATAAAAAAAAATGAGAAGCAAGAAATAAATATAAAATATGTCCCTTCAAGATATAAACAATCATAGTTCTTCACAGATTCTTTTATTTTATTTTCTGTGAATTGCTGTGCATTCTTGGGAAAGAAAGTGAACTGGTTTCCATTGCCTTCTTCATATATTTTAATAATACTGCATAATATATTTAACTTTCATAGAAGGAAATTAATCTGGCCTAAATTCTTTTTCTTCCTTGAGCTTTTGGTATCTGTAGATTTCCAGAATCAAATTATTCAGTTTTATATCAATCTCATCAAAACTGATATGAGCATCATATATAATATTAGAAAGAAAAACAAAAATCTGTACAAATGTGAGTAACCTGTTTTGATCAGCTTCTTGTACAAATTTCCTTGTACAGAAAGTAATTTTCATTGATTTTCTTCCTTAGATTATGTCACAAGTTTTCACCTCACATTTGTTCAGTTCATGATAGAAAATTAAATATTTTTTTATTGAAGCAGAAACACATATTTTTGTTTTTACTTTTAATGCATAATAAACAAATCTACAAGGTACATGAATGATACAAAGTAACTGTTGCTCATAAGTCAGATATTTTCAATTATATTTTACTGAGTAATCTAATTTTCAAATGGATATCATGATTAAATTTAGCTATAACACACACACACAGATACATATATTCAAATGTTATTTTAGGTTATACTAGTAAATACTAGTATAACCTAAAATAAAAGTAGATGTGCTATTTTTTTTTAACAGTGTTTATTTCATCTAATGGACTGTATACTCAAGAAAATTTAATAAAGAAAATATGCCCTTTGGCAGGCTTTGAACCCATGTCTCCATTGTGTAGAAATTTAAAATCTTGGAAGTGTTTTAAACAGATCCTGGAAAATGTGAGACAGGGATCTTAACATGCATTGGACCAACAAAAAATGCATTTCAAAAGTTAAACAAGGTACTGCAAAATGGAAAGTTTTTCTAGATGCAAAGGAAAGAGTACTAGTGTGCTATGTGGTATCCATCCACTTACATGTCAGTGAATGCTGGACAATCTCCACATGGATGAGGAAAAAAACTGAGGCAGCAGAAATGTGGTTCTACAGCAGGATGATTGAAATTTGACAGATGGAATGAGTAAGCAACATGGAAGTCTTAAAGAAAATGGCAAAAAAAAGAACCCTTATTCTTTGAACACATAGTGAGGAAGGAGAGCTTGGACAACATAACTCTCATGGGCATACTGAGGGCAAGAGAATGTGAATAGATGGCAGAATGAGGGAGGGCAGGAGTATTAAGAAAGAGAGAAAAACTGCTAAGGACCACAAGTGAAGGGCCATGATTGCCTATGTCCTGAAGGGATTCAGCACATAGAATAAAAAAATCTAGAGAGAACACAAATGAATATTAAATTGTTTCATTTTTTATACATTAATGTTATATTAAAAATATCTCTTCACATGGCCACCTATATATATATATATATATATATATATACATTTATATATTTATTATTTACTGTATCACTATATATGCAATCATTAGATTCAGTCAAAACTTGAATGTTTAGTAAATGCAATATTTATGCTCAGAATGATATCAAAAAAGAGCAATGCAAAGGGATATATACAGTGTGCGATGGATAAATTATCATCTAAATGATGCAAAAATGAAAATAACCATGACATCTCATTTTAGCAGATATATTTACCAAAATTACACAAAAATATCTTGAAATATGTTGTTACAAGAGGTTTTGTTGGTCTCTCACTTAACTATGCCCCCACATGATAATCAAAGGGGTTGCAGTCTGGGGAGTTATGTGGCCAGATATAAGAGGTGATGTAATTGCAGAAATTGCCTGACAGCCTCTCTCACTTGTGTGGTATAGAGTCCTGTTGCTAGATATAGGGTCTTGCAGCAGCTACCCTATTGACCTAAGGCAGCACTACCTCCTCAAGGCACTTGATATAGGCCTCTTTTTTGAGTCTGAGGCCCTATAGGAAGATGAATGGAGGCCTAACATTGCCATAACTGGGGATCAGTCAAAACACCTTTGTAATCACCATTAGACTTATCCAACTCTTTCTGAATCCTCTGCACTATCCTCAGATTAACACTCAAACACTTTGAAATATTCATATTGCAGCTTCTGACACAAATGCCAAGAAGTACAGCATGCCATTTCCAAATTTCTGGTGGAGTGAATTGTGTCATGGTGTTCTTTTTCTTGTAGACTGTGCCCAAATGATCCTACTGTCCTGTGCAGTCAACAAAATCAAAAACAAAAAACATGCATATGCAAAATTAAAAATATAAAATGCCAACAATTTATTCATCGCATCTTCTATTTTATAGATTATGCAAAAGTGTATGATAAAGTGCATCACAATGAACTGTTTGAACTGATAGGTAAGCTATTTTGGGATTCATTTAGGTAAGCTACCTATTTAGTAAGGATATTAGAATAATCCAGAACTTATATTGGGAACAAACCACCTACATATAGATAGATAATGAATTCAGTATATATATATATATATACAAAAGTAGAAAGGGGCATAAAACAAGAAATTATCTTTTCACCAAACATTCAAACTTTTACAGTGAAGCAATCATGGGAGAATTAGAAGATCTACTAGGCTTCATTATTGGCTGCCGCAATCTTAACAACATTAGATATACAGATGACACAGTGTTTTATATCATTTTTCTGATCATTTTACCCTAAACAAGGTAATAAAGCCACTAGGATGCAAGAGGTTAGTGTTAGAAAATATGAGAAAAGCTACTATTAAGGAGATAGGACAATAAAAGAATAAGAATTAAGAAGACAGAAGATAACAATTGACATTGCATTTAAACTTTTGAAGATCAAAGTAGACTGGGAAGCAAAAAGCTGGAAGTGGGTTCTACAAGCAAGAAGTGTGATAAAAAAAACTGCCAGCATAGAACTTAACACTATAAATTGATAAGATCTTGCTGGCTATCTAGTACTGCACTTAAATTCATAAATCTAGGTACCATAGAGGAAGGTTCATCAGAATAATTACTTTGAAAGTATTTATAGAAAAGGCACAGGGAAGCTACATTACAGTGATGGGAAAAATACTAAAGACAGGTAAGGACCAATAACATTGCAAATTCTTCTTTGGATTTTATCAAGGATCTCTAAATATATAGCAAGAGAACCAGACCAAATGTGGCAGCAATATTCAAAACAAGAATGAAAGGTAAACCTTATAAATATGTAAGAAAAACATTATAACATGGGATAGTGAACCAACTTTCTTAGCTGCAGACTTAGCAATTTATTTAATATACTCTTTCCACTTCATATCAGCTGAAAAAATTAGTCCAAGAAGGTGCAATGAGTCACTTTCTTGGAGGTTAGCATAAAGCATGCTGATGGAAGGTAAAAAGAGTTCTCTCAGATGATTAAAATAGATCAATTTCATTTTTAAGACATTAAAATTAACAAGTGACTCCTTACTACATTTGACAACAAATTGTGGGTCATTTTTGAGATCAGCTGCCAATTTGACTTTATCAAACTGATCACTTACCATTAAAACAAGAGTAAATAGTTGTATCATCAGCATAGATACCAAGTTGATCACTGATGACATTAGTAAGACCATTTATGAAAATTAGGAATAATGGCACTCCAAGGATAGAGTTCTGGGGAACAACTGCATTTATGCAAAAAGATCTAGAATAGTGGTAATTCATGACAACTTTCATTTCATGATTTGATAAGAAAGATTGAATCACTTGAAAAATGACTCTAGAACGACCATAACCTTTCAACTTGTGAAGAAGACCAGTATGCCAAACCTTGTCAAATGCCTTCAAGATATTTAAAACAGCCCGAGCTTCACCATTCTTATCTAAAGCTTGATAGACTTTTTCAGCAATAATTGTTAACATATCTACAGTTGACCTAGAGATGCAAAAGCCATATTTCTTATCCTGTTGAAGATCCTGTGAGATGTGATACACTTAACCAATTTAAAGTTAATTAGAGACTTGAGTACTCTTGCCAAAATGAGGTAGAAGGCTAATAGGCCAATAGATAGAAGGACCAGATTGCTCACCTGAGTTCTTAAAGACTGGAACTACAGAAGAGGATTTCCAATAAGCAGGAAAGCAAAAAATAGCAAAGCATTTATTGTAAAGTTTAGAGAGGACAGGAGCCAGTTCAGGAGCACATTTCTTAAGGACTATTGCAAGTATACTATTGTCTACAAGCTTTGTGAGGATCCAATTTAGAATTGATAGCAGAAATTAAGGATGGAGTTATATGCATATCACTCAATAGAGATTCAGTTCTAAGTGGAAAGTCAGGCAAAGGTACTCCAGATGATTAAGTGTAGGATTTAAAGAGAGTTTATGAGAAAAACATTCTTTTTATCTGCAAATTGAGTGAAGAGAGGAGGGATAGAAGACTTACCTTTATTTAACACACTATTACAGAGCCACAAATAGTCATGTGAACTAAAATTGTTAGAGGCAATAAATGCCTCATTTTATCAGCAAGCAAAGACTTAGCCTCTTTGAGGACATGTTTACAATTATTTTCAGTAGTCACAAATAGGCATCTGTTGTGATTGGAATTATCACACTAGTAGACCTGGAAAAAGTGATTCCTATGGGTTATAGTGGTTGAACAGGCTTGTGTGAACCAAGGAGAAGATTGGGACTTTACCTGTTTTTTGTGAGACGGTACAAAATCATCAATATTAGCTTTAAACCAAGAAGAAACATCTGTGGTACAATTCTCAATAGGAAGGTTAAAAATGTCAATCCAATGGGAGTCTTAAATAAAGTCACAAAATGAATCCCAATCAGTATACTGGTAACAGAAAGAAGTCTTCTGAATAGGAGGTTCCTTTCTAATAGATGACTCAAAAGAAATATCAATAGATACTACAGGATGATGCAAATTTCCAAGAAGACAGAGTTGTGATGCTCTACAAGAGCTAGGAGAGGGGGTATGGAACAAATCAAGTAATGTTGAGCAGATTTATTTGGGAAACAAGTAGGGAAAGCCATTATTTGACTAGGAGACTGGGCAATGGAAAAATTGAAAGTCTGAATACTGGCAACATCAGTAACATTAAAGTGCTGATCCCAGATCGAGAAAGAAATTTACAGCGGTTCCTACAGAAGGTAGTAAAGGAAAGCAAGGACTAAACATCAATTGTAAGAAGATAGAATTTATGCTTGTCAGCAAAAGGAACAACCCAACATACAAATTACAAATTAGAGACACCAGAATCAAGCAAGTAAAAACATTTAAATATCAAAGAAGTGTTTTAACAGATGGAAGAAAATACAACACTGAAGTTTGGAGGTACACTGTGATAGTGAAAGATGCCTTCCAAAAGTGAAGCAATGTATTAAGAAACAGGAAGATTTCATTAGAAACAAAGAAAATAATATTGAACTGTTATATCAACCTTATTATATGATAGTGAATGCTGGAAATTTTCATAGATGAAGAAGAAACTCGTGGCACCAGAAATATTGTTGTACAGAAGGATGCTGAGAATACCATGGATTAAACATGTGAGCAGTGATATTGTTTTAGAGAAAATGGAAACAAAAATGACACTTAGAATCAGAGAGGTAGTTGAAATTTCTAGGGTACATAATGAGGAAGGAGGGCTTAGAAAGTTTGACACTTATAGTACATACTGAAGGCAAGAGGAAAAGAGGAAAGCAGTGAATAACTTACCTAATGAGCTTGTGTAAATGATTGGCAAAGCAGGGATTAGGAGAGATAGCAAAAAGATGAACTTTAGAAAGAGTTTTTTTTTTTTTTTTTAATCATTTTACCCTAAGCAAGGTGAAAATGCCACTAGTACACAGAGTGTTACAGAAAGTGAAAGTGAAAAAGATGAGGAAAAGACAAAAGATGAACAGGGTTAAAGAGGACAGAAGATGATAACTGATGTTGCATTTAAACCTGTGGAGATTGTAGTTATCAGGGAAGCAAGGAAACAGAAGTACGAGAAAAGAAACTGTTGCAGTTGTAACTGAATTTATATATTCCAACAGTAAAACGGTGGGACCTTGATGCTAATCTAGTTGCATTCATGTATTCGGGGCACCAAGGAAGAAAAGCTTGTCAGAGCAGTTACTATGAAAATATTTGTAGAAAGGACAGAGGGAAGCCACATCACGTAGTTGAGAAAGGGACTAAAGTCAAGATGCCTGGTCAGGATTGATTACATTACAGATTCTTCTTTGGATTTTGTCAAATGTCTCGATATACAGCAAGAGCATCCAGCCAGATATGGCAAGAGTATTCAATGCACAGACAAATGGTAGATTTGTAAATGTGCAGGATGGATTCTGACAAGAAAAAATTTCTGACACAGCATAGTGATCCAACTTTTGTTGTAGTAGATGCAACTATTGATTAGTCACTCCAATTCATTTCAGTGGAAAACTTGAGGGCAAGCAGGCATGTGTTGCTCTTCTGGAGTCTAGCATCAAGCATGCTGATGGCAGGCAGAAAAGGTTTTCTGTAGTAGTTAATTGAAAGCAGTTCTGTTTTGGTGGTATTAGACTTTATAAGCCATTTCTTATCCTAGTTAACCACTCAGTGATGGTACTTTTCAAGAGTAGCTGTTAGTTTTACTTTGTCATATTTGATAGATTTTTTTTACAGCAAGTTCTACCCTTTACAAGGCCCAGAAGCCACTTGAGGTAGAGGGTTATGTTTGGAGGCAATTTGTGTGTATAGGAGTGGAAGATAATGGTTAACCCTAACTTTGAACAGGTTAAGATTGTAGTGATTGGGGAAAAATCCTGTTGGAAGTTGGTTTCACAGAGCAATGGTTTGAGAGAAGCTGCTGCTCACCAATGGAATACAGAGGGAATATGGATGTTTTGCTACAATGTAAATGGCATGGCGTGTTCTTGCTATGAAGGTTTGCCTCAGTGGGACCAGGGAATGTAGTTCTTCCAAGTACTTTCAATGGATGTAGTGGTAGAGCAGCAAGAGGTTTGCCACATCCCACCAGTGGGAGAGAGGTTGAAGGATGGAGAATAATTCATCAACCAAAAGGCTTCAAAGATGCTTTTGAACTTTATCAATATTGGAGAGTGAGATCTGGGCAGCTCCTGCCTAAATATGACAACAATACTTCATTTTTGGTCTGATCTGGCTCTTGAAAAGGTAGAGGATAGCAGGAGGAGTCAGGTACTTACTTAAGTAGTACAGATAGCTGACCATTTTACCTGCATCGTTAGCAATGGATTGTATGTATGAGTTCCACTTGAGGTTGGGCGTGAGTTTGAGGTCCAACAGTATTTCAAGTCATGGTGCTTGAGAAAGATCAGTTTGGCGATAATGGAATGTAACTAGCTTGCTCTTTGAGGCATTGAATGAAACCAGCCAGTTTTTTAGGCAGTTAGTGCAATACTAGAAGAGAGATCAGTTGCCAATCTCTGATATTCGTCTGTATATCATTGTATCATCAACATAGATGTTTTCAAATGATCTGACTATATTCTTAGGCAGATCATTTATGTAGATGAAAAAGAGGGTTGTTCTGAGAAGTGACCTCTAGGGATACCTGTGTTGATCTCTAGGGCTCTGGAGAACTCGCCATTGATAACTACCTTCGGGGTCTTAACTGTTAGGAAGGATTTCATGATTGAGAAGACCCTTCCAGTGTTTTCATAACTGGAGAGCTTGTGTAGTAATTCCTTGTACCACAGCTAGTTGAAAGCTTTTGAGATATCTAGCGCTATGGTCCTCAAGGTGTGTTTGTTGTCAAGAACCTCACAGATTCTATGAGTGATGGTAGTTAGGACATTGGCAGTGGATTGGGTCAACCAAAACCTACATTGCTCATCACTGAAGAGGTTGTGTTCTTTTCCAGGTGCTCAATGACCTTCTTATCAATTATCTACTGAAACTGGAATAAATAGAAGTGTCACCTGCATAAATACCTACTTGGGAACTGATGACATTGGGGAGATCATTGATGAAGACCACAAATAGTGTAGAGCCCAGGATAGAGTCTTGGGGGGGACCCCCTGCATTCAGATAAAAGGATCTGGAATTGAGCCCATTCAAAATTTATTGTATTTTGAAATGTTTAACTATTTTCTGAGTGGGGAAGAGAGGTAGACAGACAGGCCTCTATGGAGGGAAGTCAAAATAGAAAACCAGGAACAGCAGTGGGGAATAAGCTTGAAGGAATCTGCATTTTTATTGTGTTCAAATCATTCAATCAGCTGACCATACAGAGATTTCAATAGACATTAATTAAAAAAAAACCCCAAAAAAACAAGACTCCAAGACCATGACCTCAAAAACAGGAGTGCTAGTGAAATCCATTGATTTACCTAGTAGGTCACAAGTTCAGTGCATGGTTCAGGGTAATACATTTTCAAGAATTTGAAAGCTTTTTTGAGTTTGTTTTAAAGCAATTTTATTAATTTCAATGTTTCATGACCATACATCACAACTGGTATTGATACAAAATAAAAATGCTGCTTGGTGTTATATCACTCATATAAGTGTCAATGTGCCAGAAAATATACTCATGGATTATATCCTGGATCATTTAGTATTAGAACAGATTTCTATAGTTACAAAAGAATGTGTATGGCTTCATATAATTGAATAGGATCATAGTTTCTGTCTTACTTTATGGTTAGAAATGCAGCTATGCACCCAAGTGAGAATAAGAAGCTCATCATCTTTTCTATGAGAAAAAGATCAAAAAGCAAAGTAACTTGAAACAGGAATCAGTCCATAAGGTTGAACAGATGACCTGAAGCTGGCAAGAAAGAAAGAGAGAAAAATATATGTGATAAAATGTAAGAATAAAAGCTAGCTTTGAATTCTCTTTCCTGTTTATTATTACCCAGGAATTCATTTGTGGCAGTCAGAGAAGTACAAAGCCTGCAACAAAGTCTAGGTGTATAAAGCATGAATTTTTTGCTAGTGAGAAACAAAACAAAAACTGTTAGTATGTAAAGGTTTCTTTGATGTAATTCCTTTAGTTCTAAATTTTGTTTTGTAAAGAGTGTAAGCTTTTTGAATGTTCACATAAAACGTCTCAAATGTATTCTTGTGTGTTAACTATTATAAGCATACATTAATGCATTTTCATGTTGTCCATGTGATTAGTTTAATGACAGTGTCTAAAGGTAAAGACATCTAAATTTTTAGGATATTATGCTGATGTTGTTCAGATTTCAACAATACAGTGGGGAAGATAAGTATTTCATCTGTTGATTTTCTGAGTTTGCCAACTTACAAAAATAAGAATGGTCTATAATTTTCAGCGTAGGTCCATCTAGAAAGTGAAAGATACAATATAAAAAAAATTATAGAAAATCCCATTATATTAATTTTTGAACATTTATTTCTTTTTTATTGAAAAAATAAATATTTCACCTCCTACCAACCAGCAATGATTCAGTCCCCACAGACCAGTTATGTGACCAGGAGGCATATAGACTAGTCCTATTACTCAATTATTACTCCTAATGTCGTACTCATTACCTGTATAAAAGACCATGTTCATAGAATCCTTCAATGAATCAGAATCTAATCTCTCCCCAATGGGCAAAATGAAAGAATTATCTAAGGATATCTGGGACAAAATTGTATACCTGCACAAGTTTGGGAATGGGCTACAAGATGATTGGCAAGCAGCTAGGTGAGAAGGAGTCACCTGTTGGTGTAATAATAAGAAAAGGGAAGAAATATCAATTGACTATCAGTCTTCCTCGGTCTGGACCTCCACACAAGATCTCCCAACATGGAGTGAACCTGATGATGAGAAAGGTGAGAAAACAATCCAGAACTATGTGGCAAGAGCTTGTTGATGATCTCAAGGCAACTGGGATCGCAGTCACCAAGATCACAATTAGTAACACACTACATCATAGTATACTGGAATCATGTAGTACCCACAAGGTCTCCCTTCTCAAGAAGGCGCATGTACAGGTCCATCAGATATTTGCAAATGAGCACCTGGATGATTCAGAGGAGGGTCGGAAGAAAGTGCCATGGTCAGACAAGACTAAAATTGACCTTTTTAGCATCAACTCAACTCTCCATGTTTAGAAGGAAAAAAAAGCTGACTTGAACCCCAAGAACACCATCCCAACCATTAAGCATGGTGGTGGAAACATGCTTTGGGGCTGTTTCTTTGCTAAGGGGACAGGTTGAGGGAAAGATGGATGGTGCCAATTACAGGGAAATCTTGAGTGAAAACCTCCTTGCCTCAGCCAGGACACTGAAGATGGGTCGTGGATGGATGTTCCAGCATGGCAATGACCCAAAGCATACAGCTAAGGCAACAAAGGATTGGCTCAAGAAGAAGCACATTAAGGTAATGGAGTGGCCTAGTCAGTCTCTGGACCTTAATCCTTTAGGGAATCTGTGGAGGGGGCTGAAGCTTCAAGTTGCCCAATGACAACCTACAAACCTTTAGGATTTGGAGAGGATATGCAAAGAGGAGTTGGCCAAAATCTCCCCTGGAATCTGTAAAAACTTAGTAACTAACTAAAGGAAACGTCTGGTTGCTGTGCTTGCCAATAAAGTTTTCTTCACCAAAAACTGAGTTATATTTTGCTATGGGATGAAATACTTAATTTTTCAATAAAAAAGAAATAAATGTTCAAAAATTAATATAATGTGATTTTCTAGAATTTTTTATTTATATTCTATCTCTGACTTTCAAGAGAGACCTACCCTGAAAATTATAGACCTTTCCTATTTTTGTAAGGTAGCAAACTAAGAAAAACAGCAGGGGATGAAATACTTATTTTCCCCACTGTATCTCTCATGAGGGAAGTTTTGCACCTTTAACTATTTCAAACTTAAGGCAGACTACAAATGGTACCTATTAAACTTTAGTTTTACATTGCAAATGTGTGAAAAAAGTAAATGACTAATCACTGCTCTATGGTAGGGAGACCATATACATTAAACTAAGCTTAGCTTATTCTGGTACAAGTGTTAGCTACCCAACATAAACACTCTACAGCAGCAATGATGTGAAAAACTAGCTTCTAAATTAATATTGCTAGTTTGGCATATAGCCATAAGAACTGAGCACCCTGTAAGGATCACAATTATTACAATAGTAATCATTTAGAAAACTGGCTTGTTAAATTCTGTTCTATAATGGTGTACCCCTACCAAGTGTTCCAAGAAATAGGACTCAGAGTAAACCCTTCCCAAACAGAAACTATCATCTGTAATTGAAATGAAAGCAGTGATGGTGAATTTACAAACACTGATATGAAGAAATGGGCACTGATCCATTAAGCATTTCATGCCACATTCCAAGTGAATCTCTATCTATAAAAGACAGTGTGTGTGTGTGTGTGTGTGTGTGTGTGTGTGTGTGTGTGTGTGTGTGTGTGTGCATGGCTGCAATTTTCAACAGATTTGCACCAAAATTTACATGCACATGCTCCAAGTTAGCAAGAAGGCCAAGACCATCTTTGCATTTCCCAACTCCCATCATAGTGGAAATAATCGATTTTTTTCATGCTTCTACGGCAGTTTTCATGTAGTTTGCAGCCATTTTCTACTGGCCAGAGTGAGAGCCTATAGCTGGCTGCAACGAATAGGCAGGAAGATTCTATTGGCCAGTGTGAGAGCCAACAGCTGACTGACACGAATGTTAACTAGCATGCTAGTATGCAAAAAAAATTGATAGCTGCATTCGTCACAAGTGGGAAAAATTTAAATCTGCATGGCACTTTACTCCAATTGGCTCATTCGCTTGCTTAAACTCAACAGAACTTGGTTGAGTGTGAAAAAGTATTTGTTGTTAACATTTTTTTTTCATTTGGTTTTTCCAGTTATGAGTCCTTTTTTAAAGCTGATCGTTTTGTGTTCATTTTGTTTAGTTCTTTTTCGTAACAGATTTAATGTTTAGTATAGAGCTTAGAAAAAATTTGCCGTGTGAGATAGGCAAGAAGTAAGGCATGTAGCAACATCAGCATGGCAAAGGGCACTCCTTTAAAGGCAAGGAAGGGCAAAATATCAATAAAAGTCAAGTGATAGCAATTGTTGTATGAGTCGTACAATTTTTTAATAAAGCACAGGCAACGCCGGGCCATGCTGCTAGTTTATCAATAAAAAACAATTCCACTTTCTTTCTTGAGGTCAATGTACTGATAATGAAGCAGGTTATGATGATGATGACATAAGTATACATAGTTGGGATAAGAATGATCTTAACCTGAAAATCAACATTCTCTGCCAAGTGTTCCAAGAAATAGAACTGAAGATAAACAATTCCAAAACAGAAGCTATGATAAATAAATCCAGTGATGGCACCTACCCTTTTTAATCCATCATAAAAATTAAAGTTGTAGATTTAGTAAACACTTCAAATATCTTGGGATATTGATCAGTTATAACAAAATTAGCATAGGAGATAAGGAAATTGAAATTGGAATAAGCTGCACCCAACACTATAAATTGCTACCTAAACATTAACATGAAAACTCAAGTCATCTTCTTAAATAGCCTTATCAGATTGAGACTATCAAATGGAGATATATTAATATTTTCATAAAATCATTCAATTAAAACAATTTTTTAGGAAAATAGGCTTCTCAAGTCCACTAGCTGTAATTCCTCTTCCCAGTATTGGCAGGATTTCTTTTCCAAATATCCACATCTTGATTGTCATTATTCTCTCTTTGAGTTACATTTGCTATCCATTTTAGTTGTTGCTGCTGCTGAAAGTCTTCAAGTGATGTGACATCTGTTATTTGGTACAGTTCTTTGTTTGTGATTCTGTAGTGCCAGTCCACAAGTTTTGAAGAAGTATTGTTCTCACTAAATCCTACAAGTTTCATTTGCTCAAAGCCATATTTAATCATTGAGAAAGTAGTTGTATACAACTGACAACTTAGATATTTCTCAACATGTTTGGTGTCAGGCATGATATCCACATGAAATTCTTGATCTATTTAACAACATGACTCAACTTTTTAGGTTAATGTTTTGGTTTTGTAGTGATTTTTAGTGTTGTGTGAAACTATCTTTAGTGCAGCCTATTCTATTCTAAATTTGTTATAACTCATCCATACACTGAATTATTTGAAGTGTTTGGTATTTACTAATTCCACATCCTGAATTTTTATGATGGATTCAGGGTAGGTGCTATCACTGCTTTCATTCCAATTTCAAATCTCGGTTTCTGTTTTCAAAAGGTTTATTTTGAGTCGTATTTCTTGAAACACTTGATAGAAGCTGATGATTTTTTTTATTCATGATCATTCTAATTCCAGCTAAGAATGTCTATGTCATTGGCAAATTGACCTTGAGAATGAATGCAGGACTGCTGTTTTCTATTAGTAGATTCATTTGAGATTTGGTATGGAATGTTTAAATGATCAGTGCATATCTCTCCACATCATTTGTATATGTGCAGGGTATAGTCTAGGAATAGATTAAATACACTGGAGTTAATCTATTTATTTTCAGTAAATAATAACTATGTTTAATTCTTATTTCTTGCAGATAATAAGTCTGCTACAAAATTATGTTTATTGGCTATGCTGTGATGAATCAATTCACTATTCTTTTCACTGAACCATGTAGAGTCTCCAATTTTCATTCACTCTTGTTAATAATGACTTTCAATTGATCGTGTTATAATTTTTTCTAGCTTTCATTCATTTTAGATTTTTCAAAAATACAAAAACTGATATCAATAAAGAATAAACTAAAAAAGACATAAAACAAAACTGAAAGAAGAAAATCATGTTTTTTCTTTGAATTCTTCACTTGTCCTGCGTATAATGTGCTAGTGTCATTTCTCTGAATTTCTTATTGATTGAATGGCATCGTATTTTTGGTTGTAATATTAGTTTTTAGAATGATCTGAAATGTCATGTCTATTGCAAAGATCTAACATATGATGTTAGATTTCTGCAATAGACATGACATTTATCTTTCTGCATACTATTTATGGGTACTAAAGTCATGAAATGACTTTAAATAAATAAATTTCTAAACATTTTATAATCCTTTCCTCAGCCATTTAAAAATGTGTATGCAGAAACAAAAACAGTCTCAATTTTAAAAACATATTTTATTACTGTTTTCAATTATTGTACATATGGAAAATAAAATAAAAAAACTTCACATAAGTTTCTCTTTAAATATATATTAATCAGTAAAATTAATTAATAAATAAATTAACTCAAGAAAAAGGTTTTGATTACAGAGATTTAAAAAAAATTACCCTAAAATGTGGCCTTAGTGAAAATAAAAATGGCAGTGAAAAACATTACAAGTATAAATATTGAAAATAATTTTCATTTTTGGAAATTTTCAAATTAAAAAAAAATATCGGAGAATTAAATCAAAATTAAACTTACATATTAAATAATTTCCAATTATTATGTATTCCTTGATTATTTTTTTAATAATTATTATTTTTTAATAGTTATTTTTTAATAATCAAGATGCTGTACAGAAATGGTAGGGAATATTTATTTATTTATTTATTTTTGAGGAAATTTTCGGAATGATCACCCACTCCACAACCGGAGCTTATTACTTTATTAGTTTTGCACATTTTGACCCTTTAAATGATTTTACAAATGCTCTATTAAGACATACCACATTAATATTGAGAAAAAAACTCTGCTCAACCTGCCTGATTATTAACCTCCTCCCCTTGTATTTGGCACCTAAGGGCAATGAGTAAAGTATTAGTATATTTACTTATTTTGATTTTTTACATGAGATTACTGATGAATTTTTTATTTTAATCATTTCACCCCAAGCAAGGCAGTAATGTCACTAAGATACAAGGAGCTACTGAGAGTGAAAGAAAATTAGAAGACAGGACAATAAAAGAACAGAATTCAAAAATACAGATGATAGTGATTGACATGGCATTTCAAGTTTTATAGATCATAGGTGACAGGGAAGCAAGAAATGAGAAGAGTTCACCAATTGAAAAAAGCAATTATTAGAATAGAACATGGTTTCCTTTAGCTATTTCACCAGTAAAATGATGAGACTTTGTTGCCAGTCTAGTCTTCTTTTATGTGCTGTGTCCCTTCAGGATGTAGGTGATCATGGCCCTCCACCTCCTCCTGTCCCTTGTAGCTCTTAATAAGTTTTGTTTTTTTGTTATTTGTCCCCAGACCCTGTTCTGCCATCCACTTGCTCACGACCATTAAGTATGTCATGTGTTGCTTTCCTATTTCTCTTTATCCATCCTGGAACTATCAGATTTTCCTAGCCCTCCTTCCTCATTACTTGTCCCAGAAATTTCAGCTGCCTTTTCCTGATGTTAAGTATAAGTTTCCTCTTTGTTTACATTCTCTCCAAAATCTTGTTATTGTTTGCATGTTTGGCCTATAGTATTCTTAGTATCCTTTAGTAGAACCACATTTCTGTTGCTTCAAGTCTCTTCTTCGTCTTTGAGGAGATTGTTCAGCATTCACTGCCATACTGGAGGACAGATATCACATAACACTTCAGTATTCTTTTCTTTGGTTCCAATGAAACTTTTCTGTCTCTTAATACTCTTGTCACAGAGTTAAGAGTATTGATTTTAAAAAAATACTATCAGAAAGCTTTTTTATTATTTTTGGTTAATTATAGCTGATTAGTCTACATAAATTAAACTCAAAAAAACATTTAAATTTTGTTGTTTGCCTAGCACAAGGTCAATAATAATATTCTCAATAAGTGACAAAACAACTCTTTTGTATATGAGAAAGAGATATTTGAATTTATATACAGAAATTTACATTTGTTGTTGCTGAAATAAAATTCAGAGAGATTGTATCTTTTGAAACTTTTTATGTTTTTCTTTTGTTTGCTTTCAGGAAAGTTTCACTACTTTCTTTTAAAAGTTATTGCTCATAATAATTTCTGTTACAGTGAATATTACACAAAACTGTCTTTTCACTTGGAACATTTCAATCAATATAAGATTGGCTGTTTTGATTTGGTTCTTTTTGTAAGTCAGTTTTTAAATTGTAAAATACTGTTCTTTTAAAACAAATTAGTAAATTTCGATTGCAAGAATATTTTTATAAAACAAATAAAGTTGTCTGTCTTTAACTGTGAATGGTTCATAGAGGGGTTTCCTTTTATTTATATCTGTTACAATTACATCACATATTAAGAAATAGAATTTAAAATAATAAATTTGAGAATGAATGAATTTAACAAATGTTGTGAGCTTGGTATGTGAGCTTGTAAGATGATAAATTTGTTAGGGAAATAGAATTATCACTTAATATATTTTTCTTTGTGAAATGTGTCAGGTATATTTTTAAAAAAGGTTGTAATTTGAAATTGAGTGAATGTGTGAGAAAAAGGGCTTTTTAGTACATTACTTGTCATACAGTTTTTATAAGAGTTGAGGCAGCTTCTTTTTTGTAGTGAGCATTGAAAATTCTGATGCGGTATTTGAAAAAAGATTTCTTCAGATTCACTGTACTTGGCTGCGATTCTCACAAACATTTGCAGGTTTCCCGTTGGAAACTTCTGGTCTTACTCTGGCTCATGATTCATGTGCTTTAGTTTGTATACCCTCTTGGGTCACATGGTTACCCAAAAAAGGCTAGACCCTTTTCCAAGAAAAATTGTTAATTAAATAATGCGTAGGCATTATTCAATTTTAAATGAATACTAGCCACTGATTGGATGAGCCTACTTTTGTATAAATTTTTAAGCATAAAAATTTACAACATAAAATTATATTGAAACTATTTCGAAAACAGCATTATTTGCTGAAATACATCCATGTTTCAAAATTAACTAAAGATAGAACTCTAAACTCTTACCTTTTGGAATGCATTTTTGGCCATCCCAATATGTCTCTGATTCTTAGTGTCACATTTTCTGTCCTCTGTTAGAACACTTACCAGATATCTAAATTTCTGTACCTGCCTGATTTTAGTATCCACAACCTGTAGATTGCATTTTGGACTCATCTTTTTACTGATGACCATGCATTCTGTTTTCTTGTAGTTCATGATTAGTCCCTTCTTCTTGCTCTCCCTCACTAGTACACTTTTGTGTGCAGTACCAAGAAAAAAACTCATCAGAACCATTGCCATGAAAACATTTATAGAAAAGGCACAGGGAAGCCAAATCATGGTGGTGGAAAAGTCACT
>CAHIKZ030001779.1:742500-945000 GCA_903632075.3 Acanthosepion pharaonis | reverse complement strand
CATTGAAATTCCATTTATCCATTTTATTGGGTGAAAAAGTATTTGTACAATACAAAAAAATACATAATCTTCATTTAATACATTGTAGAATAGCCATTATTCACTTCTACAGCCATTTCAGGATATTTACATTATTTTTAGCAAGCTACTTCTTTGTAGATTTTGCAGTGTGCTTAGGATCATTATCTTGTTGAAAGATCCAATCAGAAGGAAGTTCAAGATTTTCAACCTAAAACGTTAAATTTGCTTCCAAAATATTTTGATATGTTGTGGCATTCATTCTACTACATATTACTCAGTACGTTTTGCAGAAAAACATCCACAAACCATGATGCTGCCACCACCAAATTTCACTGTTGGGACTATGTTCTTTTGTTTGAAGGCATTACCATCTTTCCTCCATACATGATTTCTAGAATTAAATCCAAACAACTCAGTTTTAGTTTCATCTATCCATGATACTCTATCCCAATATGACTTTTCCTTATCCTTATGTTCACAAATGAATTTCAACCTGACATCTCTGTGTCTTTTCAATAGCAGTGGAGTTTTCCAAGGGGAATCTGGCTTTAAGTTGTTCCTATGAATTCCATTGCTTATTGTCTATTTAGTGACAGAGATTCCTGATGAAAGCAAATCATCCTGCACCTCTTGAGGAGTAACCATTGGATTTTGTTTAATTTGACACATTAATTCCCTGGAAGATTTTGAAGAAATCTCCTGTGGAGCACCTGTTCTTCTTTGGTTTTCTCATTTTCTTGCAATGAATGAACTAATGGTAGTAAATGAAATATTCAATTTGTCTGAAATTTTCTTGTAACTTTTACCTTCTTTCCAGATCTTAAAAATCAGTTCTTTTTGTGAATTTGTCAATTCTTTACCTTTTGCTATGATGATAAATTTCTTGCACAAATATCAATTACAGAATGTTCTGTTTGTATTTTTTAGGCCAAATATAACTATTGATAACATTATGGGAACATTCTATAATATTCCATTTGAATAATCTAACAATTAAAAGTTTTAAAATCTGAAATTTGCATTGTATGAATACTTTTTTTACCCATTAAAATGTATAAATGGGATTTGTTTCTATTAAATCAATTTTTTTCTGTTTTCTATGCATTTTTAGTTATTATGCATCTGTGTACAGTTAAATATATGAAAAGTATGTTTATTCATTAGGTTGGAAGTACAATAAATTAAAAATTTGCTTCTTCCCCACTGTGTGTATATATATATATATATATATATATATATATATATATATATATATATATATATATATATATATATAATTATTATTTAAAAAAATATAACATAAGTATGTTATAAAATTTCTACAAAAATAGTGTGTTGTTTCAAAATGGCTATTTTTGTTGAAATTTTATAACACTACTTATGTTATAATTTTTTTATAAATAATAATTATATCTGCTCTACTTTGTATTGAGCACTCTTTTAAGAATAGTAATTGTTGGTTATTGGAATTCATTCCATATATACCAATTATATACTTGGGTATATATATATATATATATGTTATGGTCCAGGTTAGGACCAAGGAAGAACAACATGAACACAAGAGTAGAAATAACAAAGGTATATTACACGAAATAATAATACAAGATGTAAAAGGTGTTAGTATGACTGTCAGTCTGGTTTGGAGTGAACTGCTATCGGCTTGACTCGATTCAACCCTCTCTCTTAAGAGGCATAGTATACATAGTGTTAGGAAGAGTTCATTCTGTAGTTATAGGTAAGGACCCATGACAATATATATCTAGTCTCTTCTCATGAATATATTCATAAATACATTAATACACATATAGCTATATAATTTTTATGCCTTTTACATAAATACTTACAGATGCACAAATATATTTATCGTTCAATTTTTGTTATGTTTACTTTGAGAAGTATAAGGGCTGATTTAATGCATCTTTATTTCTGTACATAAGAAATAAACCCAAAGATATATTCCTCTCTTTCTCTGCATCTACAAGGTGCTGTCGAAAATTTCAGGAATTTAAACAGTGCTCATGAATTGAATGTAATTGCTTGTATCATTTATGATCAGTATCTTTAGATAACTTATAAGACAGTGGTAATTTGATGTTAGAATTATTTTCATTGTCAAATTCCTAAAGTTTTGGGTTAATGTCACAAATGCACACAACATTTTTTTTTCTTCCACTCAGTCTCCATATCTATCTATCTATATATATATATATATATATATATATATATATATATATATATATATATATATATATGAGAGAGAGAGACAGAGACATAATAAGATAAATGTAAAATATATCAATTATGTCTTTGTTTATGTGGATGCAAACAAAGTATGACACCAAAAAATGGAATAAGATTGCGCTGGTCAACACTTAGTCCACCATTATCTCAATAAAGACACTAGTAGCAGTCAGAGAAATATCAACATAGACAAATAATCAGATTTACTTAATAGGCAACACTTGTTATCAGATTCAAACAATAAGAAAAGTAAAAATTAATTTTCTTATCTCATTGAAATCTGAAGAGATCCAGATGGAAATTTTGAAAGCCAAACTTGATATTAGTTAATCAGCTTCATAACAAATTTTCTTATTTGTCTTTCATCAAATGATGCACAGCTGAAATAGCCTAAAATATTTTGACAATGTTCCAAAATAAAATTTATTTTGTAAATATCTATAGCATATTGTTTAAGCCTGATTGATGGACAGATTGAGCAATACACTTGCCTCAGATTTCTGTCATGATTACTAGGTTATTAGACTCAAGATCTGCAATGAAAAAATTCAATGGGCAGCAATAAGAAAGGTCAAAACCTTTTATACTGAGTTTAAATGCAATCAGTAATGAAATACAATAATAATTGTCCATTTTCTCCCTTGCTGTTAAAGTTTACATAATCTCTAGTTTACCTCTTCTGTTGGAAAATGACAATGATATTTCAGTAGCCTTGCAATGACATTTTACTTAAAAAAACATTTGAAAAATTTTCTTCCATTTTCTTTTTCATTACATCCTGCATAATATTCTATTCACCATTGAATAATTATGATTTTTATGTCAGAAGAATAATTTTGAGGTAGAAATGCATTCACACAGGTGTATATATGTCTACACATTGCTTTTATATATATATGAGTTAATGATTGACTCTGACACTTAGTGTTTTATAATTTAAGGTCCCATCTAATATTAAACAATTCAGATTTGCTTTTCTTGATTCCTTGTTGAGAAGTAATGATGGTAAGGCCCATGGACCACTCGTGGTAGTGCTAATGAAAGAGTTTGTTGTATGACCAGTAAAAGATAAGAGGATCAGTTTATGCGGATATGTGTGAAAGATAATGGCTAACTCTAGACTTGCACAGGTTAAGATTGTAGTGGTTGGGAAAGCATCCTCATGGGAATTGCTTCCACAAAGCCATGATTCATGGGAAGCAGCTGTTTGAATGGAACTTATTTCTCACAAAGAGAATGTATTTGGTTTGTCACAGTGTACACAGCATGGCAGGCCTTAGTTGTGGGTGTCAGAGTTGGTGCAACTAAGGAATGTAACTTGTTTGTTTAAACATTTTCCATGGATATATCTATTAGAGTAGTGAGAGTCTTGGAATCTCTTTCTCTCTCTACTCATTTATTTATGTATCTGCAGGCATCACGAATATTGTGGTTGTGACAAATTAATGATGTATAATCTTCACTATGACATTTAGAAAACTGTCTGAAAACAAGAGAAGGAAAGGTTTATGGGAATCAAGAAATTCTAGGTCATAACCTTTAATCCCTAAGAGTTTTCTACTTAAATATTTCACAAATTATGAGCAAACATCTATCTATATAATGCTAAAACTCTAATCTTGTATGTATGTGTATCCCTGAGATATAGTTTAAATGATACAGAATACCCCAACCAATTTAAAAACATACTGAACTTTGAACCCCTGCTGAGTGCAGTGCCAAATATCATTAAAATTAGGGTTCTTGAGCATGGGTTTGTTTTCTGTTTTATTACAGCATTTTTAATATGAAATTTAGCATTTGCTTTCTATACACATATTTATATCAATCTTGCATAAAGAAACACATGCATTTTAAATTCCAACTATTATAAGTGTGTGAAAAAATAATAAACATGTATAATACATTATAACAATATTATAAAATAAATTTAAATATATGTAACATAATATATATTTATACAATTTGCTACATTACATTAGAACTTTTTTTATAAATAAATATTTTTGGATGTTTGGCAAGTACTTGATAAGTGAAGATGCTATATAGGTGTGTCATTGTAAAACATAATCTGTATAGCTAGAAAATTGTGTCACATTACTTGATGGTAAATAAATAAATGCACACTGATTTGCTGTTGTTATGTATTTTTAAATATATGTATTTTCTAAAAGTTACCGAGAAAAAAATGGAACTAAGTGCACAAAAAGGAGGTATCCATTCAATGAATATGAATTTACTTAAGCAGACGATAACTGTTATTTTTTTTGGAATGACCTTCATGTCTTCACCTTTTGACAAATTAAGTATTATTCATGGAATCAATATATGAATTGTTAAAACTGTTAAATATATTTCAATGATATATTAACAATTTGTCATGATTTTCTGTTGTTCTGTGTTTCAGGGACCGCATTTTTTCACAAAGCTTAAAACCTTTCCGTTTATTAATTTTTTTATTGATTTGATCTAATTAATATTGTATAATGTGAGTAATAATTATTACAATAACTTGTATTGTAAATACAACTTAAAATAATTAATAAGAAAATTGATAATATTGTTACCTCAAAATTTTGTATCATGAACTGATTTAAGAAGGAGAAACAATGAAAATATATTATCTTAAAGATGAATATTAGCATTACAGAAATTGTATGAAATTATCATTCTTTAAAAACAGAAAGTAGTAAGACAATTTAACTTAATTCTCTGTAATTTCTGTTCCACTGACTCACAACACACATTATTCATATTATTATAGTATTTTTTACTTTTTAATACAGTCAATATTCACAAATAAAAAAAAATTTAAAAAAAATTTAATTCTTAATTATATTAAAAATCAAGAAAATTATATATTGAATTTTATATTATCTTCATTATTATCTTACTATTGTATCTGTGCCATTAAAATTATGGCAGTTGTTAGAAAGTTTTAATAGTGAGATTTAATAATACAATGTATTGAAACAATGTATTGAAATTCAATAAAGCAGAGATAAAGAATTCACAACTAAAATCGAAGCCAATGAACTGTTTAATTAATCTCTTCTCTTTATACTTTTTAGTCATTAAATGGTATCTATGATTCATTGATTACTGCTGTTATTATATAAATTGCTTTTTGCTCAATATATTTTCATGTTATAAGTTTCGTGTTTAATATAACAGTGAAATGGAAATATCTCTCGGAAGAAAAAGATCAGAAACAGAACAACAAAGAGGGTGATAACAAAGACTATTGTACAGTCTAGTTGAAGCAAAATGGTCACTTAATAGACAAAGATGTCTGAGTGTCTTACATGCAAGGCTTGAACAAATAGTACTGCAATCTAAGAAACATAGGCATAAAGGAACTGATTAATTAAATTGTTCACTTTGCTCAGGATGTAATTTTGTCTAAATGTAGATAAATATTTTATTTGTATAGATTATTAAAATGACTAAGAGAAGTAATCACTTGTAAATTTACTAATTTAAATTTATTTACCCCCTTTCCTACTACAGATGGGACAGGAAATATAAAACTAAATGCACAGGAAATATATAAATGGATACACATTGATAATTATTATATGGGTTGATGATTATATTAATTTAATTACTTAAAAAAAAATCAAGAAATTTCTAATAATTCTTAATTATATTAAGTAGTTTCCATTTAAAAAAAAATGAGCTTATATATATGCTCTGAGGTGAGAATATGATCCATAAAATGATTGTTCCATTAGCTGAGCAATGATAGCTACACCATTATTCAGCTATTTGTTTTGACTTTTTGTCTTTGTAGTGTTAGCAGTGAGTACATTAGCTTTGAAAAGTTCAGGAAAAACCTTTTGATGTGATTATTATATTAGCCTAACTATCAGATAGAAAAAAATTGGCTAGGATGATGAAAGTGGAACTTAATTTTTTGGAAAATAAGTCTTCTTGCCATAAGTTTTAATAGTTTTCCAACCATCATTACTCAAACACATTGTTTTGTCATTTTTGGTCTTAAGTGGATTCTAAAACCAACGTAGGTGAGCACATCAGTCACATTGCTATAGCAACATAATATGTTTATTACTTCTTCCTCTACTATGTCTATTTGCAGTATTTACCAGCAAAGGTTACTTAACATTGCTTGCTCTAAAGAGAAAAGTTTATTAAATCATATTTAGCATTCATCTACTAATTTTGTTTTCTTTGATCAGCATTAAACTTCACTGAAAATTTAACATCAGATAAAAAAGACTATGTAATTATACTGATGTTTCAAAAGTCATGGGTGAGCAATAAGTAAAGGTAACAAGTAGTGATGCTACCATATCTTGACATCATGCTCAGACTTATCTGTTGTGTCAGTGTGGACAACAGCTATAATAGTAAAGTCACATGAATTATCAGTTTGAATGGAGCATGATAGTTGATTCCAAACAGATAGAGCATACCATTTCTGAAATTGTGTGGATATTTGACATCCACAGATATATAGTGTTATGTGCATATCAGGAATAGCTGATGGAAAGCCTTGCCAAACATTATAGGCAGCACAATGACTAACAACATGTTCTCAATGATCAAGACTAGAGTTATCTGGCTAGAATTGTCTGTGGTTGTCTGTGGTTGTCTGTGACACTTGTGCAAATACTATCTACATTCAAGGCAAGAAGTAACAGACACATGTACAGCAAGTCTGTCCAGCATTTTTAACTACCATGGGATATGGGATCCTCTGGTCCTATTGAAAATATTTCTATTAGTTGAATTTGCTACAGTTTATTACAAATGAATATTGGAATATACGATTAAAATGCAATGACACTTGTTAAGTTCTGTCTTCATGAATTCTGTTCTTTTATTGTCCTTTCTCCTCACTTAATTAAGTCTTTACACTCCCAGTAACACCTTGCATCCTAGTGGTATTATGGCCTTGCTTGGGATAAAATAATATATATATATATATATATATATATATATATATATATATATATATATATATATAAAAAAAGCAATATAAATAAAGTCCAAAAAAATAAAGTCAAAAAATGTTTATTAAAAGAAAAAATAAATTCTTTTAGACAGAAAGTTCTTGAGAGTGCCACTGTTGAATCTTGATAAAATCTTAACCAGTGCCACTGTTTTTTTCAAAAATCTCCTTTACTAAAAGAAGTACTCCTTTCCCAAGCCAACATACATTACCAAACATTTTTTCAAAATTAAAAGATGGTTAAATCAAAATCTTCTATTATTTAAAATAAATAAATGATTTATCAAATTAAAATAATATAATAAATAATGATTTAATTAATAAATAAAAAAAATGTAAATATAAACAAATAAGAAAATAAAAAAAAAACAAACATTTATTCACTTTTGTAGGGATTAAATTATATCACTTAGCATCCTCCATAGTCTACCTTTACTTTCACATTTAGCATTATGAATATTTTTGAGCATTCTTAAATTTTAAAATTTTAATAAGTTTTACTTTTGTTCATAAATACATGTTGCAAAATAAAATCCTTACATTTGTCTTGATTAAGTCCATCAGAAGAGAAAACATGTTGGCAAAGAAAAGTTTTCCTTTTGTCTTTATTCACACACACACACACACACACACACACACACACACACACACACACACACATAATTTAATATAACTACTGTAATCATTATATTTACTGGATACACATGTCTGAATAAGAATTCCTTTTTTTTTAAAACAATGAAAAGTCTTAATAAAGAAACTGTGCTACCCAAAAATATCCAGTTGTAAGATTCATTAATTGCTTAAAATTATATATATATATATATATATATATATATATATACACAAGATAAAATGGTATATAAATTTGTATATAAAGGGACAAGAGAAAAATTAATGAAAAAATTGAAAAAGATTTTTGTGTGAAATGTTTGTTTAGGACTTTACTAGGCTAAAGGGATATTTATGTTGATGTAACAATATATGTGCATGAACGGGAGAGGATGACAAAATTTTAAATTTTTAAATTTAAATAAAAAAAAAAAAAAAAAATGTGTGTTTGTGTATGTAATCTAGCCAGCAAAAAGAAACTAAATGAAATTGACTAGACTACATTCCCAGACACATATTAAAAAAAAATTAAATTTAAAAGTTTAAAATTTCTGTATCTTCTCCCTTTTGTGCATATATATAGTTACATCAACATAAGTATCACTTTAGTCCAATGAAGTCTCAAAGGAAAAATCTTTTCAACTTTGTCATTAATTTTCCTTATGTGTATAATAATTTTATAGAAATACATTAGAAATAATTTCACTGTTTATTATCAATAAATATTTTTTTTTTAAATAAATGAAAACAAAATATTCTAAGTAAAGAATTATTAATTTTAATTTTTTTAATTTTGTGTATTATTTCTGATTTTGGTAAAGTGCCATTGTGGTTTGTTATAGAATGATATCTTTCTATCTTGATTTTTAGCTCAGAGAAATCTTGTAATTGAAGTTCTGTTTGCTTGTATCAGTTCTAATCTCATCTTTATGGATAAACATCATAAAAAATGATGTTAACAATGTACCTTAGTTAAAGCAAAGAAATGTCAATCAGGAATTAAAAGGAGTTTTCCTTTGAGTGGAAATGTATTGCTGGTTGACAAATCAACTTTGCTTGAAGAAGAGTTCAGACATAAGTAGTAGTAATAGGTCAGATAAGCTAAATTGATCCGAGGCAGGTGCAATATAAGTAAGCTAATGAAGTTGGTTGAGATTTTTTTATGGTAGTTCTATACTCTAGAATAACATAGTTTCTACTCTGTGGAATAGCAGAGAGTCTGTATTCTTTCAGAATTCTTCTGATATACTGCTTGAGTTTTAGTTCTAGATTATTTCAAGAACTGTTTTGTCATCTTTCTTATAACACATAAAGAAATGTTCAAATTTCCAGAAATTACAATATTTCCAGTTGATGGATTTATCACTCTGTATATTCACAAGTATAATTCTTTCATTCTGTCTCTACTCATTTGCCATTCTCTGTTTTATTTATCAATCTCCCAGTCTATACATCTTTTCTAATTCAATTTTTATTTTTATGTTCAAATCAATAATCATCTGTGGGAAGTAACTGAAAGTTATTTATTTTTGGATTTCCTATAAAATTCTTCCACTCAAAGACTTCAAAACTTGTCATTTTTTTTATTGCATCCCATATTTCCTCCTCCTTACTATTTTACATAATTACCTTCACTGTCGCAACAGTCATTGCGTATATATATAAATTGAAATGTGTTTTCCTAAGAGTGGCTGATTTGATGAATAAGACTGGTTTCCAAAGTAAATACAAAATGACTGTTTTTGGTTTTTTTCTTTTTACTAAAAGTTGTAAACACTCAAACATTTGAGTTTGCAAACATTTATGTCTCTAGAAGACATTATTCTTTAGACACTGTACCCACTCCCATTTGCTCACACCTAAAAAAAATGTTTTAAACATTAAAGTAATATACAGAAATGTATCTTGAAAAATACATAAGGAATTAAAGTGGTTCTGAAAAATATATGGCACAATCATCAATATTCTATCAAACAATACCACAATGAAACTAAGTGAAATTATGAAAAGGTAACTGAAATAAACTTGAAATCCAGATTAGTTTATGTGATGGCCACAAATGTTGAACTTAATGTGAATAACTGTGTTGTATTGTTTTTACCATATTTTCTTTGGATTTAATTATTTTAAAAATAAAGTGTTAACTATCTTCTTTTACCTTTCAGACAACTATTATAATGCTAATAATCCCAAGGATTGGACTCTTCATCCTTGGCTAACAAATATTGTTGAATTATCCTGTCCCACCTTCTAATTAAAATTTAGCCAACCCTTTTCCATAAAAACTTGTAACAATTTGTTAAAAGATTCTTTTACCTCTGGAATCTATGCTGAGTAATTTCAGAGCTAAAGCATGGAACAAATAACATTTGTCCATATAGATCCAATGAAAGTTTGAACTATTAAAACAGCTTTTAATCATGACTAGTAATGATGAAGAGAGACATTTATCTATTTTTAAATGATATTCATATAAGATTAGTTGGTCCAGCAAAGTCATTTATCTAGCAAGATTTGGGGAATTTGAATACTAGAAATTTGGTTGCTTGTAGGAAATCAACATCCCAGGATGAGATAAATAAAAATAACTGAAAAAAAATTTACAAATCAAATAAGGTTTCATATTAAATTCATATTAATTACTGGCACAGAAATAGGAACCAGCAAGCCAATTCAAATTCTGGCCTAGTCTTTTGTGCTCCATTTCAAGGAGTGCTCTCGGGAGAGACTTAAATCTATCTCTCTTCCTTTTAGCTATGGGTTAAATAGGAGTGTAGACTGGGCTCTCTAGATTTGGGTGGCAGCCAAACTATGAAGGACAATTCTGAATTCAAAAATAGGGAGAAGGCTTTGGAAACAACTCCACTATCTTTCCCAAGTAGTCATAGCAATTCACAGATAATAAGGAAAAATAATTTGTGGTGAGCTATGATCAACCATGTTTTGTATGGACATTGTATTTAAAAAAAAGCTTAATATTTATGAAGAAAAATTTGCCAGAACTTTTAAGAAAACTTAGATTTATAAGTTTGCATTCAACAACTATCAGCAAAAAAGAAAACTCTCATGTGTTCAATGATGAATTATCTTGACTTTAAGTAATATACTGTATATAATTCCACGTATAAGGTGACCTTTAGATAAAACAAGGTCAAAAATTAGGCAAATTTTCATGAATTTATCCCATATCTGTAGTATCAGATGACTGCTTATCGATTATATGAAGATGATGTTATCGGAAATGTTACTTACTGTATCCTTAGAAATTCAAAATAAATGAAATAACAAAACCAATTCTATATCATGTTTTTCCTACACACATTCCCTTATTTTGTTTACGTTTTGTCACATGATCTTTTGTGAATACTGATTCTTCTTTTTCTTCCTCTTCCTTTCCTATATCTAAACAGTTACAAATAGCCTGGTGTACTAATGGCCATTTACTTATACTTCACTGACAATCACAAAATACTGCCAATAACAGTATGATAATACTGTATTCCATTACTGTGAATGCAATCATAACTTGGTGTTTGCATTTTCTCAGCTCAGATTGCATGAATAAAAGTTGATTTCAATGATATGGAATTAGTCTTTGAACAGACAATTTGAAAAAAAAGTTATACCAATAATATATAGAGTAGAAATGGTTTTATTACTTTTATTATCAGTTTATTTGATAATGTGAATCTTTTTATGTACACTATTGTTTACTGCACCAAGGGCAAGGTTAGCCTACCAACAAACATCACCCAGGATTTAAAGTTTCTTTTCTTAGAAATGTAGTATAAGATGACCCCCAATTTTTAAGCATGATATTTGGGATTTAAAGGTTGTCTTATATGTGGAAATATATGGTAATCTTATTTTAGTTAAATCTAAGTAGAATTTTCATTAAATAATTTTTATCATTCATATTGAATGAAACATGAGAAGATTATATGTATATGTATGTTTAAGTACATGCATTTCCTTATACTTAGAGATTTGCATAGTTATATTTATCTATATATAAGGGTACGTCAATAAGTCTCTAGTTTGACAGTTATTAGCTGAATTTTGATTTGAAATTTTCACTGTATATTTGATTCACATGATTAATGAAGAAACATTAGGTTAAAATGTATTGATAAAAAAGAGATTGTTGAAAAATAAATATTTGGTGCATAAAATAAATGCCTTTTCATTCTTCAGCTATGAAGTTATTGATATACATGGATATTGATATCAATCAGAGAGTGAACAGTAAATATTAGTAAGCTGTATAAGTTTACACAACTGGAGAAAACTTACAAAGTCTTATATCATTCATAAAACATTCTCAAATAGGTTAATTTGGTTTCAAATAAAGATTAAAACTTCCCAATAAAGACAAGCAACTTTAATACTGAAAAGAACTTTTATAGAAAAATTCTAAACCTATACACATTCACTATTTTTATACATTATTTCTTAACTAATGATTTAGTAGAAGATTGCTGTAGTTATGTGAATGTTCAACAGCAGCTCATATTAACTGGATAAAAGTGTTTCTTATCAAGCATGGAAAATGTTTTCATTTTTACTTCATTCAATTTTGATGTTGATCTACTAGTTTTAGTTTTTATCCCAAATTTTCCTGGAATTCAAAACCCAGCCTTTGTCTTAAACAGTTCAAGGGGTGGATATATTTTGAAATAAAGGTTTATTTGGTCAGTCTTTGTTCAAGAAACATTTTTCCTTATTTCTGACTGTGAATTACCAATCTCAATATAGAAGATGCTAGGAAATTAATTATTAGGAAATTAATTTATCGCTTTAAGAGCATTTATAACTTTTACACAGTTTTCATGTGAAATGCTATTAATAATTTACAATTTGTTTTTAATTTCTGAGGGGATAATCAATTTAAAATTTTCATAAACTTTACTTTCCTCCAGTTTATAAAAAGCAAACCTCACTTATACAAGGAGGTACTGAAAAGTTTTGAAGTGACCCAATTTTCAAAAACTGACCAAATGACAGAATATTTATTAGAATCTTTTTTTAGTTGGGCTGAGAACTTTTCAGCTGATACATATGATATACAGAGATAGTAAGTTTGAAATACTGACATAGCAGCTTGGATTGAGGAATCAGAGAGCTGAGTTTGAATTCCAGTCATTTATATGCTAATACCCTTGGGAATGGTATGAATCCTCTTCTCCCCACAGCTATGGGTAAATAGCAGGACAGACTGGGTTCTATAGCAACTTTTTTACCACAGAAAGAAATGACAACCTAGTGCGGGAAAAAATCTGCCTCGTCAGTCATGTATTGAAAGATACATGATTGCCTAAGCATCTATCATGCATGGTACATAACTGACAAAGTAATCAATGCTTGATTTACAAAATTTTCATGGTTATTTTGTCATTATTTTTATTTTTGTTGTTATCATCATAAAATTATGAATATAAATTACTTTCTTGATTTATCAATATATATCATTAAATAAATATATATACATAGATATATTGATAAGTCTGCAACCTAATGATAAAAAGCATTTGTCATAGCAAATATTTATTTTTCAATTAAATCTACTTCCTTGTCAGTGTATATAATTCAGAAGTGAATATTAATCATACATGTGGAACATAATACATTGATAATTTCAGATCAAAATTCACCTAATAAATATGTATCAGATAGTGGTCTTATTACTGCCCTCTTGTACAACCAGTAACTTTTATACATTATGATGATTTTAAATAATTGTAAAATTTACTGAATTTATCTCCCTTAATTTTTATGTATAAAATTATAAAAATAGGATGTTTTTAGTATAAGATTTTGGGGTGTCAGTTACATAAAAGAACTAAATAAAATAAAAGTATGTAATCAGTAATTTTGAATATTCTGATAGTGAGTTTGCTGAAATTACTTTGTATTCTAAGACCCTGACTAAATATCTTTAACAATGGAAAGAAGAAAAAAAATTGAACATTAAAATTTAACTTTGTCATGTTGACATGTAACAATTTTGAGTATTGTAATTTAATTTATATTGCAAAATTTTAAATTTGATTATATACAGTTAATGATGAAGCATATATATTTGAAATCTGTTAATAATACATTACATCTATCTGAACCTAATAAGCGCCATGTGCTTAAATCTTCAAAGTCAGTTCTAAATAAGTATTTGAAATACTTCGAATTATTGATGATTTTATATATATATATATATATATATATATATATAGAGAGAGAGAGAGAGAGAGGGGGGATTAATAAAAATAAAATTTGTTACTTAGCTGATAGATGTTATATTCAGAACTTCAACTCCAGAGTTTAGTAGACAAATTTTTTAATTGTTTGATTCACTTGCCAAGAGGTTTCAGTGATTGAAGGTGTGCCAGTACTAATTTGGCCAATAGAGACTATCTTTATATATATATATATATATATATATATATATATATATATGTATGAAAACTTTGAATATTAAGTTACTGGTGATTTTTCTGGTTTGTACAAGTATTGGGTGTTATTTTTTAATTGTGGCACATGGATGTTGGAGTGTTCTCTCCAACAAGAAATGAATGCTGCACTTGAACCAAGTTAAAACTTTATATTTATATTTCAGTTTCTGATTCCTTATCCATACCCCACATTGACGTATATGCATCTCTTGTATCTATCTATAATAATCCATATGGGTAGGTGTAGTGAATGCACAAGCATCTCTCTTTATACTCTCCTCCTCATGTGTCTTTTATCCCACTAGCTCAGGAGCGATCTATTCATACATAACTTGCACCATGGCTCCTAGCTTGGCTCTCCAGTTGAGTTTTCTGATTGAAACTCATTCTTTGCAATAATTTTTCTGGATGCCAAGCCTGTTGTTGTTTGTTTTATTTTTGGTTTTGTTTCTTGTGTTTTTTTTTTTATTAGAAGTAAATAGGCTTTACTATCACCCAGTCAGTACTCTTCCCACTTCTCTTGGACAGGAGTAGAGGCTCACCCAATGTTTCTTGTTTTCTCTGTCATGAATCTCTTGTGATGTGTGTGGTTTGTGACAATGTCTCTTCATACTCAGGGTACCAGGTTTGCAGTTTTCTACTTGCTATTCCTGACTGGTAGTTAGGAGCTCAAACTCTTGCATAGCATCTTGAGTAGCTGCTCTGATCAAAAGTTGCATAATATCAGGGTTCTTGCAATGCCATGTTGTCATGGATGTGTGTCCCTGTATGCAATTCCAGAGGGCAACCATAAAGCCAGATTATATTGCAGTCTGCACCAGTTCCTTTCTGGTCATGTCATATATGATGACCAACTGCTTCTATTACATTAGGTCTTTTCCTTACCAACATAACTCAACATGAACATAAACAACTTAAAACCTTTAACATTTCCTTCTCCAACATCTGTGGTATTTGTACCAACTTCTGCAGTGTGGAATCATTCCTCTTTGATAAGTCTCCTGATATACTAGCACTCTGCAAGACTAACCTTAACTCGTCAATCCCTTCCTCTGATTTTTTGATTCTCAGCTACCTTCTTTTCCTTAGAAAGGACTCTAAAATCCACATGCCTGGGAGGTTATGTTCATGATCATCTCCTGCTGGCTGGGGAAGTCTCTTTGGAATCTCCAGACCATTCATATATGTATCTCTGCTATCTCTCCTCAATTCATCTCTGCTATCTCTCCTTAATCACTTCTTTCTCTACCATTCCCTTTCCTCTCAAGACTGTTGTGTACTTGATAGTATTTCCAATAATATAGACAAAGCCATCTCTCTACATTTGTTTGCAAACAGATTTGTGTTTGGTGATCTGAACAATCACCATACCATATGGGTTAAATGCTACGTAAGCAACCTTACTGGCATCCAAACCCTTAACTTTTCAATCAATCAATCCCTTGTGTAAGTGGTTGATTTCCTTCATGTTTCCCCAGAAACCCTGACAGTAATGCTTTCTTTCTGAATTCCTGTTTTACATCCATCCATGACTCTACATTGAATCAATAGTTGCATCTACTGCAAGGAAAGTTGGTTCTCTGTGTTGTGCTAGAAGGTTTTTCTTGTCTGAATTCATCTTTCACATCTACAAATCTACCATTCATCCATGCATGAAATACATTTACCATATATGGTCTGGTGCCCTTGCTGTTCATCTGGAGGTTCTTGACAAAATTCAAAGATGGATATACAATATGATTGGTCCTGACTTGGCATTGTGATTCCAGTCACTTTCTCAGAGATATGATGTTGCTTTCCTCTGTCTTTTCTACAATTTTTTCATGGCAACTTCTCTGACAATCTATTTTCACTGGTGCACTGACTGCATGAATTTAAGTGTGCTATTAGGTTAGCATCTCAGTCACACCCTTTTACTGTAGAATCAGTTAAATGTAACTGCCTCTTCTACTCTACAGCTTCTTCTCTAGCACTTCCCAGCAGTGAAACTCCCTTCATCTTAGTTGCTTACCTGATAACTATAATCTCCATTACATAATATATATATATATATATATATATATATTTAATCATACACATCATCATCCCCTGTGACTTTTGTGACTGTTGTGCAGATCTGAATTCAGAAGCCATACTAACTGTTTTACACAATGGTCTATCAATGGCAGCCATCAGCAATTCTGGTACAGTCATACCTGTTCATTGTTTGACATTGTTCAACCAGTTTTTAAGTTGGCATCCTCTTCTATGTCCACCTTCAATGGTGCCTTGCATCATGGTCTTTCACAGGCTTTCATGCCTTGTAATGTGTCCAAACCACAACATTTTTCTCTGACAGTGGTGAGAAGAAATTTCTGGTGTCCTACAAAACTTTCAACTCTTTTCCACACAAACTCATTGGTTTTTGTTCCCAATAGAAAATACCAAGGAGTTTTCTCATGCATTTGTCCTCAAACACTTGGATCCTTCTCTCTGTATCTGCCAACACTGTCTCTCTCTCTCTCCTCTCTCTATATATATATATATATATATATATATATTATAATATATATATATATATATATATATATATATATAATGAATGAAGCCAATAATGAGTGAAATGCATTATTGTGAACTTTATTCCAATTCTCATTTATTAAATATATATATATATTCATATATGTTTCATTAAATAATATAGACAAGTGTTGTCTATTTATTTTATGTAAATTCTTTTCACAAACCTCTGATAAGCTTAATAACATTATCATTAAACGAAGAAAGAAAATCACAATATTGATCCATATTTTTTAATTCAATCTAAACTTTCGGCTTACATAAGCCATTATCAGAGATGACAATTACTGTGCAATACACGTTTAAATTATTCATTTTACAGTAATATTTAATGAAACATGTATGAATGAAAAAATGCCGCCTAAATACACAATATATATATATATATATATATATATATATATATATATATATATATATATATATAAACCTCAAAAAATTACTGAACCAACTACTTTAGTTTTTTTCTTTTACTATATGGTCAGTTTTAGGCCCACTGGACTGACAGGGTGTAATCAGTTTCTATTTTTTTCCTCAGATTAGGTTATATGCAAAGTTGTGCAGTAATATGAATCTATTTTCAGGGTCTATGATGAAATTTGTTTGCCCTTGAATAATATTGCATAATCTGTGATTGCATCAGATTTTTGTCATGCCCAGACACTATTGTGTCACCTGTCAATTAGTTGTCCTACAGCCATTGTCTGTGATCAACATGACTCCAAGGAAGCGGATGGAAATTGTAATACTGCATGAACACACTGGCAAGCCTTACCAGTGAGCAAATCAAAGTACTATGGACTGACCTGGAAACTGTCCGGGTTTGAATCCATATATGGTCAATCTGCAAGGAATGACTTCTTGGGATGAACATATGAAGTACTAATATGTGCACTGGGTCATGTTTCATTGGAAAAATATGAAAAAAGTAAATAATAAAGGAATTATTCATTTTGTTTCAATTAATTTGCACTCGGGTGTATGTAGTCGTTTTCTTTCATAAAGTTAATTCTTTTTCAATTGTATCTTTTTATTTTTCATTATTATTTTTGTATGTATTATATTGTGTTTATTATATTGTATTATATCATTATTTAATTTATATCAGTTTCTGTTGTATTTATCATATGTTATATTAGTATGTATGTTGCAAGTTAAATATGTATTAAAATGACTGCTTTTTATTAAATGACTGCTTTTAACTATTAATTCATTTGTCTTGTTTAACAATTTAATTTGATTATTGAAATTTATTATATTAAATTTTTCTTCTAAACACAGTCTACATTTTGTATTATATGTGGGTGCTTTATATATTATTATATATATATGTTTATAATAATATAAATTGCTCTTGTTCCCAGGTCCATCTTGACCCAGGATTAGGGTCCCAACTATGCTAACCCCCAAACTGTGGTCAAAACACTATTAAAGTATAAATATACATTTTTATAGTAGAAAGTATAGCAGTATTTTGTAAAAGAAATTACTAATGCATTAAATGATCCATAAGAAGTTGATATGCTGCTAAACAAACAAACATATTTACTCATGATTCTTGTTTGTTGATCAAATATTTTTTATTTACAAGCATGTTTTTTAACATTACTATTATATATTTTATATATATCTATATGCAATATGCATATTGGCACAAAAATGTATATATACATATATGTATAATAAATTAAAATTGTATGCTCCTATATATATATATATATATATATATATATATATATATAACAACCTTCTTTCCCAATACAAATGATTACATAAATGTGTTTGTGTACACATCCTTTCACTGATAGAGATTTTTGTATTTGATGCTCTTCTATGTTATTGATTTGCTAATCAATACAAGTTCCACATTTACAAATTATCTTCCCTGAGTGAAAGTGCTTTGTTTTCCTGCACCACACCCCTTACTTAGACTCACATCACCTCTTCAGTTCCGACATACCCTCCTATTGGCAACAAGGATCCTTTCCTTCTTATTTCCCCCATCTTTACAGACTCTCTCTACCCACCCACCCTCAGCCTTCCTTATCTCATCATTGCTTCGTATGGTCCATTGAGCTTAGTCTGAAACCAGACTGTGCTTGTCATTTTCTTTTATTTCACTGTTGGCATTAGCTGGAAATATTTACCAACTTGATAAGAACAGAAAAATAATTTATAGGCCAACATCTACTCAACAAGGGAGGAAACTTTCACAGGTTATATGACTTATATTGTATTATCTTATATGTTGAATTTTGTAATCAGCTATACAAGAAAAAGTATTCATCTCACAAATTCAGTTGAAGCCTGAGCATTATTTCTTTCTTGGTCAATATTTCCTATACTGAGAGAAATGTAGATATCATTCCTATTTTATTCTTAACTTGGATAGTTTATAGTTCTTCTTATAATGTGAATATCCCCTTTAGTTGCAGATAAAAGAACATCCCCAAAATACGATACTGACAACATCATAATCCGTTTCAAATATGTTGTACTTATAATAGTTATAGACAAATACAGAATGTGTCAGTTTTTGGAGGACTTTTACTTTTTAGAAGAAGAAATGAAAATTGGCACAAATAATCTTGTGAATCATTTTATCATACTTATTCTATGTATCCATCATTAGCATCAATGACTGAAACATGGTCAAAAGCATTAACATGTCTGAATTAGATGATCTTTATTAATTCTGGACATAGTCCTTGTTAGGGTGGAATTTGAGAGATTTTATGAGTATGTTGACTGAACTCTCTCTTGATTATACCTCATACATAGTAGACCAAGGGTTGATAAGCAATAGAAAATGAATGTATCAATACATAGTAGACAAGTAGATTCAGGTCTGGTGAACTAGGAGTTCATCTGTTTGGGAGAACATGATCATAGAAATTATCATGTATCCATGCTTGGGATGCTTTAACCATATGAAATGGTTCAGATTCTTGTTGGAAAGCATATGGTCTTCCATACTTTATAAGATATTATGGAAAAATCAAAAAAAATCCCAAATGATTAACATATATAATTTAAATAATTACTATTATAATTATTAAAAAATCATTAACATTACAGTTACTTTTTTTATTCATTATTCTTATTTCCTAGTTTGTTGCGTATACAATTAATTGACATGTGGCGATGATGTCTATCCAGGGCTTCACAAAGAAAGACAGCAGCATTGACTATTAAGCCTTGAGAGAAGATGTTATGAGGCATGATATCTCCCTCATTGCTCTCCCAGAAACATCAGAGTTGCTGGAAATTTGGTACACATGGTTCTTGGAATTTCAGTCAGGTTTCTGTATAACATTTAGTTGTTCCTTTGGTTTGCCATTTGATATTGATCAAAGATTTTCACATCAGAGAAAAACCAAAGCATCCCAGCTTCTTGACGTTTTAGCTTGCACAGAAAGTACTTTACATGGATCAATCATTCTCTCTTGTCTTTTTCTACATGAACTGACATATCCACATAACATATAACTTGTACTGGATGTCCTCATCTTCCAGTTCTTTTTAAACATTGATAATGAAAGATTGGACAACTTTCAGAAACAAACTATCTCTGAAACACTATATTGCACTTTTAAGGCAACAATTACAATGTGCATTTTCATTTGTTGAGTAAATTTGATGCCTGACATTTACTTAACTGGAAGGAGAAGGTAATAAAAATAAGTTAAAAGACAGCTCAAGCTCTTGAAAGATATGTCCTCAAAAACCTGAAATACTCTGTAGGTTGACTTTGGTTTTTACTGACCACAAAATGTTATTGAAAAAAACATTCTTTATTGATATGCTCATTGGAAATGCACACTTCAACACAATTTTTCTTCATTAATTGTACTTTGTAAATTTGATGGTTTCGTGTTCCCTCTTACCACAAAGTGTTACATATTCTCTGACATGTTAGAATTGTACTACTTGAATTGATATCATCAATTAATTTTTTCAAAGTGATTCTTGATTGCTGTTTTATAAACATTCAAACAAGTTTTGAGCAGAGATATTTTAAAATCTTTTTAGGGTTCCATGTTTATCTGAATGTTAAAATGCTTTGAGGGCTTTCTGTAGCCTTTTCCTTTTTATTCTTCTACAAAAACATTCTTTCATTTTTGGTATGGCAAAGATTTTGTCTCAACAACATTTGGACAAAGAATGACAAATACTTTATAAGATATTATAGAAAAATCAAGAAAAATCCTAAATGATTAATATATATAATTTAAATAATTACTATTATAATTATTAAAAAATCATTAACATTACAGTTACTTTTTCCATTCATTATTCTTATTTCCTAGATAGTTTGTTGCGTATACAATGAATTGACATGTGGCGATAATGTTTGAAACTTGGCATATGTCAAATTTCATATTGATGCAATAAATTTACATGTATTTATTTGATGAAATAATCAATATTTGTATATGACAGATATTGAAATAGACAGGTATAAATCACTGTAAGTAAATTTTATTAACAGTAGATGCATACTCACACACACACACATATATATATATATATATATATATATATATATATATATATATATATATAGCATATAAATAGACTGCTATACACCACTTCAAGCACTATGCAATAAAAACACATAAAAATAATTAAGAAAAAATACTGAAGAAATGTAGTGACTTTGTTCACTTGATTTGTAGGTTATCTGTCTGAGATTGACTAAAAAATGTGATTAACCTCAGAGAATTCAAGAGATCTTGAATGCAATAGACTTTTTGAAAAGAAAATCAAAAAAAGAAAACATTAAAATATCCGTGAGTATGACATTTATGTAGAGAAATGGAAATGAATATGCTTGGATGCTTATATAGATACAATGGCTTTTATTCAATTTATTTAATTTAATCTGTTTCATTCTATTGTTATGTCTTATTCTGTTTACATTAATATGTCTCAAAAGATAACATTTTAATTGGTTTGATGGAAACATTATAAGTGATGCAAATATGTCTGTTATTTTCTTCAGATTCAAATCCATTCTTCTCCAACAACTGTCCCAAATGGTAATATTCACTACAACATGAAAGGACACATCTGGGAACCGACTGAATTATTAAAAGTAAGTAAAGCATTTTGATTCTGTCTTCTTAGTAAAAGGAATAGACTAACATGCAAATTACAAATCGAAGATACCAAAATCAAACAAGTGCAATAATTTAAATATCTGAGAAGTGTCTTAACAAAGAACAGAAAATGTGATACTGAAATCTGAAGGCACATTGTGATAGCTGAAGATACCTTCCAAAAGTAAACTAAAGAAGCAGGAAAATTGTGTTAGAAACAAAGAAAAGAGTACTGAACTGTTATGTAATATCAGTACCCTTATATAGCAGTGAATGCTGGACAATCTCAAGGATGGAGAAGACACTTGAAGAAACAAAAGTGTAGTTCCCCATGCTGAGAATATCATGGGCCAAATATTGTAGGCAATTACAAAGTTTTAGAGAAAATGGAAACAAAAAGAAAATTTATACTTAACATTAGAAAGAGAGAGTTGAAATTTCTGGGGCACATAATGAAGAAAGCGGACTTGGAAAATTTGATACGCACAGGACATAATGAAGGCAAGAGGAAAAGCATAACTTACCACATGAGCTTTAATAAATGGATGGCAGAACAATGTTTTGGACTGCTAACAGTGCTCAAAATCATTTTCATCATTGGCATTCAAATCATAAAGAGTTATAGCAATTTTATCACTCAAAAGAAGCTTGGTATACATGAACGATATCTCCAGAATGGATCTATATTTGCTACTACAGTGAAAGGAAACTTTTAGTTTATACAAAACAAAAGGTGGGAAATGTTAAGGCACAAATGTTTTACTTGTTATGTCAGTCATTTGTTTTCTCTGATTAAAAACATTTTTTCTTTTTATACAATGTTTTCATGGGTCTGCCATTTTTGAAGACTGCACATCAAAGCTTACTCGATATGTTTCTCCATTATTACATCTACTTCCCAAATGACTTCTCGTCTTCCTTTTCTCCAAACTGTCTTGAAAAAAATGCCACATTCTCCCAGACTTTGCCAATTCAATAATGCTATAACAGACTAGGAGCTGGAAAGTTCTTGATATTTAGTGAAATAAGAAGGAACTGAGGTGAAAGGTTGAAGGTTCTTAATATCTCAAGGTATAAACATCAAAAATTAAAAGAAAGCAAAGAACAAAATTTCTACAAAAGTTCTTGTAAACATAAACATTGTTGAATTTTTTGCTTTGTTATTGTTCAGTGTTTTGAGTGTTTTCAACTTTTCTTTCAATTCTTTTTTTGATCAACAATTTTCTTTGTATTTTTCAGAATAATTCTATGTCTTCTTTTATGTAAATAAGAAAAATTAATTTTCTAAATTAGTTTTTTTATTGACTGATTACTTTTCTACAGCTTAACAAACCTCTGTAGTCAGAAATTTTTTTTAGATTGTAACAATTTAAAAAAAAAAATTAATTAATCATTTAGTCTTATTAATTAACCCATAGCTGGGGGATAAGAGGTAGATTCTTACCTTTACCAAGGGTATTTGTGCATAAGTGAATATAATGAACTGAATAGGAATTGGTACTCAGCTCTAGGTACTGACCAGGTTCAACGTTGCTTAACTTCAGTGATCATATGGCAACCAGTATTTCAGTGTGATATGCCTGTAAGCCTAGATTAGATTTTTTATCTTTCTTAATCTGAATAATGCAAATATGTGTTAATCTTCAGCAAACATAATCTTCTTGTTGATACTTTAAAATTTTCATTAATTTAAGGATCTCTTTGGTTACAGCATGAGACTACACATTAGCTGACAAATAATTCAATCAACAAAAAATATTATAGATAAAAATATGTTACTCTCTGTCACATTAAATAAATTGTTTCATTCAAGTCTTTGAGAACTTGTACTCTCTGGAAAGTCACAAAAGGATTTTTATTTTTATTCAATCTGCAGAATCCTAACTCTGAACAACACCTCATTAATAGTAAAGAATTTGGCTACCTGTAGTAAATAAATAAACAAACCTGACACAAATATTTTCTTAAATGCTCAGGTAGAAAAAAAAATGATCTTAAATTGCATAAGGTATAAAAATATTTCTAAAATAGTCACTTCATAAGGAGAGTTTGATCAGGTAGAGAGAATCTTAAAAGACCTAGTACAATATATGAAATTTGACTTTAAGGTAAAATTTAAGCAAGTAGGGTTTATCATAAGATAGTAAAATTATTTTTTGAGTTTGTAGATATAGGTAAGTATTACACACAGTGGCGTAGCTAGAGGGGTTGGAGAGGGTGGTCTGCCTCAGGCAGCACTTTACGGGGTGAAAGTTTTGTGTCTGCTGTAGGCTATAAGCCTGTATAGATTGTAATGAAATAAAAGTGGTTTTAATGTCGGGATAATACTGACAATTGAAAGAACTTTTTGATTTCGAGAAATTTAAACTATGGCATATATATTGGTCTGTCTATGGTCTATAGAGTGACAATGGACAAATGAAATAGATTTTGACGATGTCATTGATGAATTTGCCAACAAAAAAGTAAGAAAAGTTACTTTGTATAAAGTTAGTTTTCATTTCAAAAATAAAGATGGTCCTAATTTTTCACACTTTTTTCCTTATATGTAATTTTTGCTTTTTAATGATTACTGATAAAGTTTAAGTATGTTTGGTGTGTATTTAAAGCATACTATATTTGAGGATGTGAAAGTAATATTATAATGGTACACAAACTAGTTTTATAATTTTAAGAGTGAGTCACTGTGTGCAATATGTATTTTTGTAGGCGACAAGGGATAGCAAAATCAAGGACTGCCCCTGGTGGCACACACTATGCCACGGATTACACATTCTAATGAAAAGATATCTCCAGAAAAATAAATATATATATATATATATATATATATATATATATATATATACATAACAGTTCTAATATCACTTTCATTTTTATCTTAAATTTTAAAAAATTATATTGAAACACAGAATTCAGTTAGAAAATCATGAACTAGTTAAAAAATGTTTTAACAATTAAATTTTAAAAATTACATCTATTATTAAAAGTAATGCTGAATATTTTTTTAAATAAGTAAGTAACCTTTGACCTATGCTGTATCTTTTATTATTCTGATCTAATCATTTTGTGATAAATGAAGTCATCTTTCCAGAGTCATATTAGACATGGAAATAATATATTTTACTTTTTTAATATAAAGTTGTAAAAGTACATCAAATGAAAATAACTGAAAATATGATGATTTATAGTTGAAGCCTTTTCAAGACCATTTAGCTGACAATATTATACAGATATTACATTGTAATATGACAATATAAATATGTATTCATCTAATGTCTCTGCTTAAAACTCTTAAATGTTTATTTACTATTTATTTACATTTTTTCCTCAATAGGAGCAGATAAGTTTTCCTACCATCTGGTTCACACGCCTTCCCTGTCTTTTGTACAGGAGTAGAGATTTATTCCTTGTTTCCTGTTGAGGCACATACAAATAGTTTATATATAATACAAGGAAAGGTCAAGAATTATCCGCACTTTCATCATAACATATTTTTAAGTTTGTTACACTACCAACTACTCATGAGTGCTTATAGTTGGTACTATAGTGATCACGTGATTGAAGTTTGAGCTTGATACTGCTTTTTTTGCTGCTGTTGCAGTGTAAACATGGCTTCTCTGCTAGCAGCATACACCAAAATGAGACAAAGAGCAGTGATCCAATTTCTCTGATTGGAATGTGTGTCAGGGGCTAAAATTCATCAGAGGCTTTTAACATAATATGGTAACAGTCAACTTTCACTACTGATAAGAAGATTCAGCAAGCTCAAGAGATGGTAATGGTGAACCAGTGAGATATCATTGATGTGGTAGCATGTTCTTTGCAGATTTGGATCACTGCTCTTTGTTCCTTCTTGATGCACACTGCTAGTGGAGCAGCCATGTTTACACTGTAAATAATATATAATATCATTTTTGATTTACTCTCATATATACATTATATATTAATATTTTTTGATTACTTAACAAATGTTATGAAAGATAATCTTCTAATCTTTAATTCTTATAAATTTAATGTTTCATTTCAGGCATTCAGCAGAGGTTCACAGCATGGAAGATTCTGTCTGTCTCACTTATTTACTTATCAATCTTTTAGCGATAATGTTGTTGGCCTGGCATATACAGCTTCACCCAGACCTGACATAGCAGGAGGAATCTGTTCTCCATGTAGGTATTGTTTTTGTTAAAATATACATGCAGTAATTTGAATTTAAGTTTTTAAAACTTTAATTATTTCTAATTTACTGACAAAACTGTTGGGTACCATTTCAGCTTATCTGGTAACAGTATTTTTAACTGGCTCAGTGGACAGGCTACTGTGCTAATTTCAGTTGTAGATTTTGAATTTAGAGTTATCTTACTTTGAAACTGGCATCCAATCAAGTCTAGAGAACACAGTCTGCACTGCTATTTAATGTATAGCTGTGGCCATCGGGTGAGAAGAAATGGATTCATACATTTCCTAAGGATATTTGTGCAAAAGTGAATGTAATGACCTTACCTGGAATTTGAATCGAGCACACTGATCTCACTTTTCTCACCAATAACCACTCTACTGAACACACAGAGCCACTTTTAAGTATATTCTTATTCAAATTTGATCTTATGGACAGGAATAGAGATTTTAGCACATGACTGTTTCTGATGCAAGGCTTATAACTCAAGTAAAATTTCATAATATACGACAGAAACTGGGTTGTTAACAATACAAAATATATAAATAGATACTGAACTGAAGAATTCTGGAAGAAATTTGAGTAAATGTAATCAGGGTATTAAAATAGTAATATCGTAAAATATTATATAAACTAACTTCCAGTCATGTCAGTAAAATACAATTTTAGCAGATATTGTACAAAGAGGCTTAGTTTAGAATTTAAAGAAGAGAAGCCATTTCATTCAAGTGAAAAGAGTTTGCAACACAGAAGAAGATTCACAGTTACCATAAATAAGCAGACTAACATCAAGATCAAAGAATGATAATAAGTCTTTGGGAAGGAGAAAGTAGGAAAGAATTGATTAATTTCCAGATGAGAAAAGAAGAAGCTTGATGATCACCTTACAGAAACAGTAAAAAAAGATAAAACCTGTATGGATTCTTACCATCCACAAAATAAAAAAATGGATAGGAAATAGTCTTTATGGCTGAGGAAGCAAAACTTCAAAGAAATGCATGAAAATCTCAGATAAGCATGATTCAATCCTGAAGGCACCATATGCTGAATTTGTTCTGCTTTGTTGCGGACAAAGAGAAATGTTTCTTATATATTGTTTTTGATGTTTTTTTCATTATCACTCTTGTACATGTGTTGATGTATCTTCAGAGTTACCTGCTCATGAAAAAAGTGTATATAGACCCTAATCAAAAGAATAGAAAGGTTTGTGTTTTGAATTAAGAAACCAAGGAGTTACTATTGTTTCTTCAATAAAGTTGATCAAGAATTTTGAATGAAAAGCCAAACCAATTCTTTCTGCTTATTGTATAAATTTATTTTATTATGGCTGGATGCTCAATATATCAGAAAGTTGTCCCAGTTATCAGTTACAAAAAATCCAATCACATTAGTTATAATTTGTGCAAATATGCTGAGCATTAAAATTTTCATATATTTTCTTTATAAAGCTTTTTATAAGTAGCATACACTGTTATAATGAAATATCATTTTGTTGATGAGATATCCAGTGTGGAAAATAAGTATTTCATCCCCTACTGATTTTCAGAGCTTGCCACCTTACATAAATAAGAACGGTCGATAATTTTCAGGGTAGGTCTGTCTTGAAAGTGAGAAATAGAACATAAAAAAATTCTAGAAAATCACATTATATTAATTTTTGAAATTTTATTTCTTTTTTATTGAAAAAATAAATATTTCACTCCCTACCAACCACCAGCAATGATTCAGACTCCACAGACTGGTTATGTAACCAGGAGGCATATAGACTAGTCCTATTACTCAATTATTACTCCTAATCAAGTACTCATTACCTGTATAAAAGATGCTAGTTCACAGAATCCTTCAATGAATCAGAATCTAATCTCTCTACAATGGGCAAGATGAAAGAATTGCTTAAGGACATCTGGGACAAAATTGTACAAGACTGGAATGGGCTACAAGATGATTGGCAAGCAGCTAGGTGAGGAATCAACTGTTGGGGTGATAAGAAAATGGAAGAAACACAAATTGATTATCAATCTCCCTCAGTCTGGAACTCCACACAAGATCTCCCAATGTGGATGATGAGAAAGGTGAGGAAACAACTCAGAACTTTGCGGCAAGAGCTTGTTGATGATCTCAAGGCAGCTGGAACCACAGTCATCAAGATGACCATGAGTGACACTATGTTATAGTGGACTGAAATCATGTAGTGCCTGCAAGGTTCCCCTACTTAAGAAGGCACATATAGAGGCCTGTCAGAAGTTTGCAAATGAGCACCTGGATGATTCAAAGAAGTGTTGGGAGAAAGTGCTGTGGTCAGATGAGACTAAAATTGAGCTTTTTGGCATCAACTTCACTTGCTGTGTTTGGAGGGGAAAAAAAAGCTGACTTGGATCCCAAGAACACCACTCCAACCATGAAGCATAGTGATGGAAACATTATGCTTTGGGGCTGTTTCTCTGCTAAGGGGACAGGATGACTACACCGGGTCAAGGAAAGATGGATGGTGCCAAGTACAGGGAAATCTTGAGTGAAAACCTCCTTGCCTCAGCCAGGACAATGAAGATGGGTCATGGATGGATGTTCCAGCATGGCAATGACCCAAAGCATACAGCTTAGGCAACAAAGGAGTGGCTCAAAAAGAAGCACATTAAGGTAATGGAGCGACCTAGTCAGTCTCCAGACCTTAATCCTTTAGAGAATCTGTGAGGGGAGCTGAAGCTTCAAGTTACTCAATGACAACCTACAAACTTTAAGGATTTGGAGAGGATCTGCAAAGAGGGGTGGGCCAAAATTCCCCCTGGGATCTGTAAAAACTTGGTAACCAACTACAGGAAACATCTGGCTGCTGTGCTTGCCAACAAGGTTTTTTTTCACCAATTCTGAGTTATGATTTTCTATCGGGTGAAATATTTATTTTTTTCAATAAGGGAGAAATAAATGTTGAAAAATTAATATGTGATTTTCTAGAATTTTTTTTATATTCAATTTCTCACTTTCAAGTTCTTATTTTTGTAAGGTGGCAAATTCAGAAAATCAGCAGGGGATGAAATACTTATTTTCCACACTGTATTTTCACTTGTTGAAGGGTTATATTTTGTTACAAGATGTCTACTTATGGAAGAAAGATGGGGTAAGGATTGCATTGTGTTTGAATGAGATACTTTCTTGAAGAGGAGATAATGAAATTACAAGTAATATTGTATAGTTAATGACATTTTATTGCCTTCTTCTATGTGCTCTGTCCCTTCAGGATGTTGGTGATCATGGCTCTCTACAATTTCCTGTCCTTTGTAGCTCTTAATATATTTTCTCTTTTTGTTGTGTTACCTAAACCCTTTTCTGTCATTCATTTACTCCAGCCCGCTAGGATAGTTATGTATTGTTTTCATCTGTCTCTCTTGCCTAGAATTTGTCCCATGTGTATCAACACCACGGGTTTGTTAAAGACACTGGAACAAGGAATGTGATATTTATGCTCAGAATGATATCAGAAAGAGCAATACAAAAGGATGTGTATCTGTGTTTTATAGATTATCCAGAAGTGTTTGATTAATTATGGCTTAAAGAACTGTTAGAACTACCAGATAACCTTGATATATGTGGAGAGGATACTAGAATAATCCAGAACCTGCACTGGCAGAAAACAAAATTAAGTAAATATACAAAAATAGAAAGTATTTAAGACAAGGATAAGTCTTCTTACTAGATCTATTCAACCTATACAGTGAGATTATTCTATGAGTATTAGAAATACTACCAAGATTCATTATTGGTAGCCACAATCTTAAAAACAAAAGATATACAGATGAAACAGTTTTGTTAGAAGACATTGAAAATAAACTACAAGAATTTCTACAGAAGGTAGTGAAGGAAAGTGAAAAGAAAGGACTAAATATCAATTGCAAGGAAGAGAGAATACATGGTTGTCAGCAAAAGGAACAGCTCAACATGCAAATTACAAATGGAAGATGCCAAAATCAAACAATTACAACAATTTAAATATCTGAGAAATGTTTTAACAGAGGATTGAGCATGTGACACTGAAGTGCGAAGTCTCATTGTCATAATGAAAGATGCCTTCCAAAAGCTAAGCAAAGTATTAAGAAACAGGAAAATTTTGTTAGAAAGAAGGAAAAAAAGCTGTTATGTAATATGGAAATGAATGCTGGACAATCTCCTCACAGATGAAGAAGAGACTTGACGCAACAGAAATGTAGTTCTACAGAAGGATGCTGAGGATACCATGAACCAAATATGTGAGCAATGACAAAGTTTTAGATAAAGTGGAAACAAAGAGGTAACTTATACTTAACATCAGGAAGAGATAGTTGAAATTTCTAGGGTGCATAATGAGGAAAGAGGGCTTTGAAAATTTGATGCTCACAAGATAGATTGAAGGAAAGAAGGCCAGAAAAACAATGAATAACCTACCTAGTAAGCTTCAATAAATGAATGGCTGAACAAAATTTAGAAGAAATGACAAAAAGACAAAATTTTCAAAGAGTTACAAAGGACAGGAAATTGTGGAGAGGCATGATTGCTAATGTCTTGAAGGGACACACTATATAGAAGAAGAAGAATTACACTGAATTTATAACTTTTAATTAAATGTTTTTTGTCTTGTGGGAACAGTTACAAATCATTAGCTTACTTATTTGAGCAGCAGTAATATAATTGACATTTACTTTAATATATTTTATATTTCTTCCATAATTGTAAAAACTTTTATCTTAAATATTTTGCTGTGGAATCTTTGCGTCTTAATTAGTATATGAGAATGTGAGTTAATTTTACTAATTATTTGAGAACTTTTTTCTAATATCTTAATATTGAGAAATGCAAATATTGTATTATACTGTAGGGTTACCTACCCTTGCTTAGTTATAGTTCTGTGGATTACCCCACTTGGTTTCATCAAAAACTTTTTAACACTATATGAAAAACAAAAATTTCCTTCCAAGATGTAACAGTACATAGATAAAGGTGTCCCCACTGTTTCCCTAGTCAAGTGCTGACTGAACTCTCAATGCACTTTTTTGCATGTGAGTATCACATATGCAAAAAGTGCATTCTTAATAGCTAATTTTTTCATAATCTTTTCCTTCACTTTTAATTGTATAAACATTAAATTAATCTCTTCAATCATTGTTTATTTAAATCCCATGTTTTTGTGTCTTGTTTCTGCCTGGACTTCCAAGAGTTCACCAAATATTGTTTGTGGGATGGATATTCCAGGATTCATTAAATATTTACTGAAAAATGACCACACCTTGCAAAAAAAGTGGCAAGGCCCATAACAGGTGTTTGATCTTTGAAAGCCTTACTCTTTCCATGCCAGACATCAGAGCAAGAATAAACACTTTAATTGCAGCATTTTTAAGTAGTAGGGTTGCCATGGTAACAATTTTTCTTAGATTTTTCACTTGTTTTGAGAATTCATGTCTGGTGTAAAATGATAACAAAAAGCAAATTTTAAACATCTGATTGGTTCTTGTGAATTCCATCTCTAATATTTTGTTCACATATTTCTTATCAATTATTTTATCACCTTAGCTCTCATAACAAACTATATTTGCTTCATGTCTTTTCACTTCAACTAAGGATTTTGCATGAACATTTAACAACTTCACACAATGTAGTTCTTTTCTGTATCACTATGCCAAGAAAATATGAGAATAGCTTTGCTAATATATTTTATTATTAGACATTTTGAATCCATGACATCTTCCATCCTTTCATTTACTATGATTTTGAGTTTTTCTATAAAATGCCTGTCAATGTTGTCCATGTCATTACACCTTATGTCCTTATTTACCTTGACAAAAATGAGACTATAAATATTGTTTGCAAGACAGATAATTCCTGAGTCATAAAAGTGATTATTCCTTCTGTCCTGCAACAAAATTATATATCTGAGAATTCTTTAATTACATTAAATGAAAATTTGTCTTCTCTGTTAAGTTTTTTATTACAAAATATCTCCATTATTTGCTCTTAAAAACTGCTCATCAGCAAAGAAAAATATAATTTAGTCTACATAAAAATTTTCATGAATATTACAAGTAATTTAGTTGTAATACCTATTTTAGGTAAGAAATAGTTTAGTCCAAAAGTAAGGAAAGAAAAACTTATATATTTAATATGCTAACAACTAAAAACAAAATATTTCCTGGGATTGACTTGAGTGATTCCATATCAAAATTTCATGAGTCCAATAATTTATACTGGTGTTTTTTATTTAAGTGAGTGCGAGAATTTTAAATGCTAAATTTCCATTCTTCATCAGTTCTTAGATTTTTATATATTTGAAAATTTATTGATTTTGATAAACTTGAATTATTTTATAGATATTTCTTAGCTGAATATCTCAGTAGAAAATGCTAGAAGTGAGGTAAAATGCTGCTCTTTCTGTCATAGACTTCATTCTCACTTGGAAGCTTGTCACTGTACAATCTTCTTTGTTTTTTTTTTATCTTGTGTATTTTATACAAAGCTTTGTAAGTATAAGAATTTTGTTATAAAAAACTCGTATGCCAAAGAGAGTATTGACAAGTACTGTATTTCACAAAGATGACCTGAAAATGTACAAACTGAACACATCTTAAAATTTAATAAAACAGCAGAAAAAGAATATATTATGTTAACAACTTTACTCCATATTTAGTATATAGTTTCAGAAAATTATGCAGTTTTGTATTCTCTTTAGTAGTAAATGACTCTGTTAACTTACTGAAATGCTCTCTGCTGAATACAAAATTTTGGGAATCATATTCTTGAACAATGATGTTTCTATTGAGATGATCAGACAGCAACTGAGCAATACTCATGAATGAATAGCAGTAACCTGAAGAAGGTTGAAGAACATACTGGTCTAAATTTGATAAAAACAACAAAATGACAATACACTGTTTGAACAATTGAATTCCTTCATATATTTACTGTTATTAACACAATGTTTCAGCCATTTCATTATTCAGGCCCTGCAAAATTGTATTCCTTGTGGAAAGTATCTTTATATAAGTAACTGCACCACTTACATCTTACTGTTACCATTCACACAAGAAAATCCCTCAGTAACCTTCTACCCAGAATGACTCTTGGGTCTTGTATAGGGGAAACATTAGTCAAAAAAAAAAAAAAAACAAACGATAGCAAATACAGGGTGCGATTGATAAATTGTCATCTAAATTACACAAAAATGAAAATAACACTGACATCCCATTTTAACAGATATATTTACCAAAATTACACAAAGATATCTTGAAATATTAAAGAGTAAATTCATTCAATAAAAATGCCATTGGCCTCAACTACAGTCTCAAGACAAATTTGGAATCACATGCAACTTTTCTGGACGATCTCCTTGTTTAAGTTGGTGAATGCTGCAATAAGCCTTGCCTTCAGTTCATCTTTGGTGTTACAAGGTGTTTTGTTGGTCTCTTGTTCAACTGCTCCCTGCAAATAATAATCAAGGAGGTTGCATTCTGAGGAGTAAGGTGGCCAGATGTAAGGGGTTATGTAGTTGCAGAAATTGTCTGACATCCATGACTGGGGCCTCCTGCTCGTGTGTCATGGTGCAGAGTCCTGTTACCAGACATAGTGTCTTCTAGCAGCCACCCTCTTGACACAGAACAGATCTATCTCCACAAGACACTTAATGTGGGCCTCCATGCTGAGTCTGATACCTTGTGGGAAGATGTATGGAGGCATAATATTGACATCACAAGTGATCACTCCAAACACCATGATGTTGACTGGATATTTGGTTTTCATCACTCTTGGTACATCTTTTGGGGAGACAGCATCATCTATACTGTCCTCAGATTGACACCCAAATACTCTGAAATCTTTGTATTGGAGCTTTCAGCCTGAATCCCAAGCAGTACAGCATGCCGTTTCCAAATTTCTGGTGGAGTAAATTGTGTGATAGTGCTTATTTTCTAACAGATGGTGCTTAATTGACCTTACTATACTGTGCAGTTGACAAAATCAAAAACAAATAATGTGCATGCATGAAATTAAAAAATATAAAAATGGTGGCAATTTACCCTTGCACCGTGTATATGAAAAAGGGGGTTCACTGAGTAATTTCCTCATGTTGCCTTTGTAGAGGAGAAAAATGCATCTCTACAGGTCTTCTAAGGGCAGTTAATATCCAGAAATACTAAAAAGCTAAGGGGAACATTTAGCTTGGCATTCAAGAGTCTCAGCCTGCCAATACGACATCACTTAGCAAGCAATTTCATAGACTAGGTAGGGATAATCTTCGCACTTTTCTTTTTTGTTATAGTATACAACAGACAAGAACTGAAAATTAGATCAGCTGAAACAATGTGTTCAGTTATTTAAACAATGTTTGGTGTTTCTGTTTGGATTTCTGGAATGAGGAGTTATCATGATCTACATTTTATATTTAGACTAATGTCCACATCTTTGTTGTTATTATCATAATATTTCCACAGTTGTGACTTCTGGCCTTCATCAATTGCTTGTTGATCTTGTTAGTCTTTGGGGAATTTGAAACTGAATCCATTATTTAATATATAGAGAGTAGATTGTTTTCATGCCACTGTTCATATCTTGGGATATCTTGTTCCCTTGACATGGCTGGTGAAATGAGATTAAATAAAATCTTCAGTTTAAAATTCCCTGAAAGTTAGCTGGATCAACAAGCATCCAAAGAAGACTAGAGGGCACAACAACAAAATATACTGTAGTAATAACAACTAAAATGAGGACAACAGTCAGAGTATTAATAATGGAAATGATGTTTGATGTATTAATGACTCTTCTCAAAAATATAAGTAATGAAGATGATAATTCAAATAATCCATTGAGTAATGAAAATAACTCATTTTAGGACATCTGTCAACATTTCAGTGGATGTCCAGTGTGATTTGTTGCAAATGTCTTGAAAATATACATTTCTGAAGTTGACAGGTGTAAAGAAGTGTGCTAATATTTCAATCAGCGACTGCTACTCTTAATCAGGAAAAAAAGAAAGACATTTTCCTTAGGGCCAGTGAAAACTGAATATTCTGTTGTCGATTTGATAAAGTTCATTTTTATAAATACAAAAAGAATATTTTAGTCCTCAAGAAAAATGATAATTTGTTTTTCCTATGCCTTTTCACTTTCCTACAATCTTATAACAATAATCAAGTATCGGTGATTTGCAATAGACTGGCATTTATTCTTCTCCCCAGGAGATGAGAGATAAGTCTCAGAATAGAATTATTATTTTTGGCAATCTTAATTTTCTGAAACTTTCTTTGTCTTCATTCTTCTTTTTATTTTCTCACTTGTATTTTTAATTCTTTCTGGCTTGCCATTCATTGTTTTCAATGAGAGCCACAGTAAAAAAAAATAGAGGGAATAATATTTTATGAAAACATAAAAAAATTTAATAGTTGTGTTTCTTCTTCTATGTGTCATGTCCTTCCAGGACATAGGTGACTATAGCTCTCCATAATTCCTGTCCTTTGTAGCTCTCAATAAATTTTGTCTTTCTGTTATTTCTCCTAAACCTTGTTCATCATCCATTTACTCAAGCTCGCTAAGTAAGTTATGTGTTGTTTTCTCTCTTCCTCTTGCCTTTAATCTGTCTTGAATAATAGATTGAATAAGTCTGGTGAGAAATGATGAACTCATTTTCTATCCATATGCAGATGGATCGTTGCCAGTATAAGTTCTTGATTATTCTAATATCCTCTCCAACTCTTGTGAAACTCTTCTTATTTCTTGCTTTCCAATCAATTTTGTTCTTCAAAAATTTAAATGCAATGTCATTCATCTTCTTCTGTCTTCTTAATTGCTGTTCTTTTATTATCTCTCTCCTTAATAATGTTTTTTTTCCCCACATTCTCTCACACTCAGTAATCACTTGCATCTTAGTGGCATTATCACCATGCATGGGGTGAAATGATTTAAAAAAAAGAAATATATTAACAAATGGCAGAAAATGTGACACTGAAATGCCACGGTGCATTGGAATAGAGAAAAAACCTTCCAAATGTGTTCCATATATTAAGAAAAAGGAAAGTATAGTTGGAAAAAAAATGACTGTTGTGTAATATCAGTCCTCCTCTACGGCAGTGAATGCTGGACAATTTATCACATATAAAGAGGAGACTTGAAGCAACAGAGATGTAATTCTTCAGAAGAATGCTGAGAATACCATGGATGTAGCATATGAATAATGTGGAGATTATAAAGAAAATAAAAAAAAATGTCACTCATTCTTAGAATCAGAAAGCAACAGTTGAAATTTCTGCAACACATAATAAGAAAGAAGCCTTGGGGAATATGACACTCCTCAAATATATTGAAGGTAAGTGTGGATTAAACAGTGAGTAACCTACCTAATCAGCTTGTGTAAATGGAAAAAAGAACACGGAGTAGTGGGATAGTAAAAAGATATTGCTAAGAGATAGAAAGGATAGGAAGTTGTGGAGAGTCATGATTATTCAAATTTTGAAGTGACACAGATATAACCAAACATATTTCTAATATGTTCAAGTTTTTAATGCTTGGAATTTGATATTTTATATTTTAATAAGACTATCTAGTGTTTATTTCAGTATATTTCGTAAGCTAAAATTTCAAAGTAAGTCTATAATATACCTAATGTTATTTGTATTCAGCCATTTAATATTTGAAGCAGAGCAGTGGATAAATAAGTCATGAGTGAATATTTTGTAAAATATAATATCTGAAGCTGCTTCAATTTCACTGCATCCATGCTCATCTCAGTTTTCATTGATATTCAATTAAATCCTTTATTACATTATTAAATTCATTTTCAATTTCTGCCTCACTATGTGCATATATAGATATTAATAATGCATTTTGCCATTATTAATATATTTTCATTTATTTTCTTTTGTCATTAAAAAAACTTATTCCCACCATATCTTTTAATTTTAATCCTGTTATGAGATTTTTTCTTTAAATATTTGTCCAGTTAGTTTAAATTTAACTTTCTTTATTACTAGTATCTTAACTATTATTAACATTGCTACCAACTAGATATGGCTATAATTCAATTTTTAAAGGGAAACTGTATTTAGAAATAGAAAATTTGTAATATTTTCTTGTTGACGACTTGGAGATAAGTTTAAAATAAAAAAATAAAATTGAATTTCTGGAAATAAAAGAAAGGTATAATTCTTGCTAACAGGAAAAAAAACTGTGCATAAATCCAAAATGGAGTAAAATAAAGATATTTTTATTTTTCCTGGTTTTTGTTGTTTTTATTTTTTAAGCTCAAATTTAACAATGTGAATCTTTTTGTTTTTCTCATGAAAGTACAGGAATTGTTAAAATTACCAAACAGCTAAATAAAGAAGCAGTATGCTAGGGCAGTTGCAAATATCCAACTATGAAAAGATCCCCAGAGATAAAAAAAAAAAGAAAGTGCTGACCATCTTTGTTCCTATTAAAGAATAAATTATTTGTTGTGGAAATTTCAACAACTTTTCTACTGTTTTTCTATCCTATTACATGATAACCATGTTTTACTTTCTATATCCTTTTTATTGAAACTTTTTTTTTCTTTTTATAAAAATTGGTTTTGACTTAATCTTGACTTCTTTTTACTTGACAGAAGCAAAATTTATTTTCTTTAATTTTTTTCTATTGGAAAAAAATGATTTATTTTTGTTCTTTATCATATATTTTTATTCATTCACTGGAAAATATTTTTATTTCCTTTTTTGTATGTGCAAGATGAAATATATCCATATGCAAGAACTTTATTTTCCTTTATATAACTGCATTAAGGTCATTATTGTACTATTTTTATCTTGTATCATATTGCGAATACATCTTATTCTATACATCTTATTTTAAACTTTATCTGCATTATTGGTATCTGGGAGTGTATAAAACAAAGAATAGTTTTAAAGTTGGAATTCTAGAGGGAAACTATTTTTCTTGTTCTGTCAGCCTATATTATATGATTCATCCATATGATTATGAAAAATTTTCACAGCTCATCTCTCAAAGGAAAAATCACAATGAATGAAAATATCTTTTCAAGAAAATTCAGAGTAATGAATTTATCAAAATGCATTGCAAAATAATATTTCTTTTTCAAGTATTTGATAAAGTAACTTCATTTTCTAGTGATAATGCTATTTGCCTTCAAAATGAGGTTTTAGTGATGATATTGTCTTCAAAATGAGGTTATAGTGATGATGTTATTTATCTTCATACTGGATTATAGTGATGATATCATTTGCCGTCAAAATTAGGTTATAGTGATAATGCTATTTACATTGATAATGTGTATTTATCTTCAAAATTAGGTTATAGCAATGATGTTATTTGTCTAAGATTGTGTTATAGTGATAAAATTATTTGTTTTCAAAATTAGGTTTTAGAGATAATGCTATTTGTTTTCAGAATTAGTTTATAGTAGGAATTAGTTTAAGTGGAGGTGGCTAATCTAGATTTCTTGTTCTGGTTGGAATTCAAAATGAACAATAAACTTAAAGAGGAGAAATCTTATTTTTATACTTCACTGCAAATTAGATCAGGAATCTGGAGTTGGTGTGTTTTGTAGGCCAGTTGACTGAGGTTGTGGTGGGACAAGAGAGGCCTGGGTGGATTAGTGAAGCTGCTAATTTGTGGTAGTGTGAGTGGGTTGCTGACAGCTTGCCTGTCACCCTGTTTCTGTGTGTGAAGTGTTGGGTGAAATCATGAATCTGATTGCTGTTACATTGGTTTGACCAAGGTCATGGTGGTGTTGACGGGGGGGTGCAATCGTGGTGGTGACAACGAGAGCCCACCAGTATCAACAGCTGGCCTATAAGTCACAGTTTGTTTCATTTCTTTATGAGGGAGCTTTCTTTTAAGCAAATCTGGTGTCTCCTAGGCTCATCTTTTTTTATTTTGACATTAATATTCATGATTCACTATTGCATTTTAGATTTTTGTAGAGATTTGTTTCATGAACTGGATGTGATGCCTCTGCACAGAGGACAACATTTTTTATTTTGGGTTTTGCTTTCTTAGTGCTCACATCCAGCCAACATGTAGAGTGAATTAGAAAGAGATCTAATTTGCAGCAGAGTATAATATTATTGTCTCATTGTCAGTTTTTCTTTCAGTCATACAAATCAAATTTTATGACTGAATTATAAGCCTGGGTTACTCATTTACTAAACTCCTAAGCTGTTTATCTTATTTGTTCATATCTCTGAGTTTATTGTCTTTCTATAAGCTTCTTACTATGACAATCTATCAAATCCTGACTTTGATAATGGAAAAATTTTTAACCTTTTTCTAATATAACTTTAATAATGTGATTCTTGAATGTGAATTTTGTTTACTTGTACTGTTAACACAAAGATACAATACTCTCAATTTTTTAAAACATAAGGTGATGTTTTCATTTTTTTTAAGGAAATGACCAACCCTAAGGTTATTAAAACCCTAAACCTGTGTATTTATTTCACACTTTTCAATGATTTTTTAACTCACTGTTTTATTAAGAACCCTGTTGCATAGTGAGATAACTTCTCATCCTCTGATTATTAAGCAATAGGCACCTGAGAGAAGAGATGATCATAATTAGATTTCGTGGGTATTGCAGATTTTATACTAGGCTAGATTAATTACTCTTTAACCTCACACATAGATATTAGATTAATTTTTCTGAAATTTTCACTGTATTATACTTGATTTACAGACATCACTAAATGATGTATATTGACAAGGAAGGAGATTATGCTGAAAATATTTGTTGTGTAAAATAAATGCTATTTTTCATCATGAGTGTGAAAGTATGTGTATCTCCCTCCCCTTTTGGTTTATGTTCTCATGTGATATTTTACCATTTTTTAATGAATATATCTTCATTGTTGAAATATTTCATGCATGTGATACTTGACTGTTTGGTGCCTTTTAATTATCTTTATGAATTGCAAAATGTGGTCATTTTTGCATTTTGTTTGTTTTTTTATGCAGAGGCAACTTGTTATAAGAAGAGTTCATGTAAAAGACAAAAGATAAAAACTGCTTACCTAGCAATCTCATTTAATGAATGCTTATCTAACTGGAGACAGAAAGTCTGTCACCAAGTTCAAGTGCAGAAGTCAACATGACATAAATCATTGCAAACAATATATTCACAATTCTTAACAGTGTCTACTCAAGAAGTGATTCCATATATATTGATTCACTATTACAAGTACCAGTTTTATAAGAGCAACATTGTTTTACAGTTATCTACACTTTTAGGACAACTTAACGTTTTTACTCAAAGAACAAATTTTGAAAATATTGAAAATATTTTACAAGAGAATCTGCACTTGTGGTCATCTCTGCATAAATATTCAGATTTCTATGTGTAATGAGTGTGAAGTTGTTGTTGTATCTGATCTTCAGTGAAGTCACCCTCGCCTGATTTGGTGGCACAAGAACAAAACTTGGATGAAAAACTTTTATGGATTAAGAAGAAAAAACGGTATCTTATTTCTTCTTTGACATCACCAGTTCCTCTAATACTTCTTCTACATTTATGTACTATCTCACTTCAGGACATTGGTTATGTGGCTCTCCACAACTTCCTATCCTCTGTAGCTCAATGTTTCTTTTTTTTTTTATCCTTCTTATTCTGTTCTGTTATCCATTTACACAAGCAAGTTAAGTAGGTTACTCATTGTTTCTCAATTCCCTTCTTACATTCACTATGTCTTGTAAGTTTCCTATTCTCCAAGCCCTCTTTTCTCATTATGTGTCCCATAAATTTCAGTTGTCCTTTTTGTTTACATTTTCATAAAAACTTCTTTGTTGGTCTTATGTCTAGTTCATGGTGTTCTCAGCCTCATTTTGTAGAGCCACACATGTATATCCTCTTCATTTGTGAGGAAATTGTCCAGCATTCACTGTTATATAGTATAATTGGTATTACATAACAATTCAGTATTCTTTTCTGTGAATAGGTTCTTGTCCATATTTCCTCATAATGAGCAATTTACTAAAAGTTCTTTTTTATTTTATGGGTACTTTCTAAAAATACTTGTGCTACCTCTGTGGCAGACACAGGCATCATGTATTACATTAAAAGGCAAAATGAATGTACTAACTAAGAAAATGATTTCTTATGCCCAGAGAAATCAAATTGTTGATTTCATGCATGAGAATTTGTAATGGCTGGTATCATGTGGTGTAATGAAAATGCAGAAACAGAGGAAGGTAGAGCAGTAACTTTGGTTGTTCAAGAATTTTGTTCCCATAGAGTGCAAGCAAAGAGGTATTTAAATCAATTTTACATCTGATCTAAATCACTTAATTCTTGATCAGTGAAATCAACTTATAGAATGCATTAAGTGCGGTATGCTTGATCGCTGATGCTAAGTTTTTCCAAATTTGTAAATCACATTCCTTGTAATGTACAACTGCAGCAAAAGGTTTATCATTGTTGCCTTGAGGCACTATTCTGCTACAGTATGTTACTTTACTTGAGAATTAATGTCTTCAAACCACTGACATGAAAGAGACATTCTCTACTGATATTCTATTAAGCAATCCGATAGGAAGAAATAGCAGAGAAAAGCTTCTAAACTGTAGAAAGAATTGGGTTTACACAAAATGGGTATTCAAGATTTTACATGGAAATATATTTGCTGGTGTATCATGTAGATTTTACAAGTACATGACTGTAGGAGTTGTAATGAAGTATTATTCTGGTTTTTATTATTTTTAATTTCATGTGAAGAAATGATATTTTTTAGAGATGTGGAAGACATAACTGTATGAGTGTCATGGAATTTGGGACATAGCTAGAGAGATGAGAGATAAGATAAAGAGAAATTATAGGTTTGGAGTAATCAAGGAGAAAGAAACATAAAAGAAAGGAAAGGTTTTGGAAGTGAGTAGGGTTGGGATGAAAGGAAAAAATGATTAGATGTCATGATAGAATTAATAAATGGGAATAAAGGAAAGTAAATTTGAAGGCAAGGAGGAGATGAAAAAGGAAGAAAGATGTGAAGCAATAAATATAAGAAAAATGAAATAAGATAGAAGAAACAAAAAGAGAAAGCAAATGACATGGGGAGGGTTGTTAAAGAAGATAATGTCTGAATAAGATTTAAATTATTCTGCAGTAAAAAGAGAAGGAATTTGTAAAAATAAAAAGCAAATTAGAAAGAGAATCAGATGATGTAAAAGAGAGGAAGTGGAAAGAAAATATGGAAAATATTGGAGAAGAGTTGGAAGAAAACAAAGAATTGAGAGTAAGGATTAAAAAGATAACCAGAAGGAATGGTAAGAGAGAGAAAATGTGAAAAAGAGAGGAGAAATTTGGGAGGTCATGGAGAAGAAAAGAAAAGATCTGGTGAAGAAGAAGAAGAGAAAGAAAAGAAAAGATCTGGTGAAGAAGAAGAAGAGAAAGAAAAGAAAAGTTATGGAAAAGAGAAATAGACAAATAAAAGAGAAACTACAGAATTGGAAATATGAAAGAATGTAAGGAAGATTTAAAATATTGCTGAAAATAAAACACTTTAATTTTTCTCTCACAAATTCATCATCTTTACAATAATGTAAATGAAAAAAGAAGAATTTGCAAATAAAATGGAAACCTATAAAAACCCTTCAGGAAATCTTTAAAAAAAAAAAAATAAAGACACTATCATTTAAGCATTACAAGATTTTAGTACACTGCAACTAAACCAATAGTAAAAAATAAGACAAATAGTCAGAGATAAAGTTTGAACTGTACAATTGTAAATCATATATAACCTTAGGTAATAAATCAGAAAAAGAAAAATATTTAACTTCCTTAAAACAAGGAAAAAAAACAAATTGATTTGTGCTTCTACAAAGATGGATTGTAGAAATAACTAAAAATATTTGGAAATCACAAAAATTTTGAAAATTGAGCAGAAACCAAAAAATCAGTACAAAACTGAATGCAGGCAAAAATAAGTAAAAAAAAAAAGAATAAAAAATACTGTCTTTAAAATAAAAAAGTACAATATAAGAAATGCAACAACAGACAAATACTTAAATTAATTTAAAATGTAATTTTTTAAAAATATACTTGCTTAAATGCCACTTTAATTGTTTTCTGCTCAATATTGTCACTTCTAATTTATTGAATTTATATGATAATTATATGCAAATGATAATTATCCCTAAGCTTATTTGCTATTAAAGTATGCTACTAAAGAAGGAGATTGTCCAGCATTACATTGCCATATAGTAGGGCTGATATTATATAACAGTTCAGAACTCTTTTCTTTGTTTCTAACAAAATTTTTCTCTTTCTTAATACTTTACTTAGCATTTGGAAAGCAAATTTCGCTATTCCAATGTGCTTTTGGATTTTGATATCACATTTTCAATCCTCTGTTAAAACACTTCCCAGACATTTAAGCTTCTATACTTGTTTGATGTTGGTACCTACAATTCATAGTTTGCATCTTGGTTTTTTTTATTTTTGCTGACTACCATACATTGTCTTCTTATAGTTGGTAGTTAGTCCTTTCTTCTCACTTTCTTTTACTATGTCAAGGACATCCTGCAGTTTTCCTTCTGTGTCTGCCATCAAAACTGTGTCATCTGCTTATCTTAGGTTGTTAGGATTGTGGCAGGTGATGTCAAAATGACCTTCAGCCTGTTGTCATCTAGGACAAAGGATGGCTTGTTAATTTTAATGCCTCTAAAACTAAACTGCTTTCTACTAATCATCTGAGAGACCCTTTCTTGCCTTCCATCAGCACAGCTGATGCTAACCTCCAGGTGAGTGATTCATTGTGCCTTCTTGGGCTAGCATTTTCAGTTGACATAAAGTGGAAAAAACTATATTGAATCCAATGCTAGGTCAGCTGCTAAGAAAGTTGGTTCACTGTGTTGTGTGAGACAATTTTTCTCTCCAGAATCTATATTACATATCTATAAGTCTACCATTTGCACATGCTTAGAATATTGCTGCCACATATGGTCTGGTACTCCTGCTATATATCTAGAGTTCTATGACAAAATCCAAAGAAGAATCAGCAATATTACTGGGCCTGACCTGGCATCTCAGATTCACTTTCCCATCACCATGAAGTTGCTTCCCTGTACCTTTTCTATAAATACTCTTCATTTTGGTAAAAACTTCCCATCCCTGAGAAGTCTGCCCTTGTGTGTGAAGTAGGCCTGGTGTTTATCCTAAGGCAAATGCTCCTTCTAGAATGTTGTATTGCTCTAAAACACCTCTTACAGACATCAGATGTCCTCTCTAATGTCCAGGCATTGTCCCAAAGGGTATTATATCATGTGTTAGTTAGGGGGTCCATACGTAATGATCTGATTGACAAGCTTGGTCTTATGAAGCAGGAGGCTTGCTCAATATGGCTGTAGGCACCTGGGTGGAAATACCTCAATATTGATGAGGAATCAATCGCCTGGCTGGTGATTCACAGAGCGCTCTTGGTCAACAAAAGACTTTGTTTAGCAGGCTTGGAGAAATCTTCAAACTGCATTAACTGTGATAGGGAGGTGGAGACCCTGGGTCACACTTTCTTTCATTGGAAGCTCATAGTCCCATTGTGCAAGTTTATTGAAGGCATCATGGTCCGCATGCTGTGCGGAGAGTTCTTTGTCATTGAGGCCAGTTCTGTCTGTAGCAATGTGGTACTACTGTTGATGAAGGCTGAACACTACATGTTCTTTTGCTTACTAGGTGTTATGAGAGTTGGAAGGAATTCTATGAGGACGAGAAGTTCACTACTTCCCAACTGTTGTGTATGATACACCTAATTTACATAAGTGGAGTACCGACCATATAAATATGGGTTGGTACCGGAAGACGAGGGAAGATTAAGAGATCGAATCCAGAGACTCTGCCCGACTGCGACTTAGTCAACCCATTCTGCAGGAACAGTCTTCCCAAGAATATACCAAAACTACCTGTAAATATTGTGTACCTTTTTTCATTGTTTCAATACATTTTGTTACGTACATTTTGTGTTGTATTATTATTATTCCATGCTTATTCAAGCTTCAACACCAACTGATCTTGTACTTTAAGCATCAGCTTAAAGTTAAGATTAGGATGGAAAGGCAGCAGCTCCTTCCATCAGAATTTTGCAAAAGGTAGGTGAGTCTTGTGCGTTTGGAAAAGGGGCTGACTTGAAGTGGCACTTTGATGCCAATTAGTCATCAGGATATTGTTCTCTCTGCTTTGAACATTGACTAACCCCGCCCTGATTTAGGCTAACTTTAGGGTTCCTTTTTGTCCTTAGTTTCTTCATTCAAGTTAACTTAGCTAGAGGATGTATGCTCATTGACCCCTTTTATTTCAGTCCTTATTTTCCTTAGTTTAATTCCCCTTCCCTCCCCCATTTAGGTGAGCAGAGACTTCAGTTCTCTGCTGGATGCAGGGCACCTTTCATTTTGGGTGTGATTTTTGTATTTGTTGAGTGCGTGTTTGAGTGACTGCTTGGGATATATGAATGTTTTATATTATTATAGTTCCACACTGATTTTGTCCAGTTAACTGATGTTTCTGTCACATTTAAGGATTGTGGGGTGGGGGTTATTACTAATATTATTTTGTTTGATTTCTTGTAAATAGTTTTTTCATATTGTAAATAAACTTTGGGGTTAAATTTTAAATTGTTGTTTTATTCCCCTCCTTGCCATAGACAATGAATTGTACATACTGGGACTAGTTAGGACCTCATGGAGATTCTGAGGTATTATGGTGTATGAAGTAAGAATGGCAAGTAAAAATGCATTGTTTTGGTGTAAGGAAATATTGTTGTATATTTGGGCCAGTTTTTTGGCCATTGAAGTTTAATGTTAAGACAGAAGGAGACTGTCCTTTTCTCCATTCCCCATTTTTGGCCTTGTGCCACATTTTTGTATTTTTACAATAGGGATCGGCTAGCCATCCTAGTAGACAGGTATCATTGAATACAAGTGGCCAGCTATTATATATATATATATATATATATATATATATATATATATATATAAATGTGTGTGTGTGGTTGGTACTCAGAAAGGTAGGACGTCCATCAGGGTTTGTGGAAATGGTCAAGCAGCTGCACAGGAATATGAGAGCCCGGGTTACTTTCAATGGACAACTCTCAGGGGAAATCCCTATTGACAATGGCATAAAATAGGGTGATATCCCTACTCACATGCTTTTCTCTGTCTTTTTTACTGCTCTACTTGCACATGCTTTCCAAGATTGTGATGAAAGCCATCCATTTGTGATTCAAAATCACTGGAGGGCTTTTTTGATCTGAGAAGGTTCAATGCCAATTTGAAAACTTTCCAAGCTTTGATTAGAGACCTACTTTACGCAGACAACACTGACTTCTTAGCTCTTACAGAAGCTGGCATGCAAAATATTATGGACCATTTCTCATCTTCATGCACAGCATTTGATAAGCCTCACAAAAACCAAGCTAATGTTTACTTCTGCCCCAAGAGAGCAATATATCAAGGCCAACATCTTTGTTCACGGACTAAGATTAGTGGTAGTTGAGAAGTTTTTTATCTTGGCAGCACAATTACAAAAGATGGCTTATTGGATACTGAAACATATCTATGCATCCAGAAGACCTCTGCAATCTTCAGAAAGCTGGAAAGAAAAGTATGGGCATCTTGTGACCTTACCAACCATAGCAAGGTATGTGTATAGAGCTTGCATACTGACAGTTCTTCTGTATGTCTCCGAAAGCTGAACACTACACACTAAACATATAAAAATACTTCAGCATTTCCAGCAGAAATGCCTGAGATGCATATTGAATATCAAATAGGAAAGCAGAACTCCTGATACAGAGTCAAGAAAAAGATACAAGGATTGTATAAGGAACAACCTAAAAAAGCTGGTATTTGACTTCAACAATTGGAAAGAGTTGGCCTTAGATAGAAATGAATATAGAGGTCAAATAAGAGATGGGTGTCAACTCTTCATCTGGAATACAAACAGCTGAAGTAGCTACTTCAAATGCGTGATAACCATGGACTTGATGAAGGTATCAACATGTGATTTCTATCAGTGCATACTTCTTGCAAAGGCTGGCTGGGGGAATCAGATAAAGTCATTCTCCAAAAGGCACATGGTGGTTCACAGGAATCAGACACAGAGGTATGAATCCATCAAGGATGTGGCAAGCACACTTTCAAGGTCATGCATGAGAGAGGTGCTAGGTGGGGAGTGTGTGCATATGTATCTATATATATGTGTGCATATGTATGTATATATATGTGTATATGTATGTATATATAATTGTGTGTATATATATATATATAATGTATTGGGGCAGCAGATCATTATTCAAACATATATTGTTAAATATAACAGACAACAGATGTCTATTATGCTTGATCATTCTAAACTCTGTATATTTGCTTTAATTTTGGGTGCAAACAAAGACAAATATTGTCCAAAATCTGGATATTTTTTATTATGCTGTTTCTAGATCACATGAGCCATCTTCAGAGTATTTATATATATATATATATATATATATATATATATATATATATATATATATATATTTATATATTGTTTATATTTTCTATATCTATAGATATAATTTATATATATATATATATATATATATATATATATATATATATTATTATGCATGTTTCATTAAATAATATAGACAAATTTTGTCTATTTTAAGCAAAATTTTTATCATATCATCTGATAACCTTAATAACATTATCATTTTATATATATATATATATATATATATATATATATATATATATATATATATATATAACAAATTTTCACACATTGAGGATTCAGACACAGATTGGGTTTCTGCTAACAATACGATTTCCTCCAGAAAATACACCATCTATAAAAGCATCTGTTGGTGCATAATTCTCTTTTTTTCTGTTTATTCCTCAGTTTCTTGATGAAGGACACATATGGTCAATAATTAATATTTAATAAATGTCATATGGTCAATAATTAATATTTAATAAATGTTTATCATACTGATAATATTGGTACCCTTTCTTTTGTCCTTGTTTTATTAACTAACCTATTTTTACATATATATATATATATATATATATATATATATATATATATATATATATATATGATATATTTTCTTTTATATACTATATTTATAGATATAATTTAAGTAAATGCTCTGTTTTTCAATTAAACAGTATTAATTACATTTACCAGTCTGAATGTTTGTGAAATTTTGTAGAAAACTGAGCATTTATTTAAATTATAAAATTATATCTATAAAAAATAAATATAATAAGCTGAAAATATACTAAACAAGAAGGAAAATAATAAAGAAATGTATATGAGCAGTGGATTGCCACCATAGAAGTGGGAGTAAAGAAAATATACTTACTGGAAGTGAGAAATCTATGTGAAAAGTGAATAGCCATAAGAGATGAGGAAAGTAGAGAAAATAGAATTACTGTAAGAAACAGTGTGAGAATATAGACAGATTTTTGAAATGATGCTAAATGTTGAAAAAAATACTGTGTAATCAAGGCTTCCTGTCTAATATTTACCTTTGATTCCCTTTACATAATTCCCTTTTTCTGTTTAATATTTCTCTTGAATAAAGCAAGAACATTTGGATTCCAGTATTTCTGTTCTCATGAAACCAACAGGTGTAGACCAGGTATTGGTTCTGACAGAAAGTGAATATTGTTCATTTCTATCAATGAAAACAAATACTGGGCATATTAAAAAAATGGTACAGGGTGTATAGAATGTTATATAATTAAATAGGAAACACAGAAAGAAAATTTTACATGAATAAGGAAGAAGAGGGAATTTTTAATGACAGTTTTTGAGGGAGATTAGGAAAAGAAAAGATAGTAAAGTAAATGTAAGAAAAGAATAGAGTGGGAAAATGTATAAAGAGATCAAAATGCAAAGTAAATGAGACAAAGGAAAACTGAAGAAAAAACATGGAAACTGTAAAGAAGAGAAAGGAAAAGGTAAAATGAAAGATGGTAGGATAAACATCATAAGATGAAGAGACAGTGATAGAAGAAAATGGATAAGGGAAAGAAAGGAATATTCACATATGATCTAACTTATTAGATTCTGTATTGATAAAAGATGGAATTAGCAAAAGATAAATATGAGCAGTAGATAAAAAAGTGAAGTTAATGAAGCAAGGGTTAAAAAGAAAGAAAAGGAAAAATATACTCTGAAAAAATAACTCCGCTTTCAATTTTGACAATATAGTTTTACTTTTATTTATTTTTGCTGCGAACTCAGCAAATATTTTCCCCTAAAATTAATTTTTCTAGATCAAGGACACAAAATATATTTTAATTATGCTTTCCAAAAAAAAAATCTTGTTCATATATAATGCACAAATTCTTTGAAGTAGGTCAAGGTGAGAACATTTCAATATTCCTCTTCTATATAAATTTGTTCACTTCACCCTTATGCAGAGAAGGCAGGGGTCAACTTCTTATTATCTATTTACACAATTTACATTGTTCAGACTCTTGTCCTCATCTTTGTTGTCATATTGACCATGTTTTGGCCATTGTACGTTCTGGCCTTCTTTAGGTAATTGGAATTTCGAACTGAGTTGTTTATTTCATCCACCAGGGTAGGTTGTTCTAGTTCCACATGCCATGCCCCTTCCAGATATCCTTGAGGACCCATGGCTCAGTGGATTAAAGCATTGGTTAAAGTAATCCAGTGACTTGACCCAAAGAGTTGTGAGTTCAATACCTGGCCAAGCTGAGGTGAACAAATCTTGGAGAGTTGAGTTACTAAATGGAATTTACTGAAACAAATATCTGGAAGTTTAGAAGTTAGTGATGGTTGTGCACACACAGTCACAAGTCATCATCACTGAGGGTTTGGGCATACTGGCCTCATTCAATCTGCTGATCATGCCAGATGATCTACATTCTCCCAGATACTTTATCTAAGGTCTACTCAGCATAGCAGCAGTATAAATCACAAGCTGCCTCTGTAGGTGCTAATGAAACACAAATGGGACTGAGTGAGTGTCTGTGACAGCACCATAGAAGAAACAAACAGTCACACACATATATATATATATATATATATATATATATAATTATAATTATACATTTTATCAGTTTGTGACTGGGAGGGATAATTCTGAGGAGGATATAAATCCAGGGAGAGCTCAATGTAGACTACAGAGCATAGCATAATGATAATAATAATAATAAGACAGAGACTTTAATTATTCATTTCATTTATAATTTTTATTTCATGAACACCAAGATGTTTATCTCATCAGAACAACAACCTGCTACACAAAAACAGGCTGGTTTTGTGTAGCAGGTTGTCATATATATATATATATATATATATATATATATATAAACATACAATTGTGTAACAATGAATCCATAGTAAATTCCCTCAGAATTTTTTTTTATTTCACCCCAAGCAAGGCTAATAAAGACACTAGAATGCAAACGGTTACTGAGTATTCGACAATATGAGAAAAATGACTATTAAAGATAGATAACAATAAAAGATTAAGAAAACGAAATGTAATGATTGGATTTAAATTTTTGAAGATCAAAGTTGACTGGGAAGCAAGATGCTGAAAAAGAGTTCCACAGTTCCAAGAAGAAACTCTAGCATAGAACTTATGGTTACATCTAGCAGCCATTTCAACTGTAAATTGATAAGAACTTGCCACCAATCCAGTGCTACACTTAAATCCATAAAGTCTAGGTAACATAGAGGAAATTTCATCAAAACAATTAACATGAAAGTATTTATAGAAAAGGCACAGGGAAGCTACATCACAGCAGTAGGAAATTGACTGAAGCCATTATGCCAGGTCAGGACCAATAACATTACAGATTCTTCATTGGATTTTATCAAGAATCTCTAAATATATAATAGGATCATGTGACCAGATGTGGCAGCAATATTCAAAGCAAGAATGACTGGTAGACTTATAAGATCGATTCTGTCAAGAAAAATTGTCTAGCACAACAATGAAACAATTTTCTTAGCTGCAGATTTATTAGTTGATTCAATATACTCTTTCCACTATGTATGAATTTAAAACATTAGTCGAAGAAGATGCAATGAGTCACTCTCTTGGACGTTATGCTGATGGAATGTAAAAAGTGTTCTCTCAGACAATTAAAATATAAATTTTGGTTTGCATGTGTTACTCAAGAGGTTTAAAGTAATGAACAATGTTTACAAACCCCAACTAATATGAACCTTTACTAGTATGCTTTGTGTGATCCTTATACACGTGCTTACTTGAAAGGAAATCTCTGTGTTATTTTTTTTAATCAATTCAACCCAAGCAAGGCAATAATGACACTAAGACACAAAGGTCTTCTGGGAGTGAAAGAGAATGAAAAAACTTAAGAATGAAATGGAAACCCAATACTAAACAGGGAACAAGAGATAAACCTTTATTCTTGCTCAAAAGACCAGAGAGGAGTGTAAACCAGATGATAAGTGACCCTATCTACTCATAGTGAGGAGAAAAAATAATTACTAAATAAAATTTCAGAGTTCAGACATTACATGCATAGCATTGAAATAGACTTTACAAGGAACTGGAGACCTAATCCTAACATAAAGCAAGGGGTAAACCTCTACTCCTGTTCAAAAGACCATGGAGGAGTGTGAACTAGATGATAGGTAAACCAATCTACTCCTATTGAGTTAAAGTAAAAAGTTTTTATGGTTGCATTACCAAAATGTTTGGCTCAGAATTTCTGCATATGCATAATTCTGTTATGCAATTCTTCCTTTTAATTTGTGGACATAATTCCAGCATGCAATATAAAACACTTTCCTTTATCTTCTATGAAAACTATTTAGTTGCATATTTTACAGTTGAAATGGCAAGGTGTAACCATAAGTTCTATGCTGACAGTTTCTTCTATCACTTCTTAGTTGTGGAACTCTCTTCTTGTTTCTTGATTTCCAGTCAATTTTGATCTTCAAAAATTTAAATGCAATGTCAATTGTTATCTTCTCATTTCTTAATTTTTGTACATGTATTGTTCTCTCGCTTTAATATTGTTTTCTTTTTTTCTCATATTCTCTAATACTCAGTAACCCCTTGCATCTCAGTAGCTTTATTGCTTTGGTTGGGATGAAATGATTAAAAATCATATCAAATCAACTAGTCATCAATGGTATCCACTCGGACATATGCTTAAGTATTATTAATTTTGGGACAGTATCTTAACTCTCAACCAAAACAGTTAATGAATTTAAAACTTAGTGGAATGAATTCAAATATATAACTTATAGTTCAGATTGTATTTTTTAAATCTTTTGATTTTTGTATACTGATGATTGCCAGTCATTTTCATGTTGAGCTTGCAGGAAATTCAGTTATAAGTTTATGTTTAATAGAGAGAAAGAAAGAAGCCATTTTGCTTTGGTGTATATTCTTAATTTTTTTCCTATCCGTATCACTTTTATTCCTTATAAATGACTAATTATTTTGTTCTAATTATTTGATCAAACAGTTACAGTTTAATAACAACTTTTTAAAATTTTACCAATATTTTTTTAGCTTTTTCCATTTTGTATCAACAAAAGAGAAATTGGTGATAAGGTTTTGTTAGTTTTAATATTCAGCTAACCACAATCTTTTCATATCTTATTTTTGGTTATCTGTTATATTGTCATTGAAATGGACAAGAATGAATAATGTTGGCATGAGCACAAAGATGTATTGTTTCTTTTTGTTTGGAAACTGTTTGCCATGCTGTGTTTTTCTCTGCTTTTATTCTTAATGTAAAAACAATGAGTGAAATATTGATCACCATTTTTGGCCATACTTTTGATTATGATTTCCCTTAAAATTTTGCCTCTTGCCAACTTTGCATCTATTAACATGGAAAAGACACACACACACACACACACATGCATATATATATATATATATATATATATATATATATATATATATATATATATATATATATATATACACAGACACACACACACATATATATATATATATATATATATATATATATATATATACACTCAATAAATTAGGAAAAGTTCAAGTGCATTAAGTTAGTAGAGGAGGTTATTTTTGTTTTTTCTTTTGTGTATTAGCGTTTATCGAAAAAAGTCAATAATAAGTATAGATGTAAGGTGTTTCCTAATAATAGATATTGTAGCTAATTAACTAATTACTGTATATTCCTAACAAATTTCTTTCTTAAAATGTTCTCAGAAATTGCTATTTAGTAGTGGTTTAGGTTTCCATATAACTGCTCACAGTCATGGACCCTAGTGACATGGCTGCCTGAACTGTTATAGTTATCGCCTTTGTACTGACAAAGCAATACTAAAAATATAAAGTTAGGTATCGCCTTGGACACTGAAAATCTATTCACCAACATATCTGTCAGTGAAAGAATAGACATCATAATAAAGACTTCTATAAACATCCACCACTTCCATCTCCAAAACTAAAACCAACAATTCTCAGTAAACTGCTACTGACCTGTAAGACATGAGTTCATTTGACCATTTAAGAAATATATACATGCAAAGAATCAGAATTTTGTATGTAAACCTTATAAAATGAAAACTTTAAAAAAACACATGAAATCAACAATTTACCTGCTATATTGATTATATTATATATATTATATTATATTTATATGGAATGGAGAATTGAATCAACCGAACAAGAGACCTGCATGTAGTGAAGTAAGCACCAGGAGTTACATCCTCTTCCACAATTGGCTGTTGAGAGAAGAAGACATTCTACTTAGAGTAGGTGGCATTGAAAAAATTTATATATGAATGATACTAGGCAAGTAGTAGCCAATAGTTAGCATACGTTTGGGACTGAGAGTGCAATATAACCCCAGTTTTTTCTCAGTCGGGTCGAAGTGCTCTTTACATGTGGACCATTAGCGTTTTGTGTCAAAGTGTTAAGTTGGAGTTTTGCATTGAGTCTATATTTACTTTACTTAGAAAACCAGACAAGATGAATATATTATATTAAGAAGGAAGAAGTAGAAAATTTGAAAACTTTTTAAAAAATAGCCTGGCTCTTAAATTCACATATGATCTAAACATAAATGACACTCTTCTCTTTTTGGATGTACTAATTGATTCAAATAATGAGAACCTGAAAGCCTCCATTCATAAAAAAAAAAAAAACAATTTAAAACCATGCCAACTTAACTGCAACAATGAATACTTACACATATACAAAATGACTGGGAAAGATAATTTTCCCTGAACTCTGAAGATTTTCAATGTAAAATTAAGATGTCTCCTTTTTGCTAGATAGTTGTTGGTTTTGAATTTGTTTATTTAAACAAGAGTCGGGATATTCCAGCAAATTAATGAGAAACAGGTTGAGATACATGAGTGAGAATCTTAGAAAGCCTTAAAGATCGATATACACTGTGAACAAATAGACATTCATTCATCTTCTATGAATATGTTTATAACGCAGAGAGAATAAAAGTAAACAATGACTTCAGCTGCTGCTGCTTTTGAATAAATTCAAGTATGATCAGAATTAATTTGAGAAAAGAATTCTTTAAAGATTTTTTTTTGCTGGTTGAATAGTCATTAAAATTCATGCATAAAATAGTGAAATCTTTTAACAGGAGAAATATACATACAATAAGATCAATGATCAAATTGTATGCAATCAATTTTATTCAGTAATTGATATAATTTTAATAAGATTTTACATCAATGTGTTATTTATATAAATTCTGTGGAAGAAATCAATTAAAATTGTTTAAGTCATGAAATGGTCAATATTTACTTTATGAAATTATGAAAAATAAGAATTTAAATAAGATTTATTTACAGTATTTACATGCAGACTATTGTCCACATCTTTGTTGTTATCACAACATCTCTGCTATTGCCATTCAACCTTCATCAGCTATATATTGATCCGAGTAACCTAGAGGAAAAGCTTCATTGAGTGCAGTCAAGTATGTCATGCAGCAGCAGCAGCACTCATCAGCAGGCAGGTTTAAGTCTCCAAAAGACAAAGAAGTGTCACATGGAACAATGACCTAGTAGATTAAAGTGTTGCTTTGTGAACTAGATGACATAGTAATTGTGAGTTCTGCACCAGGTAATATGAACTTGAACTCAGTGGAAACAAGGTGTGCAATAACTGAAAAAGTACTAAAAATAAGAACTAGCAAAGATATCCCTAGACATGAGGCACCTGTAGATTAAATAAAAGGTTCAGTTTGTAATTTCCTGTAGGTTACCTGGATCTATATACAAAGGGTATAATAACCAAAACATTGTGATAACAACAACAAAAATGAGGACAATAGACTGCAGGTAAATATTGTAAATAATAACTTCTCATCTCAGAAATTCAGGTAGCAAGGAGATTTGTCACAAATTATGTTAATGAATTAAAACTGTAACTAAAATTGGGTAACATTTTCAGTTGAAAATAGCTGATGGCACCAAACTTCTTTGTGAGTAATATATTTGTAAATGCTGGTTGTGTCGAAAAGATTAATGTGGCTGCGTGTTGAAGAGCATTTAACATTTATACATTTTTTTAATCAAGGAAAAACAATGGAAAACTGATTTTTGTTTCAATGATAAAATATATATTAAAATCAACAAATACAAAACAATTTTGTAATGTGAAATATTAAGGAGAAAAAAGTAGTTTCTCTTTTATCTGTTAGCTTGAATAAGAATAAATGTAATTAAAGAAGTTTCTTGAATAGAATGTTCAAAGTTCTATGTTGAAATAGAATGTTGTATTCAGAAGAACATACAGTTAATTCAGTTGTGTGTTATTTGTAACAGCGTTATTGGTAACTTGGCTTTCTCACAAAGAACTGATCGTGAAATGTAATTCAAGTTCTGTGTCTGTGTGTACGCAGTGAGTAGAATGAATAGTCTGTGTAGATGCGTGTGAGTTGCTGAATTCTACTGTCTATTTTTGGAATGAAACCCCGCTTTTATAATTACCGGTAGGCTCCGGGAACAAAGGCGGGAGAATTTTGAAAGAACACAAAAAATATCTGATTGGATGAAAAATTTTTAAAACAAAAGCATGTTTGTGAATTAACGGTAGGAAACATTCAGTGTGGTGACTACGATCAGTAATTTGTCCTGTGATAATCAGTATTTATTATTTAACCAATCACAGTTGTGAAAAATGTACGCGTGGCAAACATAGTAGTAGTCACTACATATTTATCTTGTCTTGGATATCTATTCATAAATTATCCCCATTATTAACCTGAAAATTTGATATTGGATAATCAGACATTCATGATGGAGGCATGGTGGCATAATGGATTGTGGCTCGGATTGAGGATTTGAGTTTGAATTCCAGTCAAATTCATTACATTCACTTGTGTGCTAATACCCTTGGGAAAGTAATAAATCCATCTCTTTCCCTCACTATGGATAAATAACAGGGTAGACTGCATTCTATAGCCTTTGCAGGAAACCAGTCTAAGAGAAGGAAAACTCTAAATTCAAACCAGCCTGGAGAGGGTTGAGCTCCATCGGGCTATCTTACCCAAGACACACCACTTCTACTGTGCCTGCAACTACATGTGGTGCCTGTATGACTCTAGTGAGTTATGTGACTCATGATCGTAAATCAAATATTCATCCTGAACTGTAAGTGGGGAATATTAATTGAAACCAGTCTATATGGAGATTATTTTGATTTGTATTTTTATAGGTTATCAACCATTTATAGGATATTTAAAGCTGAAAAAATTTTGTATTGTAAGAATATTTTCTCTGTTTTTTTTTGCTGGTGAATATAGCATTAACAATTTTTTTGAGAATAATAATTTTTATAGATACAATTCATACTATTTAACCCATAGCTGGGAGTAGGTGGATTCATACCTTTATCAAGGGTATTTACATGTGAATGTAAGAAAGCTAATTTGAATTTGAACTTAGTACTTCAGTTACTCATTTCAAGCTGCTATCAATTACACCACCTGCACATCCACCTATTTGAAGAGAATCAGACAAAATCAAGTCATCAATTCTCTCAGATAACAAGTCCTGAACTCTGAAGATTTTGGATGTAAAATTAAGATGTCTCCTTTTTGCTAAATAGTTGTTGGTTTTGAATTGTTTATTTAAACAAAAGTCGGGATATTCCAGTAGATTAATGAGATACATGATTGAGAAAGTTGCCTCTCATATGTGATTTTATTTTGAGTGTTTTTTTTTGTAATGATTCCTTTCTATGACCACTTATGAAACCTTCAATCTCTATTCTGATTTTTAACTTAAAATACTGTAGCTTACAATGAATAAACTAGTAAATTTTGACCAACAAGAATTTGTAAATTGTCAGGGTAAAATTGCTCCAAATGAGCAGGACTTTGTCCAGTTAGAATTGACACCTGCTCTGACCACTTTTACCCACCTTTCAGTCAGGGATCAAAGTGTAATATCTGTTCTTCACCTCTTTGTTGTGTTTCTGTCTTTGGACATTTCTCAAAAAGTTTTGAGGAGTCCTGTGTATTCCAACTATACAGCAGCACCTCTCTCATTGCACTAAAGAGGGAGGGTTGGTCGATACAAATGTCAGCATGAAAGTGGTCATAGGGACTGGGCAATTTTTGACCACTGTGAAGGGTGGGGAGTAAATACAGGAATTCACTTTCCTCTGGACTTAATCAAATGATGAAAGTGGTAACAGATGAATCATCACAGAGACGAGGACAAAAGAATTTGGTTTTAAAAAATTTTAAATGTCCATGAGATTTTATCAGATAAGTAGTGCATTTATTTGACAACAGATAAATTATTTATTAAACTAGTAGCAATATTTCTTTTTGGCAACCAACGACTTCAGCTCCATATCAAGTTTGTCTGGGCAAAAGATACATTCCATGTTTACAGAAGAATTTCTATTACAAAGCTTTATTCAACTCAAGATATGCATGCATGTTTCTAGGCTTGAAACCAAGATGCTATCTGTTTTTATTTGGAAGAATAATAATCCAAGGGGAAATACCTTTGTTCCCCAGTTATATATGCAATGGGGAGAAACAAATATTCATACACATACAAACCTTTATTTTATTATATTTCCAACAAATGAAGAAACATACTTTTCATATAACTAAATGTACACAGATGCATAATAACTAAATATGCATAGAAAAGAGAAAAAAAAATTTGATTTAATAGAAATAAATCCTATTTATCTATTTTATATTTCTATATAATGGGTGAAAAAAGTATTTGTACAATGCAAATTTCAAATTTTAAAACTTATAATTGCTTTAATACTCTATATTATTCAAGTGGAATATTCTAGAATGTTCCAATAATGTTATCAGTAGTTATTTTTGGCCTAAAAAATACAAAAAGAATATTCTGTAATTGATATTCATGCAAGAGGATTTTCATTGTGGCACGACATAAAGAATTGAAAAATTTTGCAAAAAGAACTGATTGTTAAGCTCTGGAAAAAATTACAGGAAAATCTCAGACAATTGGAATATTCTATCTACTACTATTAGCTAATTCATTGCAAGATATAAAAAACTCAAAAACCAAAGAACGGGTGCTCCACGGAAGATTTCTTCAAGATTTTCCAGGAAATTAATGCGTCAAATTAAACAAAATCCAATGGTTACTTGTCAAGAGTTGCAGGAGGATTTGCTTTCATCACGAATCTCTGTCACTAAATGAACAATAAGCAATAAAATTCATAGGAACCATCATGCTCCCCTTGGAAAACTCTACTGCTATTGAAAAGGCACAGAGATAGCAGGTTGAAATTAATTTATGAACATAAGGATAAGGAAAAATCGTATTGGGAAAGTGTATTACAGACAGACAAAACCAAAATTGAGTTGTTTGGATGTAATTCTAGAAATCATGTATGGAGGAAAGATGATGTTGCCTTCAAACAAAAGAACATAGTCCTAATAGTGAAATTTGGTGGTGGCAGCATCATGGTTTGTGGATGTTTTTCTGCAAAAGGTACTGACAACATATCAGTAAAATGTAGTAGAATGAATGCCACAACATGTCAAAATATTTTGGAAGCAAATTTAATCTTTTAGGTTGAAAATCTTGAACTTCCTTCTGATTGGATCTTTCAACAAGATAATGATCCTAAGCACACAGCAAAATCTACAAAGAAATAGCTTGCTGGAAATAATGTAAATATCCTGAAATGGCCAAGTCATCCCTCAGATTTAAACCCAATTGTGAATCTGTGGTCTATGAAAATTCAAATCCAATTGAGACCCCCAACAAACCTCCCAGATCTAAAAACCATATGCAAAGAAGAATGGAATAAAATATGTAAATTTGCTTTTGGGAACTATTGGTTGCTGTAGATAATTTTTTCTACAAAATATTAAAATGAAAATGGACAAAATGGACAAGTGGGACTTATCTTTATTAAATCAAAATTTTTTTCTCTTTTCTATGTATATTTAGTTATTATGCATCTGTGTATAGTTAATTATATGAAAAGTATGTTTCTTCATTTGTTGGAAATACAATAAATTAAAGATTTGCATGTTTATGAATATTTGTTTCTCCTCACTCTATATTTATGTCACAAAATTTCTGTTATTGCCTGTTGTGAGATTCAACACTTTTGATGAGTTGTGGATGTTGTTTAATAAATGTTTAATGCTCCTGGTACATTTGACATGCAAACAATATTGGAAGACTAATGTGAGACCAGGCAAAATTAAAAAAACAACACATGGAATTTAAACAAACAAATATTAAGTGATTTATTAATAGAACATATTATGAAAAAGAAATAGGAGAAATGGAATTAAATGCAAGGAGTTCAAAGCAACCTTCAGTATATGTAGCTAAGATAATTATATGATGATAGGAGCAAGAAGAATATGTTTTTTCAAATATCAAAGTCATCAAGGAAAGAAGAAGATCCTTTCAAATATTGCACCACCTGTAAGTATTGGCAACAGGCAGTAATACAGTATCTTGCCACCTGTGATTATCGTCTTTTAATCCAACAAGTCAGAAAAATGACTGTTCAAAGAGCATCACTCTCTTTCTCCAGATATATATATATATATATATATATATATTTACACAACACTGATTTTGTAATAATTTTGTTTTTTAGTGGTGAAATCTGGAGAGCAGTATTTTAGTTACAATACAGGATGGAGCAGTTATGAAAATGTTGATGGAAAGCGAATTTTGTTGAAAGAGGCCATCTTAGTCACTGCTCATGGTGAGTATCATGTTTCTGTTAAGAGGCAAAGAGATGAGAGGAAATAAGGATAAGAGAAAAGAGATGAGAGGAAACAAGCAGTTATTTTGAAGTAAAATATTGGCGAGAAGAATTAAATGTGATGAAAAGTTTTTTGAGATGAACTTTCCCTCCTCTCTTTGCTGCAATAAAGTATTTTTGCTATAAAAAGCAAAACCTAAATTAATCCCCTTTGATTTACTACCATTTCTTTTATTTTTATCCAGACACAGAAAATTACTTGAACTTTCAATTGTCTTGTATTCATTCTGACTGTTTAATGAGTCATCAAAATCAGGAATTATAGGAGGAGACAAAAACCAAAGATAGTGAGAAGATTTTTGTATTAAATGCCAGAATTGATGTGTTTTTATTATTGGACAAAATATATTCATGGTTTTGACCGTCAAAATTAATAAGGACATAAACAGGAGTCTTCATTGGCAAAAAAAATCTTCATTCTTTGCCTTAAAATCATTATGGTAAAGTATTGATATTTTACACTTATTTAAAAGTCACTGAGACTTTGGTTATGAAATCATCATAATCTACTAATGCTGATACTGACTAAAGTCAACTTAGTTTGGCACAAGGTCAAATAAGGAGAAATGGATGTGGGTCATCATCATCAGTTCCTTGCTTCAATCTTCAGGGGAAGGGGCACCTGAGGCACTGGTATTACTTAGATTCTTCCTACTTATAGTTCTTTTAGTGGGTTTTCAGATAGGCTGGTGATGTACATCTCCTCTGCAAGCAATATAGGCAGGAAGATGCAAAACAACAAAGGCTTGTTTGTTATAAAAATCAACTTTTGCTTAAATGCAAAAATTTCAATTTTAATACTTTAAAAATATTAGCCTTGAATAAATGTTTAATCATCTAGGTTATTTTTTTAGTACACACCTTTTGAGAGAAGTGTATTTTTTATGTAGGCCAGACAGTTTGTGCAAAAAATTGTTACATTTGTATATCTTTTTCAGCTCAGTGGTTAAAACTCCTTTAATTTGTGAAGGATCCTATTCCAGTTTATGGAAAATTCTTTTTCGTATATACAGACCAATGAGAGACATGGTCTCAGGCTCTAGTAACAAACCAAATGGGGTGGTGGTTGGGGGAAGTCTTGTGAGCCTAATTTACCAAGTATATAGAACTCAGGTTAGTAGATGTGAGGAGAAGATGTTTTGACAGCCATGAGACAAGGTAAATCAACAATTAACATCAAGAAGAGAGCATCTAAAATGCACCAGTTACCAGCCAGTTGCAGAGAGACTAAAGAATTTTAAAGTTCAAGTGAAACCTCACCTGTGGTTGGAAAACAAAGAATCAAAAAAGAATTTAAAGAAATTTTCCCAAGCATGAACAGCATGATTTTAAAAGAAACTTTTCAAAATTTACTTTATATCTCAGAGATGCTTGTGGGACAATTAAAAGTAGGTGTTTTCATTTTTTCTCAACAAAGATGGTTGCATGTTTGTTTTACTACTGCCTTCTTGAATTGTTTACACTTTTTGTCTTTTTCAAAATCTTTGTCTTTTTTGAAACTGTAATTTTTTACTTTTTTCATTGTTAATTATTTTATCAGAAAATGTTATCTTGCCTTAATAGGCACACGGAAGGAAATTTTTTATTTGTACCTTTTTCGTACTTGTGTAATAAATGTGTTTCCTTTAAACTTTTTGAGTCTTGTTTTGTGATATACACCTATTATGACTTACTATTCCTACTAAGTTTTTGTGTTTGACACTAGAACTTAGATTTGATAGGGAATAAAATTTTTATATAAAGTTTTTTTGGCAATTTTTAACCTTCATGCCTACAAAAAATGGTGTATCAAAAGGACAGTTATTTATTTGATATTGCCATTACTTTGACTGTAACTAAGGTCTGCTCAGCATAGTTGCAGTATAAACCACAGGTGGGCTCTGTAGATGTTGAATAAACACAAATGTGCCTGAGCAAGCGTCTGCAATAGGGATTGGCTAGCTGCCCTAATAGGCAGGTATCCTCAAATATGAGTGGCCAGTGACTACTACTACTACTACTTATTTCATGGAATTTATGAGTTCACTCCCTTAGTTACCAGTACAGGGGTACATTGGTTCAACTGAAAGCAGAGTGGCAACCACAGTTACCAATTTATCACTTTTTCAGTGCATTTAACATTTGCAGAATTGTTATACAATATCAGTTCTCCTATATGGCAGTGAATGCAGGACAATCTCATCACAAATAAAGAGAATTGAGCTGACAGCAGAAATGTGGTTCTACAGAAGGATGTTAAGAATACCATGGACTCAGCATGCAAATAACAAGGAGTTTTAAGAATAATAGAGACAAAAAACACAATTAGAATCAGAATGAGTTGTAATTTCTGAGACACATAAGGAGGAATAAGGAATTTGATGCTCATATGAAATTATTGAAGGCAAAAGGGTCAGAGGAAAACAGTGAGTAACCTACATAGAGAGCTTGTGTAAATGGATGGTAGAGTGGTTATCACTCACGTCTTGAAGGGATATACCACATCAGAAGAAATGAACATGTACTTTTTCTTATTAATATTTATTATTTCATTAATTAAAAAAAAAGAGCTAGATGCTGATCTATAGGGGTGAAAAGCAGTGGAAAAGAGTGAGACATAGCCCCCAAAGTAACAGGAGGAAGGTGATAATTTCAAAGGAAAAATTCTGAAAGTGACAAAATGTAGAGTATAATTACAGTAAATTGCATTCTTGGATGAAATAAAGAGTTTTATTCAACCCTTCATGCAACAGATAATCAAAGACAATGACCTAAGTATATTGTAACTGAAACATAGTTTTATAATAAGCAGTTGGTTGTGAAAGTAATAATGAGTATTAGATTTTTGAACAATGTGTATTTGTTTAATACATAAGGTGCCTTACAGAGTTGTGGGAAAATTGGTGAAATGTCAATTTCTGTTGCTGATCGGCAGGATGGTGATTAGGTGTAAGGGTAGTGCTAAGAGTTGACTGATTTCTTGGGTTGGTTTGACCACGGTCACAGGATATAGTCATTGGTTGTGTCAGATGCCCGTGTTGGTTGATAAGGGTCACGGTGGTTGTCGATTCATGATAGGGTGCATAGGTTGCTGAGGTGTAGTTGATAGGCCTATGTTCTATGAAATGGGGTCACATGCTTGTAGAGTTGGAGTTGCTTGTGGAGATGAATATGCTAAGAGGATGAGGGATTGATATAGCTGATGTGTTTCTACAAAATGTGGTCGCGGGGATGACTACAAAGGGAATGCCTGTAGCAAGTTGGTTATGCTGAGGTGATGGCATTGGCAATGGTGATGGAATTTAGGGTGCTGTAGTCTGTGGATTTGGAGGTGATGATGTTAAGATGTTATGAAATGTTATAAATCATAATGGCTGCTGTAGTCTGTTGGGTTTGCTGAGGTGATGGCATTGGCAATGAGGAATTAGGTGTAGCTGGATGGTGATGATGTTAAGATGTTATAAATCATAATGGCTGCTGTAGTCTGTTGGGTTTGCTGAGGTGATGGCATTGGCAATGAGGAATTAGGTGTAGCTGGATGGTGATGATGTTAAGATGTTATAAATCATAATGGCTGCTGTAGTCTGTTGGGTTTGTTGAGGATGGCATTGGCAATGAGGAATTAGGTGTAGCTGGATGGTGATGATGTTAAGATGTTATAAATCATAATGGCTGCTGTAGTCTGTTGGGTTTGCTGAGGTGATGGCATTGGCAATGAGGAATTAGAGGAAGATGTTATAAATCATAATGGCTGCTGTAGTCTGTTGGGTTTGTTGAGGTGATGGCATTGGATGGAATTAGGTGTGCTGATGGTATAAATCATAATGGATGCTGTAGTCCTTGTGAAAAGAGGAAGAAAGCTTGTAGCTGATGTTGTCGATGTTGAGATGGTATTCTGCTGGATCCCATGTGAAAAGAGTCAGGTAATTAGTCAAGCATGGCAGTGGTGACAGTCACATGTCGAGAGGAGTGGCCATCACAGTGATAGCAGCAGTATCCTGTGTTTCAGCAGGTGGGGCTTGATGGTTCACAACTGCTGGTGGCCATTATAGGTGGCATACTTTTAAGCAGATCTGGCAGTCCCCAGGGGCATCTCTTTTTCCACTTGGAATGTGATTGGCCAGTGTTGCTTTCATTGTATGGGCTTGTTTCATGGACCATGCATGATGCTTGTAGCCTAGGCACAAAAAACAACTTTTTTTTAATTTTGTTCTCTGCCTTCATGGTGTTCACATCTGGCTGGCATGCAGAATGAATCAGAAAGAGATCTAATTGCAACAGAGTATAACAATAGCAATAAAAACAACCAAATTAGACCCTACCTTTTTACTAGAACTTGATTATACATGATTTGATCCAGAAAGCAATATACAGCCAAGACAACTAATTGGGCCTACTTGATCTCTTTTTAACTTTGGCATAGATGTTTTCTTTTGCAGTAAAGCTTTATCACTTAGAGAAAAGGCAATTTCAAAACCATGTTTTGGCATTTGTAAAAGTTTTAATACTATCTGGTGCATTGACTTTCTTTATAAAGGTATTTGCATTACCTGACTGTCTTTATAAGATCTAAGGTTTTATAAAGACAGTTGATATTGATATTTGGTATTAATGGTTGTCAATATGAAAATGTGTATCAAGATTTTAAGATGTATTCTTTAAAACTTATTCATTATGACCAGAACAAATTATAATATGAAAAAAGAAACCTTGTCTAAAAATATTATTAAAATTGTCAACTGTATTTAATTTCAGTTGTCAGTGAAGAGTTAAATGTAATTTTATATCTCAATTATGTCATTATTTTACTTAAAATTTTAGAAATAGTTTTACAGTAATATTTTATAAGATAAAGAGGAATTTTTCATTAGGATATTTTGAGGTTTTGCAATAAATATTGATTGTTGTCTATTGTACCATAAAACTGCTGTTAAGTAAAATGAAATATTTTGGCAATATTAATTTTAATGATTTAGATGAAAGGAAATAGATTTAACTATATATTCAATTTTTTTTTATTTCATATCTCTTTTTATATATAATTATTATGCTTATTAGTATCATGAGTTATTATGCTGATGAGAATTATTAATTACATATTATTATGATGACTACATTTGGTTCGATTGTTTGAAAACCAATTCAAGTTCCAGTTTTTATTAATTTAATTTTGATTATATTTCTTTTTTTTTCATATCAATGCTGAATATTTTTAAATGGCAGAGTTTGGTGAGTATAAATAAATTTCTATTCCTCTCAGGTTTTGAAATAATAATTAAATTTATCTAACAAGCATATATTTACCTCATCTTCTAAATGTTTTGCTAATGAGAAAAGAAAAGAAAACACTAGGTGAATATAAGTATTCTAATTTTTTTCTGAGATCAAAAAAGGTATTCGCTGTTAAAAGAGATTAGTGTAAAACAAGTTGTTTTAGTTTTGCTGATTTCAACTAAGAATGCATTCAAAAACACTAATGTAGACTTCTTCTATACAAAGGTAAATTTGGCATGATCACATAGCACACTGTGAATTAATTCAAAATGGTTTGAAAAAATAGCTTGCTCTTTAATTCACACACTCTCTCTCTCTCTCGCTATGGGCCACATCTCTTCAATAATCCTCCACCACTTCCTGTCTTTTGATAACTCTTGCTCCTTTTATGATCTCTGTTCTACCATCCATTTGGTCAAACTCATCCAGTATGTCATTTACTTCTTCTTCCTGCTTCTCTTGTCTGCCTCGTTTTTTAAGGCAAGAGAAATATTGCTGAAACTTTCCTACTAAAATATGCAGTGTTTAGTTAAAGACATGTTACTGTTATGTATAAGCAAGAGTGGTCTCTCGTTTTGTTACTCTCCTCTTTGTGAGAGATATTTCTGTTTACTGGGACTATAACAGGGCACTATACGCAAACCTTGTATTCTCAGTGGAATAAAGCTTTCTTAAAGCCTACACCTGCATACTTTTGTCATTACAGTTACTATTAATAGAAAAGATAAAAAAGATGTTACTGAAAGCAGAAGCGAGAAGCGAGAATAAGATGATATTGATGTTAAAAAGATGTTACTGAAAGTAAAAGAGAGAAAAAGATGTTACTGAAAGGAGAAAAGTGAAAAAAAAGATGTTACTCAGAGGAGAAAAGAGAAAAAATGTTACTATAAATCAAAGAGAGAAAAAGATGTTAGTGAAAGCAGAAAAGAGAAAAAACATGTTACTGAAATGAGAAAAGTGAAAAAAGATGTTACTGAAAGCAGAAAAGAAACAGCAAAGCAATGTTTAATGATGGAGTGTTGGAATGTCTTTCCAAAAAAAGAAATCTATTGTTTAGTCATTAGGATAAATTTTGGGCAGTGGGTTGGTTACATCCTTATATCATAAGTAGGTGATTATAAATATTATATTGAAATATTATATAAGATTATATTAAAACACAGTCTGTTAATTATATTCATATGAAGAAATGATTTACCTTACTATTGATCACTTGAGCAGCTTTATATGAAAATGAAATTGCCATTCGTACATTATAATAAGCATCACTAACTGGGTACTAAATAGAAAATATTTCATTTTTCTGCTCTAGACAGTTTATGATAACCTATGCCAACATTTGAAATTATAAAGACCTGGAATCATTTGATTTCAAACTAGCAAAATAGTTTAGTGTTTTGTGTATAGAATTATAATTCACTGGAGACGGAACTTTTCAGAGTAAAAAGCAAAATCATATCAACTTCATGACTGCTTTTATTCACCATTTTATTTTCTTGAGAGAAAAATGCCTCTGACTTGGTAAGTTTTAAAACTTTCTTTTGAAGCTTTTCTATAAGAGTAGTCATAGTTTCTGGTTAATTCCAGTCTTTTGTAGAAATTTTGTAAAGTCTCAGCTTGTGTTGTGTTAATGCAATATAATACTGACTGTTCTTTTTTTGAATACTGATAATGAAAAATCAATAGAAATTTGCAAAATAGTTTATAGATTTATATAAAAGCCTAGTCACTAGAATAAGTCTGCACAGATGAATGTTCTTGGACTTTATGTTTTGTTGTTTTTATTACCATAGAGACTATTTTAAAATTGATGGTTTAACAAGAAAAGTCTTATTAATATGGTTATGCTGTAATTAAACATCACAAGTTAAATGCCTACACTAATTAATTTCTCCATTTGTCACTAATAAACACTGCTCATTTCTTAATGAATTCTACCATAAAAACATTTGTTTTAAAACATGCTTTACAGTGTTTGTTTTTTAAGTGATGCTATAACCATATAAGTAGCTTTAAACATGAAAATTATAAACACAGCACTAGCCTGTCTACATATATATGGAATATTAAACAGGAAGATGGAACAGACCCCATTTTAAAATGGGAAATAATAAAAAAAATATCAGGTAAAAAATATTGTTTATTATGTATGGAGTAAAAGTTAGCAATAGCTACCTTCAATAAACCAAAAAATTTACTAAACCAAAGATCTGAAATCTTAAAAAGGTGCAAAAGTATAAGAAATTCTGGTTATTGGAATAGAAGTTTGGGTTTATTTTTTTTTAATTGGTTCTTTCTTCTTCTGTCACATGGTTTTATGTTATTTTAGGTTTATGCTAATTTTAGTTTTTAGTGTTCGTTTTATCAATAAATACATTCTGTGTCATTTCCTCTTTAGCCAGCTTACAATGACGATCCATTTAGGTGAAACCTAGGTAGGTAGTTCTTGGCTCTTTAGGATTTATTTTATTTACCTTTGTTCTACTTAGAATATTGAGCACTCTACATTTTATTTTAGTTACTCGCTTAGTTTTTTTTTTCTTTGGACTGGAAATTTAAGACATTGGACGATTTTTTCACCCTGTTCAGATGTCTCTAGTTCTTTTTTTTCCAATTTTTGCCTCAGATACCAATTTATTTTGATATACTGGCAAATTGTACCATCCAGGTTTTTCTAACCAACGCAGTATAATTATTAGTATAATAAATACATATATAGATATAAGCTGGATATTGTTGGATATTATTTTTGAAACATACTTCCATGAATGTTTTTACAAATGTCAGTAAGTTATAACTAAGTTGTGATTTCTCAAATTTATTACATACATACATACATACATACAGGATTAATACAAATAAAATTTGTCACTTAGCTGATCAATGCTATATTCAACACCTCAGCTCCAGAATTTCGTAGACAAACCTTTTTATAATCATTCAGTTCACTCATCAGGAGATTTCAGTAACTGACTGTTGTTTCTCTCAGTTTTTATTATTTTTATGCTAAATTTGATGTAATTAATTAGTTATTAGTATTAGGTTGATTCTTTTTCCTCTTTTTTATGTGTGTCAGTGTGTGTGAGAGAGTGTGTGTGTGATTAAAATTATAGAATCCTTGAAAAAACAGAAGAAACCAGGCACAAGCCACCGGAGAAAAAGACAAAAATAAGAGCCACAAAGGAACCTATCACAATAAGATACAAACTGATCAATAATCTAAAAATTTCAAGTAAGAAAAGTGACCAAAAAACCAAAAATAGAGCTGGAATCCAATCCTAAAACCCCAGACACAAAAACTCAAGCACAATTTCAAGTTTCATGCTATGAGGCAATCTTCTTTGAAGCATCTGAAAATTGCTACATAAAATGAAACTTGAAGGCATTAAGAAGTTTTTGTGACACTGATGGTTTTAACTGATTATATATATATATATATATATATATATATATAGTGTGTGTGTGTGTGTGTGTGTGTATATATATATATATGATATTGGATCAGTATGTCCCTACAGTATAACAGTTATTTGAAATTTTCATTGCAAAATATTTGGTCTTTGTGAAATATTCTATTTAGTGCATTGACAAGGAAATGGATTGAAAAATAAAAATATAATGTGCAAATTCAACACTTTAATCAACATTAGGCAATGTATTTACTAATGTATTTATGTAGATGTATACTATATCAGATATATAACTAGTGGCAGTAAGAGGGGGGTGCAGCTGGCAAAAAAGTGTTGAACCTTGAAACCAAAGGGTCCTCAAAAAAAATACTTTTAAGGTTTTAAGCGGGTAGGGTGGCCTTCTTTATAAAAAGTAGTAGCAAAATTACGAATCAGTATTTTATTGAAAAAAATACAAAGGCTAAAACTAGTACCAAAGCAGCTTAAAAGTGTATTTTTTGAATTTTTATTGAAGCAAAATGCATGATGAGTTCCTCAAAGTCTAATTGTCATACCAAATCCCACTTGATCACAAGGGTTGCCAATTTGGTAAGATGGTCTTGAAGCATTGTTGTGCATTGATAGTTCTTTTTTTATTTTAAGTGATTAAATGAACGCTCTGCAGATGCAAATGTGGCAGGAATGACGCAGAAGATTTGGAGAGAAATGGAAATATTAAGAAAAATTCCATACAAACTCTTTTTTGACTGGAGGAGGAGCTGAAAATAATATGCGTGCTTTATCTTGGAAATTCTCTCCCCAGCACTGGTCCTAACATATGGGTTTTTTGAGATATAAGCCATGGTTTGGCTGATTTTTTGCATTGAGATACAAGTTGAATTTTGAGAGACAAGTGAGTTTCACTTAAGCATCTGCAGTACATGTGTTCACTTCTGCTCTGGAAGGATCACATGTGTTGTGTCTTTTTGCCATTATTTTGCACAATTCCTTCAGTGACAAAATGTTTCTGAAGAAAGTAAATGTAAAAGAGCAGTAGAACAGATCAGAAATATTCCCATTAATTTCAGTGCCGAAAATTGATTTGAGATATGAGTCTTTTGAGTTAAAAGCTCAGTCTTGAACTGATTAAACTCATATCTCAAGACATTACTGTATATATATATATATATATATATATATATATATATATATATATATATATATATATATATATATATGTATGTATGTGTGTGTAAAAGAAATTTCTACTTTTGGCTTGTTCCCAGATGGACCAGCATCATCAAAAATAATATTATTTTTCTGAAGATATTGGTGCATTGGTGAAACTTTGCTAAAATATCTTTTATATTTACTATTCCTTTTGACTATCATTCAACATTACTCATACTCTCAACATGGAAACCACAAAGACATACACACACACACACACAATGTTTATCCAGGGAAACAATTTTTGTTAAAAGTATTAAATCTCATTCAATCCAATATAATTTTCTTTTACTAATACAATGGCAAAGCAGGAAATGCATATTTTTAGTTACATCATTTTAAGCTTTAACTATTGAGTGGATTTCACAGACAGATAAGAGGAATTATTTTTCCTTTTTTCTCATCTGCTGCTTTTAGTGAAAGATAATTTAAGTCATCATCTAAAGAAAAGTTAAAAGTGAATTTAAATTAATAGACAGCTAGATATGAAAAGAAGAAATGTAGGTAAAATATATTACACACATATGCATAATATATTTTACTTATAAATTAATGTTTGCTAATTAGAAATTAAACAGAATACACATATACTTTTCCTGCACGGTAATTGCTGTCTCAGTTTAGGTTTGTAATCAGATTAACTTAATTATGGAATATTTTGCCTGGCATTTCTCAATATTGAAAGTATTGATACATGCCACAAAGGGATTAAAAGTGTATAATTCTTCTTTTAGTTTCATGTTATAATGCACTGAATATTAAAATAATATAATGGAATCATATTCTTTATTCAGAAATCAGTTGGAATTTTTAAATGACATGTTTTTTTTAACAATAAATGCAAAAAAAAACATGATTTCAAAAGGTTGATGTAACTTTGATGTAACTTTTATATGTGTATATACTTAGAATAAAATGTGGCATGGTATTTTTTTGTGAGCATCATTTTGATAAATATTAGATAAACATTTTTGCCTTTTGTGGTTAGCAATGATAAAAAAGAGTCCATAGAGTTGCAACAGAATATAACAAATTTTATAATTTTAAAAAAATTTAACCTGTAATGAAATATTATTTGAATTTTATACTGTGACTGGTAATTATTATGCATTATCATTATAATTCATGTAATTCAATATAACAATAGTAATGATAATTACAATGCAGTATAAACTGAAAATGGAAACTGCCACAGAGAAGAAAAACATAGCATCCCCACAAACAGGCTCAAAATCAAGGCCTATCAAGAAAGGTTCCGTATAAATATGCCATTGGTTAATAAAGTCTTTGCTTTTAGGTACTGGTAAGGGGCATAGGATTGTATTTTTTGTGTAAATCTTTATACAGGATAAAATTGAAAATGTATCAAATGCTGGATGAATATCACAACATTGTCTGAGAGGCAGAAAAACATGAAGATGATAATTATCCATTATCATTTGTGTGCTTGGAATGGGCCTGGCAATTATGTGATCTGGTGATCCAAAGAAGATTTGAAACTCTTCAAACTAATAGTATTATTGCGATTAGCAAAAATACTCTAAAGAGACTTGTTCTTATTTGATTGACAATAAAAATCACAAGATAATTATATAAAATGCTTTAAGTAAAATGATAAAAGAAAAATAATAAGAATAACTGAGTCTACCATTCTTTGGGACATGGATAATCATGGCTCTTCACAGTTTCCTGTTTCTTGTTGCTCCTAGTAATTATTGCTGTTGTCTTTGAGAAACCTGTCAAATAGGTTTATTTACTGCTTTCTATGTTTCAATTGGATTCAATATTATGATAAAAAAGAATACTTTTCTCAATCACAGCCATTGTGCTACCTCATTTCTTAAATGACTTTTTATTTTTTCTCCATGAATTCCTCACCCACATGCACACTTATGCAAATGTCAGTCTTCTCCTTTGTCCAGTTTTATTTTTTTAACTAAGCCATTGTATTTTATGAACTGATCACACTATAATGTATGACCAATAAAATCTTCTAAACTATTATCTCATGGAATCTCTTTGCTTTAAAACTTATATTTATAAAAAGCAGATATTCATTATTTTCTCTGATCCACAACCCATTTGTATCACTTTTATGCATACATTTGGTGTTTAGAATCAGAGCAAATTTTGAAATAAAATGTTGGGGTAAAAAAATGTATCTTATACACTGAAAAATACAGTCAATGAGAATATTGTCCTGAAAAATATAAACAATTTAGCATAATAATAATATCTACTGTGCTATTTCTTATATTAAGAGGCAGACAGAATATACAAAGTTAAAAAGTCAGTTTATTTTATATTCTACGCTTTTCTTTTAAAAGCAATATCAATCTTGTGTCTTTATCAATACATACAGTCTATGGCTTGGCTGCTTCATATTAAAACTTCTAATAAAAGGTCACTGAGAATGAAATATATGTTATTGATTCAAAGTTTAACAACTGACAAGTTCCACATCAGTTAATCTGAACAATATTGTTCTCATCACAAACTAAAGTAAACAGTTATCAGTAGACATTTAAATATGCAATAATTCTGGTTCAGGCATTTTGTCCCAATTATTAGCAAAACTAAAGTAAAATCTGCTGATTATCTTCTTTACAGGACTTCATCTGAGAATGACAAATTGTCTACGCATGGTGTTATCTGTAGGGAATTCAAGTCAAGGGATTAAATATCATTAAGTAGCTGTCTTTTGTTTGTTTTGAGGACTTCTATTTATTTCCCCATGATCTCCATCTTTATTAACTAATTGATGATTAAGTCAAATCTGTAGCCTCAAGGTTGGCTGCTTTTTACACTTATTTGTCTAGCAAAGAAGAATACATTACTCTTAATTTATGAGATAACACTAGTTCATTGTTAGCACCTTCTGTTCAATCAACTTTAAACTGATAACTGATGTCAAATGCCACAGATGATACCTCTGTTTTCTATTCTCTGTCAGCCTCAGGTAATAAGATTAGAAACAGTGATTTGAGCAACTGAGGATATATGTGTATGGTTCTTCCTAGTAGTGTTCTTATACTGTATATAATGCTTCTTGGTCCTACACATATTGGTACAACTGTTACCAAATGCCACACTATCTACAGATACATTAGGAGTTTGTGTGCATAATGTCAATAATGCTTTCAGTATTCTTACTCACTAACAAAAAAATATTGAGTCAGTTATCACAAATTACTGTATTACTTATGAATCCAGTAATGAATGATGAAGAACACTCTACACCATTCCATGACAATAAATAAAGCCACATCTTAATAGCATCAATATATATGTTCAATATTTAACCATGACATTGTTTTTTTTCATATTGAAGATAATGTAAAATATAAGAGAGTTAAGAATTGAAGAGTAATAAAAAGAATAAGAGAATAATAATAAAAAGAACAGAATAACAAGATACAGTAATCCTTTGTGTATAGATTGCTAGGGAGTATAGATTGCTAGGGAGTATAAGATGTAGTTAAAAAAAAAAAAGCAAGAAAATTCCATAGAAATAAAAGCTTATTTTTATGTATAATATGCACTTCTCAGACTTCTTATTCTCAACACCTTTGCAAGGTTCTCATAATCAGTGGCATGAGCAGAAAACATCAAAGTCGGTAATTTGTTGATTGCAAAACTTGTCAAAGGTGTTTATTGTGAAAATCATTAATTGCTTTTCAATAACAAATTGTTTTCGATAATTTTTATTTTGAAATTAAGCATCATTCTGTAATTATTTAACATAAATGAAATTTTTACCTTGGAATGATTTCAAGACTCACATAGGCCTAGACTCAATGAAATCCATTGGTGTGGTTTGATGCACGCTCTTCTTTAATGTTGAAATCAACACCTGAGAAAGAGATCTAATTGCAATGCAGTATAACAATTTGATAGATATTATCTCTCTGGTAAACAAGTGAATCCAATTTGATTAGATTATTTTTTTATCCATTTTGAGACCTGGGAAAAGTTCTAAATTAAGATGCAGAAGATGTTTGGACACAATTTTGGTTTAAAAACGTGCATCTTATGTCTACAGGAATACAGTAATTATTGTTACATTCACAGATTCTTTTAAAAATAGAATTACTTAAATGTTTTTTCTTTGATATTTATTACTTGAATCAAGTTCATTTACAAAATTTTAATTCTTTAGCAATGTAAAACAATATACAGTTGTCTTTTTATAGAGATATGTTGGGTCAACCAGAATTTCCTATCTCAACAGCCAGGAGTCAAATGACCAAAACCAGTTATTTATGCATAAAGCTCTGAATAATACTCCTGGCAGCATTGTAAACATTCAAAATTATTAATCGACCACTGAGAGCATTTTCTTCACATTTTCAAGGGACTTTTTTTGTGAAGCAGCACCTACTTAAGGGAAGCTATAAATACAGATAATATAGCAAACAAGTGTAGTTGATGAATAGATTATGCGTTGTCAACTCAACCGATTTACTGATCCACTGAAACATTTCATGCTTCTCTGATGTAGAGTCAGCAATGAATCCTTTCAAGGGATTTTATTAAACACACCTCAATGTATGTCTGGTCTTTGAACTTTTCTCCTTTCAAGGGGTTTTATTAAATATGCCTCAATATGTATTTTGTCTTTGAATTTTTCCATTTTCATGGATTTTATTTAAACACATCTAAATGTGTGTATGTAACTTTCCCCTTTCAAAGGGTTTTCATTAAACACACCTAAATATATGTATGTTATCTTTTCCCTTTGAAATGTGTATATTTGAACTTACTCTTCTTTTCAAGGGTTTTATATTCACCACATGGTGTATAAAATACACAAATAAATTGTTATTTGTTGATGAACAAATCATTATATTCTGGTTCATTTTAAATTCACTTATTTAAATGTCTTGCTTAATCATTGCATTGTATGTTGGGTTAAGATTGCTTTATTCTGGACAGCACTCAGAATAATTAATAATTGCTGATACTATCTTACAAGAACCAAACACTTTCTGCACCTCACAAATGGACTAGTTCCATAACCTGCTCCTGCGAAAGTCTGTACTCTCAACAGATTTATTAACAAACACATTCATATATTGTCTTTTGCATCTGCATAGGTATGAGATTATATAATATATAGCATTTGTCTGGACACAGATATATAGAAATCAACGCTGTATGATGATTAACAATTACCTGCCTTAAGCAATCATCGGATCATCAGATGTTCACACTGTTTATATCTACAAACATTCTATCTTTGATACTGAGCATTATCTAGGTTGGCAGAATTGTGTGTATTTTAGATGAAGGTGTGTATTCAATATGTAAATAAGGAAGATAGAAGAAGCATACAAAAATGTGTTCCTACTACAGAAATGGTGACTGTAGTGGAACAAAGTTCTCAATGTTTCTTTGGTATCTCCATTTTCTTTTTGGTCAGAAGTTAGGTTAGGTAAGTATAGGTATTGTATTCATAGTTGAGATCAAGTCAGCCATGCACAGAGGTGGAACAACCAAAGGAAAGATCTGCTTACTTTATTGTTAGAAGATTAAACATGGTTATGGGATATCCATTTTCTTTTTCTTGGTCCAGAAGTTAGGGTAAGTCAGTACATGCATCATTAATGTGGTTGTGCTCAAGTCAACCTTGCGCTGAGTTGGAACAATCAGAGAGAAATCTTAACCTATTTCATTGGTTGAGGTTTTTGGAAGACATGTGCAGGTGCCATGCGTCAGAAATTGCGAAGAGAGTTCAGTCATCAGTGAATTGAGGAAACTAATATTTTGCAGTGGGAACATAATTACCACATGAATCATATCTTGGAGCAAAGGGGAGAAAGAGAGTGGGACAGGAAATGTTTGCCTTTTTATAAGCTTCATCAATGCCATCTAGAACCAAGTGTAGTAATCATATTTCCAGCTTCTTTACTCTTAGCATCATAGGAAACAGTTTCTTTTACTTTTTTATTATTCATTATTATTATTTTATTTATCAATTTTATTTTATTAGCATTCTTCCCTAAGAAATATAGCAAATTTGAAACATATATATTTTTATACATACTTTTGAGTTGACCATTCCATCAGTGTTTATGCATCCAAATTAATATCAACACATACCATTCACTTAATATATTGATTAATACTGCTAAATCTGTGCAGTTGCAAGTATCATTTTTGGTCTTCTGCTAAAATTGGCACAATGTTACAAATAGCAATCACTTAGACAACAGTCACAATATCTAAAGTCGATAGCATAAGTAACTCAAAGAGAAAATAATGACATAATGAAAATGTTGAATTTTCCTGCTAGTTAAAAGAAATGGTTAGGAAGGAAGCCCTCATCAATACTTGAAAGAGCAATAACAGTTAGTGGACTTGCAAAACCTATTTTCATGAAAAACTGTTTTGAGAGAAAGATTTTATAAGTTTCAATCAACAGTGACTCTGTTTGGTCAATGAATGCCAAATGTTTCCTCGTATAAGAAAAATGGTGAAGCGCACCATTGCAATTTCAACATATGAATGTTCTAATCAGATTTTGCATCTATCTATCTATCTATCTATCTATCTATCTATCTATCTATCTATCTATCTATCTATCTATCTATGTGTGTACACATTTTATCAATTACTGTAAATGTCTGTCTAATCTGTTCTCATGAGGGTAGAATAATATATCTTTGCATGTTTTACATTTCTGTTATATACCACATATAGTTGGAAGAGTAACAAATGAAAAGAGCAAAGTATTACTGGAGAGGCAGAAAGAAAGGAAACAAATATGTTAAAATTATTTGTATTACCAGTGTAATGGGTCAAAGCAGAATGTCTCTCTTATAGGCAAAGATGGTGACCTAGAAGATGAGAGAGTTTGTGTATGGTCCTGGGTCAGTTGACTAAGGGATGAATTCTGTATACTGTCTTGAGTGTCACCAAGTGGGTCCTTTTAAGCAGTCAGGGTGGATACATGACATAGCATATTTTTTGTCATGCTTTTGCTTTAGTAATGATTTTTGCAATTGGCTCCAATGTTTAAATTTTATTTTATATTTTTGGTTGTTTATTTTGTAAGCCAGATGCAATTCTCAGAGTCCCTATGCAGAGAACTACTTTTTTTTAGTTTTAATTTTGCTTTCATAGCCTTGATATTTGGCTGACAGGGTTTGATGTGAAGTGAATCACAAAGAGGTTTTATTTGAAGCAGAGTATAACATTTCTCCTATGCAATAAAAGGATGACTGTATATGTTGAGATGTAAAATCCACCTCCCCAAAAGCAACTGAATCTTCTGTACTGATGGAGAAAATAAAATAACACTTAATTTCCTTCTATTCAAAGCCTTGAATATTAAAGAAAACATATTGAATATGAAAAAGAAACTATTTTCATATTGTATACTTGTTATTAAGTCAGTTCTCTAAGAGAGATTCTCATACAAAGAAAAACTTCAACAGTATCAACTTTGTCAGCACTTTTAGTTAAGATCATTATCATTGATATAATAAGAACTTAAATTCCAAATTGTAATTTTCACAGCATGATTAACACATGTCATAGGAGATAAGAAATTTATGCCAATTCCTTTGTATTATTTTCTTGTGTTTCAACCATGATGACTTTGTGCACTTATATACATGGATTGGCTGAACAGCTTTTGGCCTGACTCCAGAAATGCTTCCAACCAAAATCTGATGTTTAGTCATTTGGTCAGATTTTAGGTAGTGCATTTTCAGATCCCTCTCATATACATACACACATACATACATACATACATATATATATATATATATATATATATTTATATATATATATATATATATATATATATAAACTCTTAAAAAGATATAACAATATATGAAGTACACAGAGCTATGTAGGTAACTCAATAAGTTTGACATAAAAAAATATTTGATTTAATATTTAAAAAAGTATTTGATTTAATATTTAAAAATATCTTTATTGGTCAGTATATTTTATTCAGTGCTAGATATTAATCATATGAATCCAACATTATACAGTAGAAATTTTTTTAATCAAAATTTAGCAAATAGCTATTGGGCTATGGTATTGTTGATATATAAAATGATTAAAAGCTATCTACATATAGGATACAATAATCATATTGTGTAACATAATTCAATAGATTAAAACTCATAGTAAGTTTGATGACATAACAGGAACTAAGAGACAGATTATCCTCTTTACTGTTAGAAATCCTACTAACTAAACAATCTGTGATTGTATTTACTTCAAAAATGGTTTTAAGGAGCCCATATGCTATAATCTTCTAGATTATTTTCTTTTTCACATTTTTTTCTTAAGTACTTTCATACTCAACAAAGTAATATTTGATAGTTATTTACTAAGCTTAATTTAAATTGACATATGCTCACACTAGTTCAGAACTCAGAAAGAACTGAACCCCCTGCAGTAGCAAATTGGTTGACAAAGTAAGCATGCTGTCTTATGGTAGATATTCTAATTAATATATTGGGCACATAGACTATGCATTTGATAAGGTACAACACTAAGATCTATTTGAGCTGCTAGGAAAATTTGATTTATTTGTGAAAGATATTAGAATCATCCACAGTATTTACTGGGAAATAACTGCCTGCATGTAGATAGAAAATGAATTGATCAGGTACACAAAAACAGAAAGGGGTCATAAGACAAGGATATGTCTTTTCAATGGATTTATTTAACCTTTACAGTGAGATTATCTAAAGAGAGATAGATGTTCTGCCATGATTTATTATGGGTGTGTACAGCATGAAAAATATATTCAGATGACATCATACTGATGGCAGATGCAGAAAGAAAGCTGCAGGTACGTCTAGATGAGGTAGTAAAAGAAAAAAGAAAGTACAAATCATCAATTGTAAGGCAGAATGTATGGCCATAAGCAAGAGGAACAGCTGAAGATGTAAACTAAATGAAATAATGCCAGTACAGAAATTTAACTATCTAGGAAATGTTCTTACTAGAGGAAGTAACACAGAAATCTGATGGCACATTGAAATAACAGAGGATGTCTTCTATAAATTAAACAAAATATTAGGAAACAGGAAAATTTTGTTGAAAAAAAAAGATAAGAGTACTCAACAATTATTTAATATCAATTCTCCTATTTGGCAGTGAATGGACAATTTCCTTACACAGGAAACTGAAACTTGAGGCTACAGTGATGCCATTCTACAGCAGAATTCTGAATGGATGGGATATGTGAGCATTGGGGAAGATATAAGAAAAATGAGAACAAAAAGAACACTCTTGCTAAGGATTTGAAATTTCTTGGACATGATGAGGAAAGATGGTGTGGAGAATTATACAAGGGGAGGGGAAGAGAGAAACCGTGAGAGTAATCTACCTAACCAGCTTGTGCAAATGGATGGCAGAACAGGGAGTGGTAGGTATAGTAAGAAAACAAACATTACAAACAGCTACAAAGGATAGAAAGTTGTGCAGCATCATGATCACCCTCATCCTGAAGAGACACAGCACAAAAGAAGGCTACATAAAAACCGCACTCTCTCATAGGTTAACTTGTCACTCACAAAAGTATAATAATAACAATCAATAACATATCAATCATTCATATTATAAATAGTCAAAATATGACTAATAGCATAAAACAAATATTAGTAGATAATAAAACAAATATTAGATAGAAAGGAAATGCTCAAAATACTTAATGCTGTTATTATACAAAAGAAACAGCCTGTATTAAATAAAATATTTTTCAATACAGAAGATGGTATTTTAAAGTGTGCATAAAATACTTAATATGCATGTAAAATAATAGTAATATGTATAAAATATTTGATACATTGATTTCTTTAGTGCGGTCAACCTATCTGAAGCTGAAACCATTCTAGACATAATGTTACTTATATATATATATATATTCGAATTGGAAAAGTAACATTCCAAGAAATGCCAGAAAGTAGCCAACAAAATCTTGTCTATCTTATTGACAAAATAGAGTTCTTGATCATGACTGAGATGGTCATAAGCAGTAAAAACAAAAAAAAAATTGAACAGTTTTGATTTGAATGTACAACATTCTATTTGAAAATTAAAAAAATACCATAAAAATTGAAAAGAGACTTTATCAGTTGAATTTAACAAAACTTGTTATATTTACACACACACACACACACACACACACATGAGATAATGATATATACTTTTATATATCAAGAACAATATTGGGGAAAAATGTATGACAAAGTGGAAAAAGCTTTCTTGCAACACGTTTCACTCTAAAGGACTTCATTGGACTAAATTTGTTATGTTGGTTTGACTACACATGAGCACAAATAAGGGATGCTGGTATTTTTTTTTCATTCCTTTCAGTGTGAGATTATAACAGTGTGGCATATCTACTAACAAAAGTGATGGAATTAAAAAGAAAAAGAATCTAAATAAAAGCAGCTAGATTAAAAAAAAAAAATTAAATTCCCAGTGCCCCTTGTTCAGATGCAGATGTGTAGTTGTACAAACAAAACATTTTAAAATGTTTCCACTTTACCATACGTTTTTCCCCACATATATATATATATATACATATATGCACTGTTTGTCTCTTCATCAGTCTTTGTTCATTCATATTCATTGCATTCTATTTCATTCATTTAAAACACATCTACTGACTTTAACTGATTACTGATAAAATAAGCAATTGTATGTGCAGATTATCTGCTGTCATCACTTTATTTATGCTCAATACTAATCACATACACCAATTATTTCTTATATAAGTAAGATACTTTTATATTATTTTTTTTTAAAGTCTATTAAAATATTATAGATTTATTTATTCAGACAAATTTATTCATTTTGCTATTGTTTTCTTCAGGTATCTGTTATATTCAATAATCCTTCTGGGAATTTTGAACAAAACCCATTATTCAATCCATGCACATATATCTTCCATTTTACTCTCCATGATAGGGGTTATTGTGTATCAATTCATTTTTCTTAATCTATTCTTCTGCTGTTGCTGTTACTTTTTTCAATTGTTTGAACAAGGTATTTAATTCACTACAACCAAATTCTTTTAGCCAATGCTTTTATTCACAAGGCCAATTGTCCAATTAGTTAGTAGGATTCTAGTTTCTTAAACCTAATGTCTGTTCCTTAATAATTAAAATTCTTTTACTTACAGAAAATATGCTACAGAAAAATAGATATACCTGCATTTGTTATAAGTAATTTATAAGTAACTGTACTCAAATTGAACTATACCCTGTATGAAGTTATTAAGTAAATAATATAAACTTCAATAATTCAAATTTGGTTTGAAAAAAATTATCAAATTTTAAACAATCAATTTAGATATCAAGATAAAGGTTGAATTAAATTTTTAGCTAGTTTAAACATGTTTTCTTAAAGTTATTGGATTTATTATAAAAACTGCAGTCTGAAGTTATTATGCAAAAGCAGAAAATCACTTTTTACTTCAATATCAAGGTAATAAAATCATCAACAATTGATCAACACCTTTAATAGAATAAATAACAAAAATATATGATAAGTCTTTGAAGCATTTACATCTTAATATAGTGACTCTTCTTCTCAATAACAGCCATCAATCTCTATTATCCATTGATTTTGTTAAATATTTTTTACTTCACCAGGTTCAATTTATGACATGGTAGTTTTAATTGCTTCCCATAGGCCTGATTTGCTGCCATATTGTTTGCCACATTCATATAATTTCATCTTCACAATTGACCATAGGTTTTCGATCAGATTCAGGTTAGGATTTGATGGTGCCCATTCTATTATCTTCTCTCCTGTAAATCTTTTATGCTCAAATAATTCACAGGCAAGCTTAGATACATGAGAAGGAGAACTGTCATGCCTAAATACATACTTCACTTTGAATCTGTGAAACTGGGATTTGTAGCATGCATAGAATGTCTTGTTCATAAAATCGTAATAGTTAGCACTGTTCAGTTTAATTGCTTCATCAATTTTGAATGGTTCAATTATGGTTTGGTCAACAATTCTAGCCCATATCATAACACTACCATCTCCTTGTTGCCGTCTTTTAGCCACAGGCATGCCTGAATTGGATAAAATCCATCCTTTGGCCCATCCATCAGGTCTATCAAATGTCACTTGAGATTTGTTCATGAAAATTGCTCTAGAAAAGTCAATTTTAATGTATTTTCTTAGTTCAATTTTGACACTTTAAGATAATTGCTTTAGTGAGAAGAAGTTGCCTAGGAGTTGTTTTCCAGATCCCAATTCACAAAGTATTCTACACCTTTTGTCCTTCTTGATTCCCTCAATTCCAGCCTTTTCAAAGATCTGAGCATTGGTCAAAAGTGGTTGTTTCATTATAACTAGCTTTAGTTTATGTTCATTTCAAGGAAGCAAGTTCTTAAAGCCTTTTCTTTTGCTTCAAGTTCTCAACTTAATTATATTTTCAACAGCCTTTGTTATCATTTGATGATCTCTGCAAAGCTCCCTTGATATCTCCAATGTGGACATTTCCTCACTCAATTACTTGTTATTTTCTGTTTTTCAGCAGTTGTTAGATTTTCCACTTTACCCATGTTTCAGTATATATTATGGACAAAAAGAAAAAATAGTTTTTATTAGATTTCAGAGATCTTAAGTTAATACTAGTTTAGTTTGCATAATAACTTCAGTTAATCCAATTTCGTAAATTCCAAATATCTCAAAAACTAACTATTAAAAATGACAGGAAATTTAATTAAATATTTTAATGAAGGTGGAAATGGACAAGTTTAAATTTGACAAATATTGGTTCCAAACTTTTTGAGTTATTGAAGTTTATTTGATTTGCATAATAACTTTAGACAGCCTGTAAATCTGAAGTGACATTATTGTAATCTACACCATTGACATTAGTGTGGCTTAAGAAACTGAAGAAATACATAAAATTAAACTAAAAACAATTACTAAATGCATTATTTTAAACTTTAAAAAATGTAATTTCACTCCAGTCAAGGCAATAAAGCCATTAAGTTGCAAGCAGTTAGGTTACTGAGTGTTAGAGAATATGAGAAAAAAAAAAACCTTATTAAGTAGAGAGAACAATGAAAGAACAGGAATTAAGAAGACAAAAGATAATGATTAACATTGCATTTCAGCTTTTGAAGATCAAAGTTGACTGGAAAGCAAGAAACCAGAAGAGTATTCCACAAGCAGGAAGTGCAAGGAAAGAAACTTTTAGCATAAATTTATTGTAACTAGAACATTATATCTAGACATTTCAACTGTAAAATTACGAGACCTTACTGCAATTCTAGTACTGAACTTAAATTTATAAAATCCAGGAACCGAAGAAGAAAGCTCCTCAGAATAATTCTAATGAAAATATTTATAGAAAAGGCACAGGTAAGCTACATTATGGCAATGGGAAAGTGACCAAAGCTTAGATGCCAGGCCAATAATATTGCAGATTCTTCTTTGGATTTTATTAAGAATCTCTAAATACATAGAAGTCCCATACTGGATATGGCAGTAATGTTCTAAGCATGGATGAATGGTAGACTTATAAATGTGTAAGATTCTGGTAAGAGAAATTTTCTAGTATGACAGTGAATCAACTTTTCTAGTAAAACACCTACCAAATGACTCAATATAATCAGTATTCAAGAATTGTTCCAGTTCTACTAATTTAGTTACATTGAATTGTTTTTTCTTTTTATTAGACTTAAGCATGAAAAAAACATTAAGCAACTTGAGTACTAATTCTTGTGCAAAAATTATGCAGTTTGTGTATTGGTTAAAATCCCAAATTGTTTATATAAAATAAAGTCATGTAAATATTTATAGACATTTAAATTTGAAGTAAGAACTGTAAATTGATTTTCCTGAGGTCTAAAAACCCATTCTCCAGACAATAGAACACTGTCTATATATCTGAAAGCATTCTGTGATTTTTGCCCACAGGTATTTTGGAAGAAGGCTCATATGAAAAAAGCTATGTTGCTTATCAGAACAGAGATTTCAATAAACAGCTAAAGGTGAGAATGACTAAGAGCTTTAAACCTAGAAAAACATACCATGTAGATGGGGAAAATTTGGTCAGTCAAATTTGATAGAATATAAGATATAATTTGTTTTTATTTTTGTGAGAGCAATCAGTATTTGTGTATGTAATTGTTTTACCATTTACTGTATTTTTAGTACCAAATCCTGAGTTTCAGATGTAGAATGCAAGAAAATAGAGTAAAAACAATGCTGATACTTAAACATACACAAATAAGAATGTCTTTCTATCATATTTTCTCATTATCAAAATATGTTTATATAGATATAAGATTATATAGAAATATATTTTCAATCTTATATTTATGCATACTGTCTGCATATTTATATATTCATATATTTACATGTATAGATATATATTCATATATATTTGCATAAACATGAGTATATAGTACATGGCTATATATCAACAGATCTATATAAGCATATATGTATATATATATGTAAGCATATACTGTAATTAGATATCTCAGAAAATGTCTTTTTTTGTATATTATACCTATATCTATATACACACATTATAAAATTATCCCACTGGACAGAGATGTTAACATTTGCATATTTATGGTACATTTGTATGTATCTATATACACACTTGAACATACATAATATAAAAATAATCCTAGAAAATAGATATTAACATTCACATATTTGTCATATAATGCTGGATATATACAATATTGTGCAGAAAATGTTGATGTTGCATATATTTTCACATATATCTCTGTCAATACATAAAAACACATACATTAAACTGACAATAGAAATAAATTGCTTTTCTTCAAGTAAATAGTTATTCTTTTTGCTAATCATAAACTGAAAAAAATAAAATAAAGAAATTCTCTATATTTTTCTATTGGCTGTGTAATTTTAACCTTCATTGTCCTCATGGAATGACCAAAAAATACTGAATGTTTTCCTTTCTCATTTATCTTTCTTATTTACCTTTCCTACTTTTAAGAAAATCTTGATAACTACAATCATATTGTATTTTCTTTCCTATAATTCATCCAGTGATTTTCTATTTTCCAGAAGGATTTTGTATAAACTGTACGTTTTGTTTTTCTGTAAAATATTATCTACTTACTTCCTTTCAAAAGAAAGACCTGATCAGATTTTGTCTCTTTTTCATTCATCAACTATTAACATTCACTTGAATGATTCAGGATAAAAACAAAAGTACTTAACATAAGGTTGTTAACATTTTTCTTTTTTTAATTTACATACATACTCATGGAGGAGGCATGGTGGAGTAATGGATAGAGGATCAGATTGAGGAATCAGAGAGTCAAGTGCGAATTTCAGTCAAATCAATTACATTCAATTACATGCTAATACCTTTGGGAAAGGTATGAATCATCTTCTTCTCCTCCTCCCAGCTATGGGTAAATAGCAGGACAGTTTGGGTTCTCTAGCCTTGGAGAAAGAAATGGCAACCTAATGTGAGAAAAAATCTGCCTCATCAGTCATGCATCAAAAGGTACATGATTGCCTAAGCATTTATCACGTATGGCACATAACTGACTGACATACTCACTAGTTTTCTTTTCATACTAATAAAATGACTCCTAACATTCTGCTGGATGTATTTTGTGCCTAAATTTTATGCCTAAATTAGTCTCAGATTATTTACACTATTTACATTGTTCAGTTTGTTGCCCTTGTCTTTGTTGCCCTACTCACAACAATTCAGCTGTTGTACACTCTGGCCTTCTTCAGGTGATTAAAATTTCAAATTGAATCCTTTACAATACCTCATTTCAGAAATATAGACAGATATGGTCTCAGATTAGTTCAAAAGTTTCTCATACCAGAAAGTTCTTTCTGTCTTTTCAATGTCAGCTACTATTCATACATAAGCTTCATTTTATATTTGTCACAAAAAGAAGTTAATTATAACGACATTTGATTGATATTTCAACATTTTCAAAGTAATGTTTTTTTTATATGCATTATATACAAAAAAACGTAGTTCAGGAAAGGAAATAAATATATATGTGATTAGCTGTTGTGTGTGTATTTGTGTGATGCACCATATGGTTTGGTGGAAACAAAAAAGTCAAGGGATTAAATCTTTCTGGAGGAGAAATGAGACTTGTATTGTCCTTATAGCACCCTGCTGATGAAGAAAGAGAAAAAAAGAAATTTTGAGTCTTTTCATTTTATATTACTTTATACAAAATCACTTAGTAGACATTAAGAGAAATCTCCTGAAAGACCAAGTGATGTAATTCCATATCTGCAAGATTTTATACTTCAGACTTCTTCTATTTTTCAAGTATATTTTATTTATTGTTTTTTATTTTGTTCTTTTGAGGTAAAGAAATTATTTTCAATTTGAAAGTCTTTACTGATATTAGCTGGATTGTGCTATGCTTTGTTTTTTTGACAAAGAATAACTACCATTTTAATGCCATTTTCTCTTGATTTTATCTCTTACTGTTATTTTAACTTTTATACAGTTCCTTGAATCCTTTTATTCATCCTGAAGAATGAAAAAATGAATCTTGGTTTATCAAACGAGAGTTACAGATTTTTTTATGAAATTCCAACCGAACTTTTCTTGCTTGTTTCTATACTAAATTGATTTTTAGTGTATAAGTTACCTTGACATAAAACCAATGCAGCCTTTTTTCTTCTTTTTCTCTTTTTCCTACTCATCTTTATTTTTTCAGTTCCTATTTACCCAACCTCATTTTCCTTCTCATTCACATAGATATTTTCTTATTTAAAATAAATGCTATCTATTATATCTCATTTGGGCTTTAGAAAAGAAATGACAGATTTGCTGCTTTTATAAACTTATGATTCTTGCATTATTTTAGTGGTTCTCAAGCAAGAATACAAAAGCATGCAAATCCAAAATTGTAATGAATACATTTGCGAGATATGCACTATAAATTTTGTTTTATACAACAATATTATTATTATTATTATATTATTATTATTATTATTATTTGATCTTTATACAAAAAGAATAATAAAAATCTTTATAGAACACGTCATTATTTTAGTTTTCACACTATACAATATCATACTTTTTCTTAATATAAATATTTCAGAATTTACAGTCATTCATGCTAGATTTTTAAAAAGAGGGAATTGACACAATTCTACACAGTTTTATATCTTTTTTGTAATCTTTAAAATCCTATGAGTACCGTCAAGAATTCTTTTCATGAAGTTAAATGTTCAACACTGAATGGTCTTCTTTGGGATTATAATGTAAGGCAATTGTCAGTAAGCTAGTTGTATTAGACAATTATTAGTATAAGTTCTTCCCTCATGGCTGATGGCTCTATGCCAAGCTGAGTAAACATCATAATAATAAAATGTCCACAATTAATATGATAAAATGATCACAATTAATAAAAATCAATAAATTTTTTAGTCAACCAGACTGTACACAGATTTTGGTATGAAGTATGAAGACTCAGTTAATCCTCTTAAAACAAGCAATATACAAGTGCCTAAAGTGAGTTTTCAATTTTGCCTTTTGGTAAGGGGAGGTCACTCATGACAAAAAGTAATTTTCAACATTTGTATTTTATGGGTAAACTCAATTCTTGTTTACTGTCTCTTGTCTTAATTGAAAAATTGTATGAATATAATCTCTAGCAAGTATATAAAACTGGTCTTTTGCTTCTTCTATGTGACATGTCTCTTCAGGATGTGTGCTATCATGGCTCTCCACAATTTTCTGTCCTTTGTAGCTCTTAGTAAATTTTGTCTTTTTGGTATCTCTCCTAATCCCTGTTCTACCAACCATATACTCAAGCACCTTAGGTAGGTTATGCACTACTTTCCTTTTTTCCTCTTGCCTTCAATATGCCCTGTAAGTATCAAATTTTCCAAGCCCTCTTTCTTCATTATGTTTCCTAGAAATTTCAACTATCTCTTTCTGATATTAAGTGTAAGTGTCCTTCTTATTGCCATTTTCTCTAAAACTTTGTCATTGCTCACATGTTCAATCCATGGTAGTCTGAGCATCCTTCTGTAGAACTACATTTCTGTTGCCTCAAGTTGCTTCTTCATCTCTGATGATATGGTCCAGCATTCACTGCCATATAGGAGGACTAACATTACACAGGAGTTCAGCATTCTTTTCTTTGTTTCTAATGAGAATTTCTTATTTCTAAACGCTTTGCTTAGCTTTTGGAAGGCGTCTTTTGCAATCCCAATTTACCTTCAAATTTTGGCATCATATTTTCTATCCTCTGTTAAAACACTTCCCAGATATTTAAATTTTTGCAATTGACTGATTTTAGTATCTTTAATTTGTAATTTAAATATTAGGCTCTTCTTTTTACTGACAACCATACTTTCTATTTTCTTACAAGTGATGTTTAGTCCTTGCTTTCATTTACCATTTTCTGTAGACGTTCCTGCAGTTTCCTTTCTGTGTCTGCTATCAATACTGTGTCATCTGCATATCTATTGCCACTAAGACTGTGGCCACCAATAATAAATCCTAGTAGGACTTCTAATTTTCTCAGAATCAGCTCACTGTAAAACTTGAATAGGTCCAGTGAGAAGACATATATTTATCTTTCATCCCCTTTTATTTGTGTGTATTTACTGAATTCATTTTCTCTCTGGATGCAGGTGGCTTGTATTATTCTAATATAATATCTTTCCTAAATATATTGTAACAAAGAAGAAGTTGTTGTTCATCCACTGCAAAAAGAATTTCCACGTCAATATGCATTGTTTGTAGCCATAAGCAGAATTGATGTTGGTGCAATTCAAACTCAGATTAACCAGTTGAGGTTGAATGAATAAAATGAATGCAGAATAGACAAGCCAGGATGTTGGAAGAGTGATGTGATTTGCATATACATATATGATTTTAATCCAAACACCCAGATCAAGTACCTTGCAATACAATAAAAAATCAAACAAGATTGACAGTCAGGAGAAAGGCATTCTTAATTGTGTTTCTAAGGACAGCTAGGACAAGCAAGAAACTGAGAAGAGTACTACTTATTTATTGACTTCCCCAAAATGGAAATGGTGAAACTCAGCAGTGATGTAATAAAGCTCTTCCATAGTGATGGAGATGTAGTGGCATGGCTCAAGAAGGTACGGCTGGTGGTGAGACTCCAGAAAATAGAAGAAATGGCAAGCCTTTTACCTTTATATTTAGAGGGAGATGCACTCCAACTCTATTTGGAGATAGATGAGGAGCAGAAGACAAACATCAGCCTAATTGAAGCTTGGTTGAAGGAGACTTTTTCAGATGGGGTATTCTCTGCTTATGCAAAGTTTAAACAGATTAGGTGGACATGAGAGTGCATGGATGTTTATACCATCAAAATATGACAACTTACAGGAATGGCAAGGCTCACTGGGTGCAGTCTCGAGGCAGTGATGGAGCTGACATTTGTGACAGGTCTCCAACATCTCAACAGAATTGCAACAAGCACTGGCAATCAAAACATTGACCGTGAGAGATTTGCTAACATGGGTGAAGGTGCTGACAAAGATACAGCTGAAGATATGGTTGCAGCCATGCAGTTACCTTGAAGTGAGGTCAGAATTCTGCTTAAGCTGAATTCCCAAACAGGCATCAACTGTTACAGGTGCAGAGGTCAGTGCCACAAGGCCAGAAAATGTGTAATGAGATGGCCCAATGGGACAAGTATCCAGAGATTGTGCCAAGAGATGCAATGCTTCAAGTGCAATAAGATTGGCCACTTTGCATCAGAATGCCAGGGAAATGCTAGCTTGTGAGAAAAGATGTCAGTGCTAGTCTACTTCACAAGAAAGTAAAAACAAGGTGCATCCTGTCATTCATGTACTTGTTGACGGACGGCAATACACAGCCCTAGTCAACACCAGCTGTCCCAAGACAGTGATGAGTACATCATTATGCTGCCAATGGAGATGCCAGAACATTGAAGTATTAACTGCAGATGGAAAGATTCTGACATGCCATGGAATCAGCCAAGTTGAGCCTGTGGTGGGCTGCATGCACCCTTTGCACCTGGAGATCCTAGTCGACGAAGGAAATCTGCTAGGTTTTGACCTCCTACTGGGATCTGATAATATCAAGAATCTGAGGAGAGTGAACCTGACTGAATTGGATGAGATTCACTTTCTAGCAGAGACCTTACCAGGATGTGACATGATCAAGATTTATGAACCCAACTTCAGTGCCATATTCAACTAGTAGATGAAGGTATGGACCACCTCATGGAAATCGTCAGGTGGTCAGATATGTAAAACTGATAGAATATATGAAATTAAGAATTCTTTTTAATGAAAATTTATTATAGATTCTACTTTTCAAAATGGCTTTAGAAAAGGAATGACATATTTACTGCTTATATAAATTTAAGATTCTTGCATTATTCTAGTGATTCTCATGTATGAATAGAAAGGCATTCAACTCCAAAATTGTAATAGATACATTTGTACAAGCATTTTACTTTTTGTTTAATCTTCTTTAACAACTGATAAATACTGGAAGTGGTTCATATTGTTTGAATATACAGCCACAACAGTTGGAAAGAGATTATTCAAACTGCTATGGTTTAAAACCATTATTTCTTTCCCATGTAAGTTAAATGAATTCCTCAGCTGTCCCAGCATCTCCAACAGAACAGGACTAATTATTCTGGAAACCGCTGAACTGAAGGAAACGTCCTATTATATTGGAAACCAACTTTTCATCGCCAAATTACAGAAAATTATTCTGATTAACCCAATTCCAAGAGTGATTGAAAATGTAATCTTGTTTTAAGAAGAGATTATTTAATTATCATTACATTGGGGTAACTTAAAGGAGATTTAAATTTATTTTAGCTGTCAAATTCTACACATCTGTAAAGCTTTGGAGAAGTTGTGTACATTTGACGAAAGAGATTAACTCAATAATATTTTCATATTCTACAGCTCAGGCTATAATTCACTTTAATCAAAACCAAAACTAATTGACTAACATCCTCATTATTTAAAAATTCCTGCTTTTCATGGTCAGGTAGGATGTTTAACTCCTTGAAAGAAATTAGATTTAATTCAATAGAATTTAATCTGCTTGGAGCATCATTTATATCCCATTTGAATAATTTCATTGGGATTTTATCTGTGACAAAGTTTATTTAGAATTTTTATTAATTTTTTATAACTTTCAAAATAAGTCACTGATATAGTGATGTAACAGGAGAGATATATGGAAGAAAGATTTATTCTCCCATGTGCATTTACCCCATTATGGTCATTATTATATCCGTGATATAATACCATAGTTCATGGATGGAAGGGAATGGCTGAAAGTTAAAAGAATGACAAACATGCTGTGTTCTTGGAAAGACTTTTATATGCCAGTGATGAAATATTTTGTTTATAATTGAAGCATTTTATTTTTGTGAATGTATCAAGAGAAAAAAGAGAAAAATCAGTTTTTCTTAATACCAAGGTAATCAAAATCTTTATACCAGATAATGTTTTGATAAACTTAATTTGTTATCATTCATTTGAATTCATTTTAATTTTAATCACCAAGCTTTGTGATATTCAAATCTTTATTTCATCTTTCCTAGCTGAAAAAAAATTCCTTAACTTGAAAGGACATGTTTTTTAAATTACACATTAATAAATTTATTTGTTTTCATAAATTATATTATATATTTATTTGAATGTATTTATAAATTCTGTTTGAGTCTTCAAGATGCAATTATTTTGAATGAAGCAGATGGTAAAGGAAATAGTAGGTAGCATGAGAACAGGAAAATGGAAAGAAAACTATCCTACCATTTTAAAATGACTGAAAAATCTATTTAGCAGTCTCATATTTATAAGAAAGTGAGTCTCTTAAATCAAATCACTTGTGTAGTGAATTCATTCTTCATTAGGTGTCAAACTAATATGATCATAAGCTAGTTTAAGATACGCTTTGTTGGTGAATGTAAAGGAATATTCCACTCACCAATTCTTAGCCAGCATTAGTAAAACTGGTTGGCTGTACTAACATTGAATTAGAATGGTGCAAAAAGACAAGTGGACTCCATGGCGAGTGTATTTGTATATTTATATATAAATGTTGTTATCATTTATATATAAATATACAAATAGGAGACAGTCATCCTAGGAAGTATTAACAAAATAAGTTGTCCATATTGCCACATATGTTATCTCATACTAGAAATAATAAGCAAAGAGCATTAAATAATAGTTTAGCAGACAATTATTTTTAAGGGAAGTGTATCACTGCTCTGACTTCCTGAGGTTGACCTTTGAGGTCAGGTGGAAGACAAAACAAGGAAGTTGATTTTTATTGGCTGACCCAGTGTGAGAACAATAGATAGAGAAAGGGTTTTCACTGAGTTGAGTCTTAACCATCAAATAATGTAGGCATGTTTTCTTTTGTGTCTGAAATGGCTCTGCAGTTGGGGAGAGTAACCTGACTGGATAGGTAGAAATGTACACATCAACATGATTAAATAAATAGCTAAGTTAAAATTTCCTGTGTTGATGTCTTTTATCTCTGAACTTAAAACAACTAGTGATCACCACCTGAGAGAGAAGAATGCAACTTTATAATAGAATTGACACTATCACCCCCCCTCACCCCGAGCATAAGAGAGAAGATATACAAGAGAAATACTGGCAAATGAAAGAAAAGACCTCTTACTTGTATTTTAAAATGTTTCACCACAGATAGCCAGTATTTCTGATACTGGGATAGATGAGAGAAGACAACTATCAAATTTGTGTGCCAGGAAGTGAGTAACTTGGTTGGATTGAGTTTCCTACTTGTGCAGTGCTGTCATAAAACACGTTATATATGAGGGCATATAATTATTTTGTATCTCAACATAAATTTTTGTTGCATGCCATCTGGTTGAAATTGTTAAATATTTTCTCCCAGTTCCAAAGGTTATTTTTCAATCTGAAGATTTTGAATACAGGCTTTTCTAGATGAGATCGTCTTCACTTAGAAGATGTATTTAAATGTCTTCCTAAACCTTATTAGAATATCTTTTGATATTTCAGTAGTAGTTAGCAGTTTATACCTGCAGACTAAACAGATGGAAAGGTTTTGTAAATATGCATTTGAAACAGGTAAATAAAAAGAAGAAAATTCCCTTTTTAAAGCATCTATATGCTTATTTTCACTTTAAACAAAACAGCAAAAATGATATTTTAACTCAGGTTTCTGAAGATGTGCAACACGTATGTCCAAACAATAACAGTTTAATCACAATTTAAACAATATTCATTAAAAAGATATATTTCTTGAATATTACCCACTTACTTTTGCCTTACCAAACTTTGAATTATGTTTTGCCTGACCTTTCAACCACCTGATTCTTTTATATAAACATATGCAACAAAATAAATCCTTACTTTTCCTTTGATAAAGTCCTTCAAAGGACAAAACACATTGGCTAAGAATAATTTTTCCATTTGTCTTTTTATTCATTTTGTTCCTTTACAGATACACACTATCTGAAAATTTATGCACCCCCCATATATATATATATATATATATATATATATATATATATATTATCAAAATGTTATTTTTAGTAATACTCATATTTCAATGGATAGACTGTTTATTTTTAAACAGTATTTTATTTTTGTCTACTGGCCTGAATATTTAAGAAATCTTATTAAAGAAATATGCTGGACGACGTATCATTTAAAGTGATAAAAATATGTTGGATTAATAAATAAAAATCCATTACTTTAGAAAAAAAAAAAATATATATATATATAAATATATATATGTGTGTGTGTGTGTGTGTAAACAAAAATGTTATGTTGATAGAGTAGACAAGCCATTATCTTGTAATTAAATCTATTTTCTTGTTAAATGTACACAACATTATGTCAATCATAATGTAATTTGCTCGGCCATACAATTTTATTCACAAATGGACTTTGTCAATCACTGACAACAACTTTCTACATGGCTAGGACAAATGAACAATCTTGTTTGCAATAAAGCACATTTGATGATCATAAATAGAACAAATTCTGGCATTCAACCAATAAAATGCAATTCGTTTTCCAACAGAAATTGTGAATGATTGTTTGCTGTGTAAGTCTTGGATATTTTCCAGACTTTTTGCATTACTTGTAAGAGTTTCCCTGATTGATCAATTGTCTTCGTTATTTCTTCGAGTAATTACAAAAAGCCAGACGACAGATCTTGCAGTATACTTTTTCTATGGTTTCTGCCAACAATCTGTCTCGTGACCCATGATTTGCTAGGAGATCTTCACTGACCCAATAATAGTGTAGACTGTTGTCATCATATGTTGAGTACAGAGCAAATTTAACAGTGTATTTCCGTCCATCAAAGCACAATCATGTGTTATAAAGTATCTCAATTTAGCTTGTTTAAGATTTTTCATTGAATCAGTAATAATATTGGATAGAATTATGTATCATAATCTCAGTCATGTTCAAGGTTTTTCTCTAAACAGGCTAATTAACCAAAATCTAAGATCTAAGACTTTTGCTCTCGTATTCTAAATAAATGTCACAAAACAGAAATATATTTGCCTATTTTTTATGTTTGCTTTCTCTGCTATTTTTTTGTTATGCCAGCATTTTTTAAAATGTAGATTTGATTTAAAGAAAGTGACTTTCTGTGATCCTTTTGAATGGGTAACATTGAATAATATTGATTTATTGAAACCCTCTTTCATTTTTAGATTTTTACAGTTCATCAAATTATTTCTCTTTTCACATTATTTTCTGAAACCTGTTAATATGGAAAATGTCAGAATTTTCATTTAAATCAGAGAATGAAAAAAAAAAGAAAATCATGAAAAAATAATAAAAAAGTCATCAGAAATAAATGCATTTTGTTCAATGACCTTTCATCATAAACACAATTTGTCTGTTTTGGTCAAAGTATATATCATATACATGGTTTATTTTGGTTCCTTATTTCTATTTTTGTTTCACATTAATAAATATAAAAATTGCAATATTAATTAATATATGTGAAAACCAGATATATAAATTGAAATGACAAAACAGGAAAACCTATTTTTCCAGTGTCTTTTGTGACTTCAGGAACTTTATCAAAGGCGAAATGTAGAAATTTATTAAGAAACAAACAGTATTTGTATACATTAAAAAAAGTGTCATGGGAGAAAATTATGTTATGTGTTCAAAATTAAATCTGAGAACATCAACAAATATCCAGAATGTTCTCAGATTTAAATTTGAACACATAATCTCATTTTCTCAATAGTACTTTTTTCTGTGTACAAAAACAGGATTTTCTTAATAAATCTTTGTGAAGCTTTCGTGAAGCTCCTGAAGGAACAAAATGCATTGCAAAAATAAGTTATCTGATTTAGTAATTTCATGCTCTTCTAAAAATATTTTCAATGTTTAGCCATTTTGTCTGTTTTTGGGAAGTGGGTCAACTGAAGAATTTTTCTATACCCCTTCATGAATATTTATTTTTTTTTATGTGTGTTTATTATGGAAAAATGCATGTAAATAAATGCTAGAATGTTAGATTATTTATTTTAAATTTGCATGCATATTTCATGAGACATATGAAGATTTATTTGAAGTGACATTTCTTTTATTGTTTACGTTAAAGTTTTATATAAAATAAATATATTTATTAATGCACATGGCATTTATATGAATCTAAATAAAACATAAATGCAAAAGACAAAATATACTCTCTTCCGGATATACTTTGAGTTTCAGTTTTCATGACCATTTCCCATCAATTTTTTTCCATGTGCATATTTTCTGTTTCTTTGAAGTTTAATTTCAATTCTGTCTTCATTCTTTGTTTAGTTTAGTAATTGATTTCCAGCTAATGTCTGCTTCAGCTATGTCAACAGTGACAGTGGACCAATTGGAAAATGGAAAGTAGTTTTACAAGACTTGATGTAAAATGGTGCAAGCAGGATTAAGATTAGCCCAATTCAAAGAGATCTAAAAAAAGTATATAATTATAAATTCCTGTTGATTCTTTTTTCATTTTATTTGCCAAATTCTGTCTTCTTTTCTACATTTAGTTCTATTCTTTAAGTTTGAATATATTTTTTGTTAATTTTTAAATGAGATTGTGCTATTTATTTTTTGCATCATTTTAAATTCATGCTTAGCAAACATTGATGATGGCTAAATTAAAAATTGTACAATTCACTGTGAATTGATTTTAACATTGAAAATGATTACACAAGATAGAAATATGAGATATGTAAGTAACATTGAAGAATACAGGAATTTATTTTTCATTGCAATTATTAAGAAATGAGAAATAATTATGAAAGGAAAGATAATTTTTGTAAAGAGAAAAAACCCTTGTAATTCTGTTTATCACAATTTCAGTCTTTTTTTCTATGATGGAAATAATTTTTAACATTATTTACATCCAGTCATTCCAACCATATCTAACTGATGTAATGAATATGCATACACCTGTGTTCCCCCTCACAGTAATATGATTGGCTGGTGTCAGCCATAAATACAGACTGATGTGTAGGTACAGGGACGCCTATTGGCTATGCCTATAGTCTTCACCTATTGCCTACGCATATTGCCTACCACTACGATGAGGACCAGTTCATTACTGTTACCTGCTAGATTGTCCTACTCAGTTACAGTAATCCAAAACCACTTTGCTACTTCGAACAAATATATCCCTTTCCAGGACATATCGCTAACCAAATTACTTATAACCAATTATCCCAGTTATTAACCTACCACGTGTATAAATTATTTTTCTTTCCTTTTTTTAATGCCATATCCCTTCAGAATATTGGCATCTCTATACAAATCCTTTTTCTTTATTATTGGTGAATTCTCATGACTTCTTGTGAAACACAAGGATATGCGGGTGGTGTAATGGATAGTGATTGAGAATGAGAAATCAGAGAGTCGCATTCAGATTCTAGTCATGTTCATTATATTTGTTTATGTGTAAATACCCTTGGGAAAGGTATGATTCTTCCTCTTCCCCCAGATATAGGTTAAATATCCTGACTAGTATCTAGAAAAATCATTATTATTCTGAAAACATTGTTCATGCAATATTCACTTGAAAAAAAAAGAACTATTCTTACAATCCAAAATATGTTTTGGCTTTAAATAACCTATAAAGGGTTGATAAGCTGTAAAGAAAAACAATTCACTTGGGAAAGATAATGATATGGTTTCCCATTGCTTTCTTAATGATTTTGAATTCAGATTTGTTGTTCTCTGAGACTGACTGCTACCCATAGCTTGAGAGCCCACATCTATCTGGCTATTTAACCCATAGCTTGGTGTGGAGAGAAGAGATGGAAACGTCTTTACCAAGGGTATTAGTGTAAAAGGGAATGCAACAGACTGGGTTGGAATTTGAACTAGGCTTGCTGATTCTACTTTCCCTTTTAATAACCATATTATGCTATATCCTTATCTAAATCTTCTATTACTCACCAAGAAGATACTAACATTACTTTTACAGTTTCTCTTACAATCTACAGATCTTTTCATGGTCTCTTAACTATATACTTATGATATATGAGGGGATGCTGAAAAGTTCTTGTCCTTACTCACTTCCCAAAATCAATATTTCAGTGTCTAAGTATCAGAATACTGATTTTGAGAAGTGGGTTGGGCTGATAAATTTTCAGCACACTCTAATATATAACACTTTTTGTATTCCTTTGTAAAAAGTGTCACTCTAAATCAGTGGTTCCCAAACTTTTTTTTCTCTGGGTCCCATTTTCAGAATGAAAATTTGCTCATGTCTCACCAAATTTTATGTAATAAAAAGTACATTTAAAAATAAAAAAAAACAGAGAGAGGTTTAAAAGGAGATAACTGCAGATTCAAAGTCAGAACATTATCATTGATGACTTTCTCCTCCAATTTGCAGACCCTAGTTACTATATTCTTAATACTTGATATAATGCAAAAAAATATCACAATGATAAAATTGGTCAATTATTATTTATAACTATTTGTACTGGGAATCATACATGGACTTACAAGTAATCAATAATAATATTTTAAAATTTGAAATATTTATTTTTGGTATATTAATTTTTTGAAACTGTTTCTAAATCTTTGATTGTCTTTCAATCATTCTGCCTTACCTGCTATCCTCTTCTGCCTCATCTGCTCGCCTCACCTCCATTCTTCCACCTCACCTGCTATCCTCACCTGCTATCCTCTTCCCTCCACCTCACCTGCTATCATTTCTGCCTCACCTGTTATCCTCTTCACCCCAGCCTCACATCCCATCTTCCACCTCACCTGTTATCCTCTTCTGCCTCATGCGCTATCCTCTTCCACTGTACATGTGAGGCATATGTGCATAGTCAGTGATTATTGTCTATGGAAAGTGAAATCACTGTGCCAAGTTCAAAATCCAGCCAAGTTTGTTGCAATCACTTTAGCACCAATACTCTTGGGAAATGTATGAATGCTTCTATTCTTGGGAAATGTATGAATGCTTCGATTCTTCCCCAGCTGTGGGTTAAATAGAAGGACAGTCTTGAACAGAGAAAATGACAGGGCAAAAAAAATGAATATTTTTCTTTTGTGATGTCCTTGAACATTAAAGATAATTATATTTTTTTATTATATTTTTATATACTAGATCATAAATACATAAAAGGATAAACATTCTCCTCAAAACCTGTTTCTGGTCAAATCATGCTGAAATCAGTGTTTCTCATTTTGCTCATTGAAGTCAGTGTTGAGCCTAGTCAATACTTAGCTGGAGAACCACTTGAGAATACTGGGTAGTGTAAGCATTTAGGAGTAAATCCTGACAAAACATCTCACAAATGTGGGGAGGTGAGAAAAACTGTTATTTCATATCTTACATGTACTTGGTGGAGGAACAATGTCAATGGCAAAGAGATACCATCTCTAATAGGAGTTGTAATCATTAATTGTACCAATTCCCTTGGAATGCAATTTAATCTAATTAGTTTTTAGCATGATTCAGGGAGAAGGCTGAAGATTTTGTGAAATTACACATGAAATTTTGCATGGAGTATTGGAAAAATTACTAGAATCAATGTACTCAGGAAGACTATTTTGAAAGAAACAGTGAAAACTAGGTGTAATCTTTAATTTTTCATAGGTCAAATTCACTGAACTTTTGGTTACTAATTTGTTCTTTTCTTCTATATGACTAAAATATATAAAATACTTTTTGCTTTAACCTTAAATTACTACAACATGAATTTTTCTCTCCAACAGTAGTTTGTTTAGTGAATCACCATGGACAACCACTGACTTGTTTATTTTTTTTTTATAAAAGGAGAAATCTAAAATGTAGTCACTTGAAATGGAGCATATATAAGTTTCTCTGCAATCAGTTGGTTAGATACAATGATGTTTGTTTTTAAAAACACTTTCTTTAATTCTAGTCAGATCAATTTTGATAGGATAATTATCTCTAACTCCAGAAGAATATAAAAAATTTATCTTAAAAACACTTCTCTTTCATTAAGATGAGCCTTTTTCATCCTGATAATATCATTAATATACAGATCATAAGAAAAACTGTATCTATTGTGACAAAATGGAGCCTGGCCATGACTTCAAAAACATATGAATTAAAGTGGACTACAAATCATTTTGTCTGAGACTGAAGTGTCTGGTATTTTATGACCAGCAGTAAAGCCTAAAAGTAAGATTTTCAAAGCAACCACTCACTGTTCAGAAGTAATAGAAAGGAAAAAGAGTAAATGTAAACTTCTGGGGTCATGTGCCACTTGGACAGAAGTTTGAGAATTCCAATTGCAGGAATATATAAGCAGAGTCACAGTTATAATTGTCAGTTTTGAGCTACCAAGTTAGAAAGTCACATGTAGAAATGGGCAAGAATCAGCCATCAGAGTGCTGGGAGAGAGTCAGTTGAGACAAAAAAGATACAGAGCTGGAATTCTCACTGGCTGAAGGAAAGATGTGATCTGTTAGTCATGAGAGAAGCTAGAAGTAACAAATAGCTGTCACCTACCTACTCCACATCAGGGTCTTGCTATGTGAAACTATGAATAAATAACCAGATATATTGGAAATATGATTTGCATTTTCATTTTTCATTCTTTTGTGAATCATAATTGTGTCTTTTCCAGCAAAAGTGAGACACAGTGTCAGATGATTTGTCCAGCTGGTGAAAAAGCTGAGCAAAGTCCAACTGGTGTATATTTACATTATTTTTGCTTCTTGGTTCTATTCGCATAAAATGATTACAATTTAAAAAAATAAACTGTTCAGACTTTATTAAGTTTCTAAAAAAAAACTTTGTTCTTTTTGTAGGCCATAACTGGGGCAGTGAGCATGATCCATCTTCAGGTGATTGTTCTCCATCTTCACTGATATCAGAAGGCAAATACATTATGTACCCATACTCAGTTAATGGATATGAGCCAAATAATAAGGTAAGTAATTATTATGGTCTGGGGTCAAATTGTTCTTTAGTGACTTGTTATTTCTTGTTCCTTTGTCTTGGCTAAACATACTCCTGATGGAGTGCAGAGGGGATAGAACTAGAGAAAGAAGCTTTGTACATGTCACATGATCCTATTCAATCATGATACACCCTCTGATTGTGATATTTTATAGTTGATTTTACATAGAGATGATGATCATGGTGATTATGGAAGAAAAGAAAACTTTTTCATGGAGATAATGATGATAGTGATGTTTGAAGAACCCTAAAACCTTATTATGTGCTGTAAAAACTTTGAAGGTAAAAATCAAATGCAAGCTGGAATAATCACAGTGCCATATTTTTTTTTTAAATTTAAAAACTTTTCTTTTGATGTCACTAAAACATTTTTGGTTTAGGTTACCATTTTAAGGAAACCAGAGACTCTTCTTGTTTCCTTACAATACAACAGTTGTTAGAAAATGTTCCATTTTAAGAATACTTACCATTCTAGGATCATAGTTGATCAAGTGGACTAATTAGGTATCATATCTATTTCCTTTCTCTTGCATGTTGAAAAAGCCTTGCTTTTTCTTTTTTTTTTACTTTTTTACCTCACTGAAAAGGCTAAAGAATACTAAAGTTTATATAACTTGCTATTCTTTTTTTATTTATATCCTCTGTTTCTACTTATGTCATTTTTTCTTCTTTGCCCATCTAAAGAGTTTCTTTCATTTCTTTCACTTAATGCTTTTTATATGACTTTTATTTTTTTCTCTCTGCTCAAAAAATCATCTTTCCTTCTCTTTTCTCCAATTTATTCTTTCTCTTTTTCCATTTGTGATGAGATCAGCAATGTCTTTCTTTCCAATTCTTTTTTCTTTTTTTTCTTCTATCTTCTGCAGTCTATGTTTACACTTTGCTCAAAATACAGGTGCATCTCCAAAAAATTAGAATACAGTTGTTTTTTTTTAATAATTTAATTAAAAAGATGTATATTCTAGATTCATTGCACATAAAGTGAAATATTCCAAGCCTTTTTTTGTTTTAATTTTGCTGATTACAGCTTACAGCTCATAAAAATCAAATATCCACTATCTAAAAATATTAGAAAATTTTATAAGATCAATAAAAAAAGATTTATAATTCGGAAATATCAAACTTCTCATAAGTATATTTATTTATGCATTCAATAATTGGTTGTGGGCTATGTTTGTATAGATTACTGCATTAATGCAGTGTGGCATGGAGGTAATCAACTTTAAACATCACTAAGATCTTATGGAAGCCCAATTTGCTTTGATAGAAGCCTTCAGCTTGTATATATTATTGAGTCAGGTATCTCTCATTTTCCTCTTGACAATGTCCCATACATTCTCTATGGGGTTCAAGCCAGTCAAGCTGAATGGCCAATCAAGCACAGTAATATTATTGGCAATAAGCCAATTCCTAGTAATTTTGGCACTGTGGGCAGATGCCAAATCCTAGAAAAGGAAATCAGCATCTTTGTAAAGCATGGAAGCATGCAGTGTTTTAAAATCTCCAGGTAGATGACTTTTGGGCTTGATAAAACCTCAAATCCTCACTTACTTTGGAAACTTCCTGTTGGACTTCAAGTAATTAAGATTCTGTGCCTCTCCACTTTTCCTCCAGATTTCAGGATTTTCATTTCTAAATGAAATGTAAAATTTACTTTCATCTGAAAAGAGGACTTTGAACAATTGAACAATAGATCAGTTCTTTTTCTCTTTAGTCCTGATAAGAAGCTTCTGATATTGTCTCTGGTTCAGGAATGGCTTGACACAAGTAATGCAACATTTGTAGCATATTTTATAGATATCTGTGTGGTGGCTCTTGATACACTGACTCCAGCTTAATTCCACTACTTGTGAAGTTCCTCTGAGTTCTTGAATTGGTTTTGTTTGAAAATCTACTTAATGCTGCTCTCATCCTTCCCATCTAAATTAATATTTACACACAATATTACATGAAAACATAAAATACAATATGAACAGTTTTTGGTTTGCAAGATATAAATTATTAAATGGTTGATTTTTGCTTGCATAATTGATTCATATTATTCCCCAAAACATTTTATATATATATATATATATATATATATATATATATATATATATATATAACAAATACTTCTACCCACAGAAGAAGAAAATAGGCTAAAATAGAATGAACGTCATTATTTTATCTTGAGTGGACCTTTTCGGTCAACACTTTCTCAAAAGCTGAACGTTGACAAGAAGCAGAGAACAATCAAAGACATCTTAGTAAATAACGAATGAGGAGGGAAAATTGGAACACAATTAAAACAGATTTTAATTATAAATAAATTAACAACTAAAAACAAAATGCAAAACTTGTTAAATGGAAAACTTGCAAGGATCCAAGAAATTCTACCTACAAATGTCATTAAAAACATTATTGACAATAAAATTAGACAGTTTAAAGAACCAATAGATCTAGGACCTACCTGGTAACCCAATTTACCTGAAGTTGCCTTGGTTAGGCAGGAAGTGCCAGTTGTTTGCTGACAGAATTTTGGCTTGTGTTGTTTTGTGCTTCAACACTGTCACGTTGCATACTTTGTTCCAAATGAGATGTGCATTTCCATCCTTCAGCAAGAATCGGTTGTCTTATAGATGTAGATTATATTTACTACTGAGCCGGCAAATAGAATTGAAAAGAACCATTCTCTCTTACCAAAATTAAAATCATTTACTTTCAGACTAGCTGAACAAAGTCACAATTTAAGAAGTTTTTTTTGTTGTTCATTCCTTCATAAAACAACGGTTAATAATATGAAGTGATACTGCAAATTTATTGGACAAAGCCTAAAAGAAAGTATACTACTAAGCCAGTAAATAATATCTTTTATATTTGATTTAAATTTTGTCAGTATCTACTTGGCAATGTATACAGCAAACTCAACCAGGGGACAAACGTCACAACAATGAAATTCCTATTCAGGTTTTCTATGAGGATCTCCTGACAGACTGCGTAACTGATTCCAAATGTGAGATAAGTGATGGATTATTTGGTGATGATCCTCATGAATGAGTTCACAAATTTTTCCAATTTTCTGGTGTTTTGCTAATGATTGATTACTCTGAATGCTCATCATCTTGTGTGTATGTGCTATCTGTCTGATGCCTCATACACATAAGGCCTGTTGGTGACATTTCTGTAACTGAATTGTTTCATGAGGTGGGGTGATTGGTTCCATATCTAACCACTGTACTCTGAGGAAGTGTTGGTTCTCTGTTGGAATTTGCCTTTTCTAAGATGACCAACAAGTCCCATCTGCCTGGGTTTGGGAATTCAGAGTTTTCTTTTTTTTCTTGCCACTTCTGATATTCTTTCGTTATATACAAAATCAGTGAGGCATTGAACAATAAATACATCACTAGGATGATCACCTTAGATATGTCAAATGCCTTTGAAAAGGTGTGACATAGGGAGTTGCTACACAAACACTCCATCTATGGAATCACTGGAAAATTTTTTCTTAGCTATCAAGTCTTCTTAACAGGTAGGCTTATAATGGTTGCTATGTTTTTCACACCCACATACACTCTAAGTCATTTTATTAATCTGTGATTGGCTAATAAATTACTACTACCTTTGTATAGGACAATTTAGCCATCGCAGTCGTTCCTTTGAATCTTTTGGTTCTGAGCATGCTTACCTATTCTGTTTAGTACGTGTGTAATGATTGGTTAATTTTTAACCAATCACATATTTTTAATGTAAGATCAAGTTTTGCTGCGGTTCCATGGGAGCCTACTTCCTTTCCTTAAATAGGGCGACTTTTCTCAAGTCTCCAGTAAGATCCCAGCCGTCAGCACAAATCCACGATCTTGCTCATCACACTCTAACACACACACAGACACAGTATTTCGTAACTACAAACTTACATTTTCTCTCTGTAACTTTCGCCAAGCACAATCAACCAGAACTTTGTTGATTCAAACCAGTTTATTCACAACACATTTCAAGCAATTGTATTCTTGGTGTTATTCATTCTACACATGAAAACTTTGCTCTAACAATTATTTCGGAACATTTATCTCACAAGAAAACTTTCTTCAAACAGTTGATTACAATCAATCTACAGTCAAAGGGAAAGAACTTCCTTCTCTTTAATCTACATTGTGAATACGATTTTATTTCATGCTTGTTGTTGTATTTTATTCAATATATATTTGTTGGTTAACAACTTGGAGTTGTTTTTATTATTTCTTGGATCCTGTACATGGAAGAATCATTAATATAAATAGTAGTCGTACCTATATATTTGGTGTTCCTGCTACATCTAGTGAATCAACCCAACGCTATATTTGATACTTATGTTACAGGCTCATGATGATTGTTGTTAATGGCCAGTCTTCCGAAGCCCACAAAATCAATGCAGATGTTCCCCAAAGCCTGTTTCTTGGTCATAACCTTTTTCTGCTTTATATTAATAAGCTGTCTGAGAATATATTCCAATCTTTAATAATATCTATGCCAGTGTTTCTAAACCTTTCTTACTTCAGGGCACACTTGTAGAATAGGTAAAACTCTGGAGGTACACTTTCAAATTTAATAAGGAAAAATTAGTCATAGAATTTGAAAATAGGAAAATAATGAAGAAGTCTCCTGAAATAAGCATTTATTTTTAAAACATTTTATTTATTTTAAAACATGCTTGTGCTTGATGTGTCTTTTTTAAATGTGCTTGATGTGTCTTTTTTAAATGATAGGCCTTATATGTTATCCCTTGAGGAAAGCAAAGAGGAAATATTTATCCCCTCCTTATTTAAGATTAAGGAATTTAACATCAAGTTTAAAATATCAAATGACAAAGATTTTGCTTACACATGGAAGCCACGTGCTTGGTGCCTCAAGCATTTTTTTTTTATAAATAAAGATTTTTAAATATAAAAATAATTCATAAATTGCTCTTCTGTTAACTTGAGGTGAACCTAGTTATCTTTCAGGTCATGTCAGTGTGCTCGGGTACACTGGTTGAGAAACACTGATCTATGGGTACACCTCCAAAAATCTATATGATTAGAGCCAGGCAGCCAATCTCTCCCCTGACCTCACTCTAAGAGCTCAGTGAAGAAAAACTGGTTTGTAACATTGAATACCTTTAAAACTAAACTATTATCTTTCCATCAAGCCCTAAATTTTCACCTATCACAATGAACAGGTGTTCTCTCAAACAGGTTCCTTGCCTTGAATATCTATTGGGACTTGTTGGGTCAGATTGAGGAATTGGAGAGCCGAGTTCGAATTACAGTTGAATCTATAACATTCCCTTGGGAAAGGTATGAATCCCCTTCTTCTCCCTCCAGCTATGGGCAAATAGCAGGACAGATGTATATAGCCTTGGATGGCAACTGGCCTACTGCAGAAAGAAATGACAACCTACTACGGGAAAAAAAAAATCTGCCTCGTCAGCCATGAATCGAAAGATACATGATTGCCTAAGTGTGTATCACGCATGGCACATAACTGACTGACTCATCCCAAACCTCAAGTGACACTCCTTTATCAGTAAAGATACTGAAAAATAGTTTGTTCCACTCTAGAGAGTACCTGACCCCTCCTGCTATTCTCTATGTTTACAAGAGCCAGTTTAGACTAAAAATAGAGTTCTTTTGTCATATCTGATCTGGAGCTGTCCACTTCACACTTTCCAGTCTTAATAGAGGTTGAAAGCATCTACATGAGCTTGTGGGTGATTAATTATTTTCCACCCTAAAACCCCTTTCTCATAAATGAAATATTGCGAGCCACTCACAACTCTACCACTATTTCCATGGAAAATGGTCTGACAAGCTACATTCCTTAGTTCCACCACTGTTAGGCTTTCACAGCTAAGACTATGTGCACTGAGATGAACCATTTCCATTCCTTTCTTATTCCATTAGTAAGAAGGAAATTCTAATTGGATAGTTTTATCCCATGAACCATTTCTTTGTGGAACAGACTACTGAGAGGATGCTTTCCTGACCACTACAAAACTCAACCTCTTCAAGTCTATGATTAATTAAGTGTTATCTTTTTTGCATATGTTCATAAATTACATTTCTTACCTCTTACAACTCATACAACAACCTTCTACCTTGAGTGGTTCTTTGGCCTTGTATAAAGTAAAAGTAAAAAAAAAGAAAAACTATTTAACCAATAGCTGGGGGAGAAGAGATAAATTCATAGCTTTCCCAATGATATTTGTGCAAAAGTGAATATAATGGATACAGCTGGAATTTGAACATGTCTCACTGATTTCTTATTATGAGCCACTATTACACCTTTTATTATTGTAAATAATTGTAATGCCATTATTGCACTTTCTGAACATGATTGGCCTTAAAACATGCCTGTCACTCAAAAAGTTGTTTAACCAGAAGAATTTTCTAAAGAAGGATTTGCAGGATCTCAGCTTTTAGAGATTCAAACAAAATTTGAAATTTGGTTTGATTTGTCACTTATTGTAAAGATGATTGACATTCCATCACAGCATTATAAAACCTTACATATTTTTTAAACATGAGTAGATAGCGTAAGTTCTATTGGTAGACTGACTCAGTCATACAGTCTGGGAACTTTCTGATACAAAATTGTATTAGTTTCATAATCTTTAAAAATGTATCAATTTTTATGAGAAGGAAGAAAGTAAACAGCTGCAAGAATCTGACACATCTCAAATAATTTTGCAAAATGTAAATAAGACAGAAGACGTTTTAAAATGACTAATTAATGATTGATCAGAGGAAGAGCATCTGATGATAAGCAAATAAATTTACCAGAAGTTAAGAGTTATTTAAATGCTCTGCCTTATTGAGATATTACAGTAGTAAATAGACGCTGTTTTCAAACAAAAGCCTTTTATTAACTGATTTAGCCAATTAAAATAATTTTTTATGCAAATTAAAATTCACTCAGCCTGATGTAAATAGATGTTTTACCAATTAAAACAACAAATTTATCATATCTGCTATTTCATCTTGTGGAATATCCAGCTAGACTGCATTCAAAACCTAAGCCAAATCTTGCCAGTAATTTTGGGACATTTTTCTTTATTTCACAAACTGAGAATGTACAAACATGTTCAGTATGTGTCATATCAGTAGACTAACTTATCAAATGAGGGTACATCTGAAAAAAATGACAGGGTGTTTATTCATTATTCATTTTTTTCCCCTTAAATGATAACTGATTTATGAAGTGGCTTTCTTCAAGCTGTTCTGTTATAATTGAGGTGATGAATATATTGTCATTTTGAGGCATTTTTGGACAAATTATGACATTTACACTATTTACATTGTTTGGACTGTGATCCTCTTCTTTATTGTCATATTCACAATGTTTCAGCCACTGTACACTCTGACCTTCTTCAGGTGATATACATTGGAATTTTGAACCAAACCCTTTATTTCATCTACCAGGGTAGATTGTTCTAGTTCTACATACTATACATTTTCTGGATATCTCAGTTTTCAGTTAATTTCCTTTAGTAACTCAACTCTCCAAGTTTTTCAAAAATATAAACAATGATTATATTTCTGAAAGATACAGTGATTTCTTTCAGTGAATTGTATATTCACATGTTTCACATTTGTAGGAAGAAGTGAGTTAGCATGACAATCATAGAAAATACAAAGTTAGTGCACATCAACATGGGTTCCTTTATATTAGAGGAACCCATGTTTAAGCACAACTTTTTTTCAACCTGCACCCACTTTGGGCACAAACTTTTTTGTCAACACTCCTGTCAAATTAAATTTTGAATATTATACAGAATTCATCTTTCATAGCAAGATAACACTTAGGTATGAGTGCAAAATAATTTTAACATTGTTTTCATTTCTATTATAAATGGCAATGATTAAAATTCTATAAAAAACAAACTTTTATTTCATAGTTTATCTCAATGTTTTCAATGTGAGAGTTAACTTTGGTGCTTACTGGCTAAGGCTCTTACTCTAAATTCCATGCTGCTTAGAAATAATTGTGGATCTCCTCGTTTTGTAAATCGCAGGAGGTTTTTTTGTTTCATAAGAAGCTGTGTAACTGTATTGAAATCACATTCAGCCATATAAGATGTTGGAAAAAGCAATGAAGAAAATTTTGATAGCTTCACACAGATTTAGATAGCTTTCAGAAAATTTCCTTTTGTTGTCCAATATTGAATAATTTTTAAAAAAAAATGCTTAAATGCCCACCATATATACCCTGAGTATGTTCACCGTCTCTAAATGAAATAAAAAATCCCAAACAGATCCCACAAGTGGGTGTTAGTGCTCATGTTTGGGAACACTGCTGTATAGGATCTACATATGACCACCTGTCATTTCATACAGTGTTTATTTATTATATGATTAACAGTCTCACGTCTACATTGCTACCTTTTCTGAATTTGTTATTTTCAGGTATGTTGTCTATCTCAACCTTTATATAGTTGGTTCTTATGGTGATGTTCATAAAGATTCAGATTTTTTTTCCAAATGTCTTCTTTGCAACCATGTTTTATTTGAAATTCCTTCAATTTGACTTCTAATATTTCTGTACGTTTGTGTTTCTTTTCATTTTTGGTTTCTTGTATTGAAGTCACCTGTTCTTTTATTGCCACTTTTGGTTGTTAGTATTAGTCTTTAATCATTGTCTTCATCTTGTCTGGTGTGCTGGTAGAATGGAAGACTGTGGGCATGCAGTATGTGGGCTAGGCTGGGGATTGATATGTGGGGGTCACTCACATCATAGTAGCAGAATTTAGCCTTGTGTTCACAGAGATAAAAGCATATTTGACAGGAAATAAAATGTACACAAATAACAGGAAAAGCATGGTAAATTGTATGTTAATTTCATACACTTTATTCATATTTTTTGTGTGTATTGATCTGTGTATTTTTTAGGTTACAATTCTTTTATGGTACATGTGATAAAAGGGAGAATTTACTCTGTAGTGTTAAAAGCCATATCACAGAGTAAAGTTGGACATGTGTTGCCCATACCTAGGTTAGTTTTCAGATCATTTTCAGTCTTCCTGATATATTTAAGAAGGGTCCTGAATATGTCCCAGTAGAAACTGCTTAACTATTGATTCCTTTAAACATGTTTATACTCCTGAGTTTATAATATTTTTCTTTTTGATCAGCATCATATTTTCCTAACTTTTTCTTTCATCTTATTCTAATTGATTGAATCCATTTCCAGTCTAATAGGCATTCTTATTTCAGTAAATCAGTCACTTGCATTTTACTTTTCTTTGTGGACCTTTTTGGGATTTAAAAATTCTTTTTTTCTTCCTCTCTTGTTCCTCTTCTTATTCTTCTTCCTCTTCTTCTTAATAACAAAACAACAATTTATAAGCCTGTTAGAAAATACCTATATTCATTCAGATGGATATTATTTAAAATATTTGATTGAAGAAATAAAAGTTGAATATTTGAAAACAAATGAATTGTTGATAAGACATTGTAGATTAATATATCCCTTATTCTATTCTTATTTCAAGAAAGCATTTAAAGACCTTGAAATGATCCCTTTTTAACTACCTTAGATCCATTTATAACTTCTTATAATCTGTCATGCAAAAATATTGCAAATTTCAAAATATATAGATTTTGTTGTATCACAAAAAGATCCAAAGCTAATCTTTGATCTTACAATCATGAATTTTCTAAAAGAATCTTTAATTTTTAATTTAGTTTTAGAATATTTTAACTCTTATGTTTATTAACTGAACTGATAAAAGGAAAGTTAAATGTCTAAACAAATAAAGTAGTTTTCATATAATCTATGACTGAATGAATATTCTGCACATTTAATTAATAATTCTAAGTACAATTCACTTTATACTTTGTATTTTTGATACACAGATATAAAACTTAATTCTTTTTCTGAAGGCTTTTGGCCATATCACATTGAAACATTGGTTCTTGTATCAAAGTTAAACAATGTTGAGTCTGGTCAGTACCTAGATGGGTAACTGCTTGGGAATACCAGGTGTCATAAGCTTGGATGTGCAGGTGATGCACAAATGTACAGGATAATGGCTCAGAATTGGAAATTTGAGAGTCAAGTTCCAATTCCAGTTGGGTTTGTTATATTCATTTATGCACAAATATCATTGGGAAAGGACTGAATCCAGCTCTTCTCACCACAGTTATGGGTTGATTAGTAGAATTTGTAATATTAAAAATCAATATTATCAATATTAAAAATCAATATTATCTAAAAAAAAATCTTATAATCTAAAAATCCTTTCTGCTTTTAAATAAACTGCACAAGATTGATAAAACATAATGAAACAAATCAATCATTTTTTTCTGCTGCCATTTTGAGTGTGCAAATATTTTTTCTCCAAATTTAGTCAATCAAATGTAAAATAGATTTTCAATAGAAGAAGAAATATATTAGGAATTACATTGTTTTGATTTTTGAACATGCTAAACACTGTTAACTATCAAAGAGTTAGTAAAATAATTGTTTTCAATGTTATTCAGAAACATTTTTTTAATCAAATTCACCCCACACAAGGCAGTAAAGCTGCTAAGGCACAACAGGTTACTGGGTGTGGAATAATTAGAAAACAGAAACATTACTAAGGAGCAAGAATAACAGAAGAGTAATAAGGAAAACAGTAGATAGCGATTGACATTGCATTTAAATTTTTCAGTATTAATCTTAACTGGAAAGTATAAATCTGGCAGACTGTTATGAGGAGATGGGCGCTGACCATTTAAGCATTCTATCCTGCATCCCAAATGAGTTTACCAATAGAAAACAATCCTGCTTTCATTTCTAAGGCCAATGTACTGATGATGAGGTGAAGGGTGGAGTCTATGCTGATGACATAGATATTCATAGTTGGGATAAGAAGGATCTTGAACAGAAAATCAACATCCTCTTTCAAGTGTTCCAAGAAATAAGTCCCAAGATAAACCTTTTCAAAACAGAAACTATGATCTAGAATTGGAATGAAAGCAGTGATGTCACATATGCTGAATCAATCATAAAATGTCAGGATGCGAAATTAGTAAATACTAAACACTTCAAATACCTCAGTGTAAGGATCAGTTATAACAAATTAAGTACAAGAGAAAAAGAAATTGAACATAGAATAGACTGTGCCAGGGGTAGTTTTGCCAATACTGCAAATTGTTAAGAGGCCTGAAAACTTGAGTCATGATCCTTGTCAGATCAAAACTTTCATATAGATGTCATGCATGGTGCCTAAGCGATTCAGAAATATGTAAATTATCAGCTGCATACAACCACTTTCTAAAATCAATGGTGAAAAAAGGCTTTGAGTGCAAGTTTTGGCAAAGACCATCCTTCATTGAACATTGTGGTTCTGATTATATGGATTCACAAACACAGAACTGTACCAAAAACAGAAACCACATTACTTGAGGACTACTAACAGCAGCAACAACTAAAATGGATAGCACATGTAACTCAAAGAGAAAATAATGTCATAATCAAGATATAAACATTTGACACCAGTTCAAATAAAAGGTTAAGAAAGAAACCCTCATCAATGCCGGAAAGAGCAATAAAAGCTACTAGAGTTGAGAAACTTGTTTTCCAGAAAAATTGTTTTAAGAGAAAGATTTTATAAATTTAAACTGAAAACAGTATTGTTTAGTCGATCAATGAATGCCAAATGTTTACTCATAGGGAAACGACTAATACTATAATTACCATACTGGCATTGAACTGGATAGTGATTCAAGACTGCTCATAGATAATGATGATGGCAGTGAAACTAATGATTTGTATTGGTGTGGCTGATGAGAGATTTTGCAAGAAATCTCTTTGTTCTGGATATTTTTAAACTGACACTAGAATAGATAGTCCAGTGTCAGATTGACATCATATAAAAATATCCTGATCCAAAGTGGTTAGTCTTGTTATGAACATGGTCTTCATGCATCTGGGACTGTGTAGAGCCCAAAAAAAACAACGAGCAAGTTTTTCTTCCCAAAGCATGTTGTCTGGGCAAGCTGCATTAAAAAAAAAAAAGTGTCTTCTGTGATACAAGAGTGTACTGAAATAAGTAGTTATGTCTTAATATATTCAGTATATGTCACTTTTGGAAAAATTATATATATATATATATATATATATATATATATATATATATATATATATATATTGCATATTAGGGAGCAATTCTTCAGTTATGTATGTTTCATTAAAACCAACAGACAAGGTACTACGGTCAAGCTTTTTATTTAATTTTTCTTGTGTTCGAACAAGAGCTTTCTTTTCTGGACAAAGAGTGTGTAAAAACTGTCCAAATGTTTTATAGTTCCGAGCACTTTCAGCTATACCTTTAGCCATTATCAGGGATGATTCCATTTTTCAGCCTTATTGAGTGTGTGCATTATGTGCATGTTTTAGTGTGTTGTGGGGATGTTTTAATTTCCGAATATGGTTAGTACATTGCGGCCTTGTTCGTAGTTAATATTGTTAAAAGTTGGCTTTTTCTTTTTTATTATTAAAGCTTCCATTATTTTAATGAAACATGCAAATATATATATATATATATATATATATATCTTAAAAACAATTTGAAAGATGCTGTTTGACCAACACAAGGACTGACCAATATTAATGATGAAAAAACAAATGAAAACTACAGATAAAGTTCACTTTCTTCAGAAACAATTATTCACTCCTGTAGTTCCCTGCTACTAAGAAGCAGGGATTTTTTTTTTCTACTGATGATGGCCATGTTGGCCAAAACTAGTCTAGGAACCTAATTGAAATAATAAAACAAAAAATATTAATAATAATAATATTAATATTAGTGTGTCTAAAAACTGGAATTTTTTTATATTTTTTATTGTTTAAACGTTATTTTTAGTAGATACTCATATTTGAATAGATGTAGATGCTCAGTTTATTTATTAAACAGTATATTTATTTATTTCCATCAACCAGCTTGAATATTCGAGAAATCTTATTAGAAAAATATATGTTCTCTGGTAGGATATTTTTCTAATATGATTTCTTGAATATTCAGCCTGGCAGATGGAAATAAATAAACATACTATTCAATAAATAAACTGAGCATTTATTCAAATATGGGTATCCATTAAAAAATAACATTTAAACAATATAATAAAAAATGTCGAATTAATAAATGAAAAATGAATTTCTAATATGTGTGTATGTATATATATATATATATATATATATATATATATATATATATATATAAATACTTTCATAAAAAAACATTATTATTTTTTTTTTGCAATTTTTAATATATATATATATATATATATATATATATATATATATAATATATATATATATATAAGATTACATTTTTAAGATCATACTAAAAATATGACAGGCATATATGTTACTATGTTTTATGGTAAAATAAAACATGCTATATAATTTGTCTGGGCTTTGACAGAACCAATTGCTAGGTGCTTAAAAATTTTTAAGTATCTGATGATAAGTTGTATAAAAGCACATGTGAATTATGTCCCATGATCGATTTTACTGTGAAGTTTTACCAACATGAATGCTTGTCATGTTTTTAATATGAGCTTAATAATGTAATCTTACACTAAATGTGATACTATCCTCAGGATATTAATCACTGTAGTAAATAAAATAATCAAACTGTATTTAATTGGGTAATTTTATTATTAGACAAGGTACTACTGTTAAGCTTTTTATTTAATTTTTCTTGTGTAAATATATATAAATGTTGCAAGCAAGAATCTCTGACACTCAGATATCAAACGATCTAGAAATAGGGTCCTTTTACATACTAGATGAATTAACAACTGAGAAAGACTGAAGAATGCATTTATAAAATGTCAGGATAAAACCCTTCAAAGATGAGAATATTAATTGAAATAACTCAAGTCATATTTTACATAATTATACATTTATTTTCACAGCATTTTCAATAATTTTAACAATGTCTATGGTTTGAAAATAGAATATATTCCTTTTTAGTAAGTTAGTAGTACTCAATCTTAAACTGTATCCAATATCAAATCCACTGGTCTCCATAAATTTGCTTTACTGCAGAGCCAATTATATAATATTTCTTTTTAAATAATTAAAAATCTAAACATATATTGCTGCATCTTTACAATTTTTCAAAAGTTTTAAAAATAAGTTTTAACAATAATAACAAATTTAAGAGTTGTGTTTCTTTGGATGAATTTTAATGAGATCTATTTTAATAATCTAAACTTTAAATTTAATTATGTTTTTTGCTAGGACTTTGACTGTTGGTTAACAGTCTCTGAAAATTTGCTTATTTCTCAAATAGCTTTATTCTTCTTCAAAGATGTATTCTCCAGAAAAATGGATGTATGAAATAGAAAAGGAGAAAGAATAACAGTAATGACAAAAGAAAAGATATTTCACATTTGTTGTCCAATATTGTATAAGATATTGACTGAAAATATTCAAGATCTTTTTTCTCAAAATATTCTAGGATAGTCAAGCAATCTTTATCAATCCATAAAGATGTTGGCACTTGTTCAGTGAAGAAAATATGTTTTGCTTTCATTGTTCTTCACATTTTGACAGTAGTGTGCAGCAAAAATAAGCATCTTGCAGATAAGTCTTTTATTTTGCTAAAAGAAAATCCAGAAACAAAACATTGCAAAGATTTATTGTAAGCCTAACATAAATAAAAATCTAAATAATAAAAGTGGAAAGCAGAAATAAGGGAATGAACATGAAGTTTGAAAAATAAAGTGCCGAATCAATTCAAAGTCAAAATCTAAGACAAAATAAAGAGAAAATAAAAATGTTCCTGAAATCATAAAAAATGAAAACAGTAAATAAAACTCTAGAACAAATCACAGGTTCATGTTTTGAATTGTGCAACTTGTTACTAAAAAGGATATTTGAACGTTGTTTTTTAAGAAGCAAAGAAGATTTGTAAAATCTTTCAAGAAGCAATGGCTAGAAAAGCCAGAAGAAAAAAGCTTGTGTGGCTTAGTGTTATGGCAAAAGATAAAAGTAAAAAAAAGTATGGAAGCTTATCCCAAACTGATGAATTAAAAATGGCTAACACTGAAATTACATTTATACAATAGCAGCAAAAATTATAAGTCTAAGTTGTCTAGATTCATTTTCAAACATCTGTGTATCTGACATTGGGAATAATGTAGAATGGAAATGAAACAAAATGTAATAAAAATTAAAAAAAAGAATGAAATAAGTAACAAAAAAGTTAAAATGAATAAGTTAGTTTTTGTAATTGATGAGAATTTAAGGTAAATGACATTGTTAAAAACTTGATTTGAAAAATATTTATCATGTTTAATGTCAGTTCCAGGTTAAAAATATTAATGTTAAATCAGACTGTTTGCTGTCATTGTATAAAATTATATAAAACCATGAGCACCTATAAATTACAAAATTGAATGATGCATGCATGATAATTGATAGCTCATATAGGACACTTGTCAACATATTGTTACAACTAGCTTACGTTGTAATAAGCTATTATTCTTTGCTTGATAACATTTAAATTGAAAATAAATGAATACAGTGCAATGCATTCTTTGTTAGAGGAATTAAGACTTTCTAAAAGCTGACTATTTTTTACAAGAAATGCTTTATGAACCTGTTTAAAAGATACTTCCTTTGTTGTATGACAGTTACTGTCAACACCTGCAGCTCAAGTTGCAACATATTTATGGCCTTTGCATTCATAGTTCTCTTAGGATGGTGAGGATTTATGGATTTCAGGGAAGCAAAAAGAATAAAAATGGATGCACTCATTGCACATGAGAAAATCAATGACAACATCATAACAAATATATCTTTAAGATGAGCTAATAAAAAATAAAACTCTACTCACTGTTCAAGAAATATTAACAATGAATTTACAAATTGAATAACAAATATAATCATTGATTTTTTTTTTATCATTTATATTGGAAGAGATAGAGAAAAATTTCCTGCGGTGAAAAAAATGGCTGCTGTATAACAATAGGCCAACAATTTGTTGACTGATTTTTTTTTTATATTAAATCTCTTGGAAGATAATTGCTTTTTAATTATGCTGTAATTTATTTTATCCCTAACGGTTTTTTGTTTTTTTATTTACTTATCTTTTTATGTGTACTTCATTTATCAATTGTTGCAATGAAAATCTGAACGTTCTTTAAGATGAGCTAATAAAAAAATCTGAACATTTTGAATAAAAGCATGAATTAATATTTTCAATTTTTGGACTAAAATCAAGTTATATTTTCTTTTTGTTGTTCTTTTTGTTAGTAATCTCATTATTAAGATGAGTTAGATGATTTATTCAGTTGGCCAAAAAGATTGTTTCATTTTTGTTATTTGATGGCATTGGGAGTGTTTAGTTTAATTATCAGAGCCAGCTTAAGGTACTGACAACTTGGACAGTCTCCCAGGATACTATCAAGGCGAAGGGTATCATCATGTTGCCATGTTATGTGTTTGGGATTTTCTAAAACTAAAGCTTATAAAAACATATTTGTGGTTGTCCATGATTCAAAACATTAAATTCTTTGGCTATTTTGTCAATAGAGAATGATCTTGTAAAGAAGATAGGTGTAGAAAGGGCCATGAAAAGGTTTGCAGATCTAAAGGCTAGAAATGAACATTCTATTTAGTTTGTATTTAGTTGTATATTGTAATAAACTCATTAACCTACATTGTCAGTGTTTCTTCTTGTGAAAATTTTAAAAACCTATAGTTGTAAAGGTGCTGGGCTGCAAGCAACCCAACGGCTGTCATGGCATATCAGCAAGCATTTCAGTAATATTTTGTTAAAATTAGCATATTAATATTTATTAACATTGAAGATGGAAGAAAACCAACAATTTCAGCATTTTTTATTTTATGTAAAGTACAAATACAACTCAAATGCAAAAAATGATTTGTGTAGTTAGTGAAGAAGCTACTGTGACTAATCAAAATTTTAAAAAATGGTTTGTAAAGTTCTGTGCTGGAGATTTCTAGCTATACACTGTTTCATGGTTGAATAGAGAAAGTGAGATTGATAGCAATTAAGTGCAAACATTGGGAATTATTAACAGAGAAGGTAGCAATCTAGTCAAAATATCCAAATTTATGATTTGCACCAACTGGCCTTTTGATGCATGACTTTGCCAAGTTTATTAAAAAAAAATGACGAGACTATATTTCTGTATAACTTGCTACTTAAATATAGCAAAAATGTTCCATTTTTGTAACAAATATAATAGACAATAAAAAGTGGATATTTTAAAGCAGTGTGGAACATAAAATCATTGGGCAAGTATAATGAACAAGCAAAGGCCAGTATTAATTGCTAAGTGTAAACATAAGTTCTATTCTAATGGTTTCTTATCTTACACTTCTTGCTTGTGGAATTCTCTTCCAGCTTCTTGCTTTCCTATCAAAAATGATCATCAAAAATTTAAATGCAACCTCAATCCTCATCTTTTGTCTCCTTGAATCCGGTCCTTTTAATTGCCTTTTCTCATCAGTAATGTTTTTACAGTTTCCTTCACTCTCAGTAACCTATTGCATCTCTGTGGTTTTATTTTCTTGCTTGGTGTGAATTTATAAAAAAAGAGAAAGTAATGATGTGTATATGGCAGGATTAGTATAAAAAAAGAGAAAGTAATGATGTGTATATGGCAGGATTAGTATAAAATTATATTTGCTCTGAATTTGACTAATGCATAATATTCCATCTGGATAATGTTAGACTGAATATCTTTTTTTGTAATCCTCCAAAAATTGTTACAACTTAGTTGGGAATTTTCACTATTTACTGAATATGCTACTTTTTATTTCTGTCTGTTCTCTTTTCTACCAAATTCTTTTAATCAAAATAAATTACCTGGAAGATTGCAATAGTCACCTTGAGTAGTTTTTTGCTGATAAAGGTAGAAGGTTCTAGGAGGATTGAATTGTTAAATTATTAGAAATATTGCAGAAGCTATTGAAACAAAACAGTAAATATTTTGTTCAATAAAGTTAATACTGAATTTTATTTAAAAAATAAGCCAACTTGATAATACCACATCTAAATATCTTCACATATGCAAACTTTGCTTATTATGAATTTTAAATCAAACATTAATTTTGTCAAGTTTAAAATGGCAATTTAAAGTTTTGGTTTGTAAACTTTAAAGGCTTCAGTCAAGAAAAAAAGTAACACTGATTCAGCATAAGCTGTTTTGCAGGATATTTGTTGAGATGTATATATTTCTTTTTTCTTATTTCACATACATTTTTCTATTGTTTTATTTTTTCTAGTAATTACTACAATAGATTTGATTTTGACATGGCTTTCTCTGTAAGATGTAATTCATATATATTGAACTTTCAAGTTGTAAAAGAAACACCAAGTAATACTGCTTTAATATTGAGGAATTTAAAAGACATAAAACTATCTATCTATCTATCTATCTATCTATCTATCTATCTATCAAACCAACCAAAATATTGGTAATGCTTCCAAATACAACCCTACCAACACTAAGCCTACCTTACAAAAAACTTGAGATTACAAAAAAAAGAGAAACAAAGAACAAAGAAAAAATAATGATAAAAGAAGGAAAAAGAAACATGAAAAGAGAAAAGACAAGCAATAACCTAAAGTGATCAATATCTTTAGCAAATAGATCAAGACAGAGCAGTAACACTAACCAACAAAATGGCACAAAGAGACTAGGTCCAAATCCTTACTGTGATAGACAGAGTGATCATCAGATGGCAATAACTGAGTATCTATCTATCTATCTATCTATCTATCTATCTATCTATCTATCTATCTATCTATCTATCTATCTATCTATCTATCTATCTATCCAAAAGCTTCTTGCTGGAAAATATGACATTTTATAAACTATTATTGTCAATAAACAATTCTGTGCAACTCTTAGGTTAAAATTTTATTGTATTCAAACAAAGGTTCCACATATATGTCATATGCATAAACAGAAAATATATTAATATATATATATATATATATATATATATATATATATATATTTTTATATTTTTCTGTTTATACATTATTTAATAGATTCCATTTAAGTACTTAAATAAATTATATCTATTAAATAATGTATAAACAGAAAATATATTAAAATAATTGTCAGGCTTTATCCATTTCATAATATATGTATGCATATTTGTGTGCAAACACAAAACATCGAGATAGAACAGTTTGTATGTCTTTAATTCTACTTGACCAAAATACACATTTGAAATAGAAGTGAATAGATTGTATATAAAATAATAAAGTTAAAGTACTAAATATTAATTTGAATTGGTCATGAATTGAGTTTCCTCATCATTTCGTATTGCTTTGTTTCATGCTGTCTCATTTAATTTCCTGTTCAAATGTTAAAAGAAACAGTTCACTTTTTATTCACCTTTATTTTTCCTTTTCACTTATGCTATCTCTCTTTTTTTTTTCTCCCTCTCTTTCATATTTTAATATTTATCGGGTGTCACTCTACTTTTATTTCCTTGACACTCTATTCATATATTTTCTTTGGTGCTTTCTCTAAGGAAAGAGAAAGTAGTTTCAATTTCTTTTTATTTTGCTTTTGTTGCCATGTTGACTGGAGAGTTTTAAAACATTCTTTTTTAGCTTTTTGTGCCAGCTTTTGTTTGCCAATGAATTCATAGGATATCAGGCCCATTTTGTTTGGATGTTCATAAGATTTCTTATAAAGGTATCTCACAGAGACATTGAAGTCTTTCTTCAATTTCAAACATTTTTATTTCTTTTTATTGAATCATCAAAATTTAACACAGTCTTTTGTTAATACATACAGGCTGAGTAAAAATTCTGCACTCCAGTCTCCCAGATGTATCTATTCTATTAGATGTCAAAGTTCAATTCCTGCACATCATGCTTAATTCTGAAAATAATTTGGGGTTTGGGAGACACTGTCATTTTTCTTTTAAAATTATCTTTGTTCTTTTCCTAATTTTTTTCCCTATTGTTTTTTTTTTTTTTTTTTTTTTTTTAAGCATTTCACCCAAAGCAAGGCGGGAAGCCACTAGGACGCAAGGGGTTACAGAAAGTTTAGAGCAAGATCAGATAGGAGTGATAGAAGAAAGGATGAGGAGAAGAGTAGTGGATAGATCAAGGCAACTGGAGATGTCGATTGACATTACACTTGAATAGCTGGAGATTATAGCTCACAAGGAAACAGAAATAGGGAAGGGAGTTCCACAGGCGAGAGGCATGAGACATGAAGCTATTGGAGTAGAAGAGACAGCTACATTTAGGAGTTTCGACAGTGAAGGGGTGAGAGTGGGATGCCAGCCTCGTATGGTGCTTGAACTCATGACGTTTGGGAACCAGCGAATGCAGCTCCTCGGAAAACATTCTGCATCCACACAGACATGCACATACACACACATATATATATATATATATATAGTACAGTGCTTTGCTTAAGTATCCACCCCTCTGCTTGAACATTTCCTCATTTTGTCACATTACAACCAGAAATTTAAATGTATTTTATAATGTTTTTATGTAATGGACGAACCTAAAATAGTGCATCATTTTGAAGTGGGGGAAAATGCTACATAGTTTTCAAAATTTCCCTTTCTTTTCATTTAGTCAGAAAGGACACATAACCCAGAGGATAAAAGCGTTGATTGAATCCAGTGACTTGACCCAGAGAGTTGTGAGTTCAATACCTGGTTGCAGCCGAGGTAAAAAAAAAACCTTATAGAATTGAATTAAAGGGTGATAACTGATACTGAGATATCCTGAAGAGGCATGACACATGGAACTAGAATGATCTACTCTGGTGGATGAAATAAAGCGTTCAGTTAAAAATTCCAAACACCTGAAGAAGGCTGGATCAAACAATGGTCAAAATGTGAATATCACAATAAAGATGAGGATAACAGTCTGAAAATGTAAATAGAGTAAATAATGACTTTAGTCCTTAGGTTAATGTTTTGATATTGTAACATCTTATGGTGTTGAACAAAATTATTTCTAAAGTAGCTTATTCTATGTTCAATTTTCTTAATTCATATCCTAAATTATGATCCATACACCAATGTATTTGAAGTGTTTAGTATTTATTAATTAGAGGGGCAGGCAGGTTTTAGAGCTGGTTTTAGAGCTGAAACAAATCTTCAACTACAGGGTCTTCATCAAGAAATGTCTGCAAAACTAGAGGGACCTGTTCCATAATTTCATTGATTTTTAAAAAAAAAGCATTTGATCAGGTGTGGCATTATGGCCTCTGGCACATCCTCAGAGGATTCAACATAGAAGGGCTCATACAAGTCAGTCAGGCCCTCTACGAACATGTCACCAGTGCAGTTTTCATGTGTAACTAAGTAGGTGATTTCTTCCAGATGACTATTGGCATTAGACAGGGTTTCTCCAACAATTTTCAACTTGTTTCTGGAGAGAATTATGCAGAAAATCCTACACAGCACAACACTTCTATTTCTATTGGTGGTTCATTTGCTCAAAGCCATTTTAACCATTGATCTAAGAAATCAGTTGTATACAGCTGACAGTTTAGACATTTCTGAATATGTTTGGTTCTATGCAAGGCATCCATATGAAAGTCTTGATCTGACAAGGCTTTTTAAGAAAATGACTTAGGTTAATGTTTTGATTTTGTAGAATCTTGCGGTGTTGGAAAAAAAATTTCTCCTTGTGCAGCATATCCTATGTTCAATTACTTTATCTCTGTATTAAATTTGTTATAACTGATCCGAAGCATTTAGTATTTATTAATTCACTTTTTGTATTTTTATGAAGGATTCAGGGTACATGCAATCACTGCTTTAATTCCAATTCCAGATCATAGTGTCTGTTTTGGAAAATTTCTTGGAATACTCAGTAGTGAATGTTGATATTTTTGTTCAAGATCATTCTTATTCCAGTTAGGAATACATACAGGGTATGATGGGTAAATTGTTGACATTTTATTTTTTTTTCACACATGGATATTGTTTGTCAATTGCACAGTATAATTGGGTCAGTTGGGCACCATCTGTGATAGAAAGAGCACCATGACACAATTCACTCCACCAAAAATTTGGAAACAACATGGTGTACTGTTTGGCATTCATGTTGGAAGCTCCAATATGAACATTTCAGAGTGTTTGGGTGTTAATCTGAGGACAATGCAGAGGATTCAGAAAGAGTTGGATGAGTCTAATAGTGATTACGAAGGTACAGCTGTGCAGAAAACTCACTCTGATCATTCTGATTAGAAAAGAACTCTTGAATTTGTTGGTGAAGGCCTCACTCAACACAAATGTCTACATCAAATACCTGAAGGAGGTAGTGCTACTCTGAGTCAAGAGGGTGGCTACAGGAAGACCCTATGCCTAATAACAGGACTGTGCACTGCTACACAATCAGGAGAACCCAGTCATGACTGTCAAACAATTTCTGGGACAACATCACTCCTTACATCTGGCCAACTAACTTCCCAACCCCTTTCAGTATTATGTGTGGGGCACAGTTGAGTGAGAGACCAACAAAACTCCTTATATTACCAAAGATGAACTGAAGGCAATGATTATGGCATCATCCACCAACTTAAACAAGGAGATTGTCCAGAAGAGTTTCAGGAGTTTCTGAAGTCATCTAGAGGCCATGGCTGAAGCCAATTGTGATTTTAATGAATACATTTACTCTTTAGTATTTCAAGATATTTTATTTTTGCATCATTTTGGTAAATATATCTGTTATAATGAGATGTCAGTATTATTTTTATTTTTGTGTAATTTAGTCAACATTTATCCATCAACTCAAGAAAAACGTGTTAATGTCAACCTCTCCTCTGCATATACATAAGACACATCATGGTAGACAGACACTTCAACCATAAACAGAACTGCTTATCTATATGTAAATGATGCCACCATTTTTAACAAATAAAGGAATAGAAATAAAATCTTCAATTTAAGCTATTTACTACTGATGCTTGTTGGAGTTTTTAGAAGATGCTTTAATTGTTAGTGATTTATTCATGGTGTTTGATGTCGAGTATAAAAAATTTTGTTATTGCCAGGGAAAGTGCTGTAGCCTTCATTGGGCTCACTGAAAAGCCCCTATCAACCTATGGTAGCTTTTGTGATCTTAAATATAACCAAATATTGTTCTATTTAGTGAACAGTTGACACGCTAATAATGTGACCAATATACCACCCACAACATTCATCAGTTTGCTGACCTTGGGAAGGAAAACAGGATCACTGTTTATTATTAGTAGATTAATTTGGGATGTGGTATGGATCATTTAAGCAATCAGTGCCCATCTCTTCACTTCTGTGGTTGTATATATGCAGAGCATAGTCTAGGAAGAGATTAAATAGATTGGGGCTCTTATTTCCTCATTCTTGTTCTCCTGATGAGGTTTGAAATGATTCAGTATTGAGGTCCTCACTAGACATGTATGACTTTGTGGACCAGTATAATTCCTCTATCTGATCTAAATATTCAGTAAGTTCAAAGCATATAAGAATTTTTTTTTTTCTTGTGAATGAGAAAAGAAGTCTCTGTTGCTGTGGGCATGTGTTACTGTGATAGTGTTTGTATACAGTGGACAGGTATACAGTTTTCTATCTGATACAATTTCCTGGAGTTGCTTTATGACATATATGCTATCATTACACCCCTTACCAGCATGAAAGTTAAATTGGGTCATTAAGATTTGGCTTTCATAGAATGGTGAGAGCTTATTTAATACAACATTCATTAGTACTTTTGGCATAACAGATCTAATTTAGATACCTTTGTATGTACAAGGCTCTTCAGGAATACCATTTTATTTCCATAGTGCTTTTGATTCCAGGCTTTCTTCACGAAACTGAGATACTTGTTGGCTTTATTAAAAATGGTCATGAGATTGAAGACTCAAGAAGTGAGAAGCCCAAAAATCAAAGAACAGATGCAAAAAACTGAATATCAACACAGAAAGAGTGTGGTAGATTCCAACAGGTTTAGGGATGAGAGAAATGGTGCATTATGATTTCACCAGATCCTGGTTTAGAAATCCATTCCAAAAATGGGTCACCTCCACCAATTTACATGACTTAGCCAACTGTGTTTTTTTGGCAATTTCTGAAATTGAAAAATAACCTGAAATAACAAAGATTTACTCACATTTCTGACATCCACAAACCTGTAACAACATTACTGAACAGTATTCTGGAATGTTTTTAGCAATCACACTGTCATCTCATAAAGTGTATAGCTTCCCAAGTACTTTGAAGGTGACAGTAGCCAATAAAGTCTTTGCTTTGGGAATTATCACACCGTATATATATAGTGTACAACACTTTTCACAGAATGCACAGACTATACTCTAATCCTAGACAGAAATACGAATCTATACATAAATAATCCTATCATTTTGATGGGTACTATGCTATAAAAACAATAAAATATTCCTATGTAAAATTCCTATTGTTCGCAGAAAGGTGTAGTCAATATGATGATTTTCATTTCCTCGATTATATTAGAAAAGCACACATGGTGAGTTCTGAAGAATTCACAGGAGGTGAAATATGTCATCAGAGGTGATCATGTATGGCAGTGTACTTAATTTGTTTCTTTTGGCTTTGATTGATTTGTACATTGTTTCTGCAGAGCATTCCTATTTCCTTTTAAATCCTCCAATCAATTCAGTTTAAAACTGATGTTGCTCTACATCCCTTCTGGCGACTGACATCAACAGACACATAGCTTAGATATTAAAGTAACTCTTTGTACATCATTTAGTCATTAGTATAAGTACTCCCTGTTTGAAGTTATTAAGCAAACAATATAAACATCAATAATTCAAATTTGGTTTGAAAAAATTTATCAAATTTTAAACAATCAATTTAGATGTCAAAACAAAGCCTGAGTTAAAATTTTAGGTAGTATCAATATGTTTAATTGAAGTTTTTTGATGTATTCTAAAAACAAACTACCATCTGAAGTTATTAGACAAAACTGAATAATCACATTTTACTTCAATAAAAAGGCAATAAAATCATCAGAAATTGATCAAAACTGTTAACAGAACAAATAACAAACACATATGATAAGTTTCTGAATCCTTTATATTTTAATATAGTGACCTTTCTTCTCAATAACAGCCAGTAACCTATTATCCATTGTTTTGTTAACTATTTTACTTCAGTAGGTTCAATTTCTGGCATGGTAGTTTTAATTTAATTTAAGTCTGCTTTGCTGTTATATTGTTTGCCACCTTAATATAATATCTTCACAATTGACCCTGGTTTTTTGATCGGATTCTGATCAGGACTTGATGGTGGCCATTCTATTATCTTCTCTCCTGTAAATCTTTTATGCTCAAATAATTCACGGGTAAGCTTAGATACATGAGAAGGAGAACTGTCATGCCTAAATACATACTTCACTTTGAATCTGTGAAACTGGGATTTGTAGCATGCATAGAATGTCTTGTTCATAAAATCGTAATAGTTAGCACTGTTCAGTTTAATTGCTTCATCAATTTTGAATGGTTCAATTATGGTTTGGTCAACAATTCTAGCTCATATAACAATACCATCTCCTTGTTGCCTTCTTTTAGCCACAGGCATGTCTGAATTGGATAAAATCATCTTTTGGCCCATTCATCAGGTCTATCAAAAATCACTTGAGCTTCATCTATGAAAATTACTTTAGAAAAGTCAATTTTCATGTATTTCTTGACCCAATTTTGACACTTTAAAATATTTGCTTTAGTGAGGTGAGATTGGCTAGGAGATTGTTTTACAGATTCTAATTCATAAAGTATTCTACACCTTTTGTCCTTCTTGACTCTCTCAATTCCAACTATTTCAAAGATTTGAATGCTGGTCAAAAGTGGTTGTTTCACTATAACTAGTTTTACTTTATATTCATTTTGAGAAAACATGTTCTTAAAGCCTTTTCCTTTGCTTCAAGTTCTCAACTTATTTATATTTTCAACAGCCTTTGTTATTGTTTGATCTCTGCAAAACGTCTTTGATATCTCCAAAGTAGACATTCCCTCACTTAATAACTGTTATTTTCTGTTTTTCAGCAGTTGAACCAATGTTTCAGTATATATTATGGACAAAAAGAAAAAATAGTTTTTATTAGATTTCAGATGTCTTAAGTTAATATCAGTTTAATCTGCATAACTGAATGGCAGAATATTTAATTAAATATTTTACTAAGGGTGGAAATGGATGAGTTTAAATTTGACAAATATTGGTTCAGAACTTTTTGAGTTATTGAGGTTTATTTGATTTGCATAATAACTTCAGACCTAGTGTAATCTTCAGGCTAATCAGCAATTGTAATATGTCTTGATTAACTCCTTATTAAACTAAGTCTTCTGAGGATTAAAAAAACTTTATTGAATGACTGGCATGGACACATAAAGCTCACTCATAAAAAAGATAGTGTCTTTCAAAATATTAAACTCAAAATAAAATTCATTTAAATTTTGTTAATATATTTTTTATTTACTGTTATAAATACAAACTGCATTATTTTATTATATAAACCTAGTTGAACAGTGGCTGCAGTTATCTGCATATAAATTAACATCTTATTTAATATCAACTTGGTGGATTACAGGCCATTGTTCTAGCTTCAGAAATGTACAAGGGTTGTTGAAAAGTTTTCACCCCAATCTATTTCCAAAAATATAATCAAATTGTCAAACATCAGAATCTTTCTTTGAAAGGGTTTCTTAGTTGGACCTAGAATTTTTCAGCACATTCTAATAACAGAAACCTGATTGCTTTTAACTACAAAAAAGATAGAGACCTCTCTTTTTTCCTTAAACCCCAAGAAGGCTGTAAAAAGCTAGCTGATAAATTTCTCTACCTACTTTTATCTTTTAACTCTTTATTGTTGTTTGATCTGAATCATTGATTGGCTACATGAACTAACCTATCCACCAATCATCACTTGTCTCAGATGACATTAAACTTCAATAACATTGTGCCATGTGGTATCATTATGATTTCATGGCTGATTATGATATCACAATGAATAAATCAAGTGGCTGCCAAGGTTACCTTGTTATACCTAGAATGAAAAAATAACTTTTTAACTGATGATGAAACAAACAGAACTTAGTGAATTTGACAAGTGTCAGATTAACTGTTACTGAAAGGAATCACCGATTCTCTTGAGAACATTGTTTTCTGAGAAAATGTGCTTGGTTTCTGTAGAGTAGAAATGGAATGTCTCAGATAATGGGGGACTTCCACAGGCAGAAATAAGTTACCTTATCCAGTGTTATGTAAACAGCTGAGTGGCCAGGGGCCAGATATATTTTTGTATTTGTATCTCATTGGTACAAAAAAAAAGTAATTGAGAATTAGTACTGCCATTGCCGTTGTGGTTATTTTACAGTCTTGAAGCTTTCTGTTATGTTAAATTCATGCAGTGTATTCCAAAGAACTGAATGTTGAAGAAAATTTATTTTTACAACTTTGAGTTTTGAAGTGAGTGGCCAAAATAATATTTTTTGTTACACATTTTTTTTAAGCATTTCACCCCAAGCAAGGCGGGAGTGCCAATAGTGCACAAGGGGTTACAGAGGATAGAAAACAAGAGTTTGGGGAGAGGATAAAGCGAAGGATGGAGGAACAAGTTCAAGATATCAGATGTCAATTGACATTATACTTGAATATTTGAAGATTATAGTTATCAGAGAAGCAATTAAGAGGAAGATAATTCCACAGATGGAAAGTGTGAGAGAAGAAGCTGTATTTTACAAAATTTACACTTTATCATACAGTATAGTAACAAAAATTTAAGACCAGGCTATAATGTGAAATATGTCAAAGCTTAAAATATATGGAAACTATGCTACACTTAAAGAAATTTTTATCTTTACAACTATGTACAAGCAAAAAAATGTAATATGATCCAAAATATAATAGTGATATGTATGAGAAAATTAAGGTGATTATAGCAATATTCTATGACAGAGAAATATTTTAAAGTGATATTGATGTTTTCTTGTTGCAAAAAATAAAATGGTATGTTTAATATAAAAAATCATTCAGTGATTTAATGCATAAGTGAAATGAAATAGATAAAGAAGAAATCTTAAATAATAGATGTAGCCAATCAAATGGGATGAATTAATCAGTAAAAGAATAAAAGAATGTAATTTATCCTGAAACTGTGGACTATAAAAATGACAAATGATTTTATAATTATTGAAGTCAGAAGAAGTGTCCGCAGATTTAGTCTAAGAATAAGAGAATAAATCAAGATCTCAAATAAAAAAGAAACTACAAGAAGCCATTTATGTCTCGAGACAATGAAGATATAGATACGTGATGGACCTTTGAAAAAACTTGACCTCTTTTGACCTTCAACCAAACTCCTGCTGAGCCTGTTTATATCCTCTCTGTACTAATCATCATCTTCTTCGTCTTTGTATCATGTCTCTTCACGAGACATAATACAAATGATCATGGCTCTCTACAATTTCCTGTCTTTTGTAACTGTTAGCAAAGTTTGTCTTTTTGCTATTTCTCCTAATCTCTGTTCTTCCAACCATTTACACAAGCTTTTGTTAGGTTATTTACTACTTTCCTCTCTCCATATAGTCTTCAGTATGTTCTACTAGTGTAAAATTTGTAAAGTCCTCTTTCCTCATTATATATTCTAGAAATTTCAATTTTCTCTTTCTGATTCAAAGAATAAATGTCCTTTTTTTCATTTCCTCTAAATTTTTATTAATGCTCACATGTTCAGTTCATTGTATTCTAAGTGTCCTTCTGTAGAACCTCATTTCTGTTGCCTCAAGTCTCTTCTCCATCTGTGATGAGATTGTCCAGCATTCACTACCATATAAGAGGATGGATATGACATAACAGTTCAGTACATCAGCATCTTTCACTATCCCAATGTGCCTTCAGATTTCTGCGTTGCATTTTTCATCCTCTGATAGAACACTTCCTAGATATTATTGTACTTGCTGGATTTTATTATTTCCAATTTCTAATTTGCATATTGGACATTTTCTTCTGCTGATAACCATTCATTCTTATAATTGATGTTTAGTCCTTTCTTCTTGATTGCCTTTACTATCTTCTGGTCTTCTCACTGAAATCTCACAACAATAAAGTGAGAATTTAGAAAAAAAAACACATTCCCACAGTTACCTTACTATTCCACCCATTGTCATTCTGGACAGCGGGGGAAGGTCATACAAATGAACAGTGTTGGTTGCAATCCTGATGATAGGGTAATGTTGATTACAACAATTAAAATAACCAGAACAATAACAACAGTGGATGAAATTATTAATTTGCTTTAAGCAAGTGCACAATTTTAGGTGTATGAATGATAATTATTTGCTCTATCAAATGAAATAAAACACCTAATAATGTCTGGGTTAGCATGTAATTCAACAAACAATTTATGAGCCATACCTGTAAATAGAATTAAAGAATATTTTAGAATTCACTCCAGATGCATTGACAAAATATCAAACAGAATTGACAAAATGAAATTTTAAAGAATAAACAAGTGATGCAAAATGACTGATCATGTTTGGAATATGAATATAAGATATTAAAAAGTGTCAAACTCCTTACAAAGCCCAAACTATTTTAATTTTTTTTTATTAATTTATAAAATAGGAGCATGTCTTCCCCTTTAAGTGAGGTAACAAAAGGACTTTTTACTGAATCAATAACAAATCCCAGTACAACTATAATCTGTCACAGCTTAAGTTAATTCTGGGTTTTTTTTATAATTTGCATTGAAGCAAAAGCTCTAATGATTACAAAGAAAAGGCATTGGCTTTTATTCTGTTTGTGGGAAACTCCACAAAAGAAAGAAAGAAAACTCAAATAAATTGATTATGCTAATTATGAATGAGACTGAGTTGACCAAGGAAAAGAACAATTAGGAAAAATAAAATCTGCATTTTGAAAGAGAAAAACAAAAAAATAATGGAAATTTTGTAAATCTTTTGACTTTTCTATTGTTTATATTGAATAAATTTATTTCAATAAGCACTTTTTTATTTGGCATGAAAAGTTAACTCTAAAATATTTTGTGAATATTCAATCAGACTTAGTGTTTTATAAGTTTAGTTAGGGTTTGTTTTGCTGACAGCTAAGTGTTGAATGATCAAAATTTGAAATTGATTTAAAGATCACTAAAACTGACCAACATTGATTATTGCAAAAATTTCTAAAAACAGATTTGACCACAAAAAAGCTATCATTGACCCATCTTGGAATGAATAACATATTGATTTTTCTGTTTTTGTTTGTTAGAAAATTAAAATGTCAACATCAAGAGTCAGAATTTTCAAGAAATGTTTAATGACATCTACATTGTCCTTTCTTATCATTTGCAAAAATTATGTTTGAAATATTGTAAAATGAATTATACTGTTGTTGTTATTAGTAGTAGTAATAATAATAATAATAATATATATATATATATGTACATGGAGATACATTTTTACAAACCTTTTTGTATCTTGATTTATTTTATCAAAATATTTTGTAGATTTATAAATATACAATATTTTTATATTTCCTATGGAAATTAATTTTTACGTAAGTTTGTACTGTTAAAATATAGATATTTATATTAAAACATATTCAGGTTAGTTTGTGGAACTATCATTTGAAATTGTATTTATAAAATTTTCTTTTGTGCTGATAAATATTAACAAAAATCAAACAACTACAGAAATATCAATGCTCACATCTATCATAGCCCTTCACCATTCTGTCCATGTGACCAAGGGCTGGCGTTACATATTCATGACCTTGACCTTTTAGTCATTGTATTTCCACACTCCCTTCAATTTAAGTTCATTTAGATTTATAATAAGCCTAATAACTTTTTAGTTCTATCAGTGTTACGAACCTAGTCATAATACACTTTATGAACATTTTTATACTTTTTATATTTTGTAGCACATCTCAGTTTATTTTGCTTGAGATTTTTAGTACTTTGCAGGTGCTTGGATGGGTTATGTATTGAGCGACATTTTCTTTTGTTTTGTCTGCTAACTGGATGTTATTTGGGCTTTCCTATCCACTCTTACTTCTGGCACTTTTGCCCCTTATTTACTTCTGACTACCTTGGAATTTTGCTTCTGGCATTCCTAGCCCTTGCTACTTACAGCTACAACAAACCCTGACTTACTGCATTCTTGACCTTCATTACTTCCGGCCCTTGTCTTGACCTAACTCATTTGGTTGATCTGTGTTAATGTACCTGCTTATAACAGCCCTGAATTTCTGGCTACTCATTGGTTCCTACTTCTTTTGGTATCATTATCTTGACCTAACTCACTTGGTTGATCAGCGTTAATGAACTTGCTTACAACAGCCTGGAAACTTCCGGCTACATCATTGGTCCCTGCTTCTGGTATCTCTATCTCAACATGACTCACTTGGTTGATCAGAATTAATGAACCTGCTTACAAGAACTCTGAACTTCCTGCTTTCCTGTCAACCTAATTCACCTGGTTTAAGAAATTGTTGTATGCATATCATTCAGACTTCAATTAACCTATTCTGTACACCTCAGTTAAAATACCTTGGAAGGTTCACCATTGGATTTGACCAGCAATGCCAGCACTGGACATTGGATTTGACCAGGAACAACAAAACACCAGCACTGGACATTTAAACTGAACTTTCTTCTCGGCTATATTGTCCAGACTTCAAATAACCTACTCTATACACTTCAGTTAAAATACTATGGAAGGTTTACTGCTGAACTTGACTAGCAACTTTTCAACACTCACTGGACATGTGAAATTAACTTTCTAACTGTGGACTTACATGCTAATTTAACCTACAAAGACTCTGGTCTATATCTTAAATAAATTTTGTATTAAATTTTAAGCTTGTTGTTCTGTTGCCCATTTTTTCCCACCTGTCAGATTTCATGTCTTTAATTATAAATGTTAGTTGGCCTCTTGTGACTTCTATGCCTTATTGAGTCACACAAGTCATGTTATATCACACCCCCACCTCCAGGGGGTGCACTACATATCTCCAAGATCATCAGTGAAGAGTTATTTTGCAATGTAATCTTTTTCTCATGCTAATTACTGATTCTATTTCCTTGTATTTATATTTGAACCATACTGAATTCATTTTCATCCTGTTTTCACCATAATTCATTAATTTCCATTGTATCTCATGAGAAAAATTCTAAGCAACACTAGTAATTGTTCTGACATTTACTGAAGAACATATTTCTAATTTTGCATACAATTTAAGCAAAAGATTTGTAGAAAATTCATATCTTTTCTTAATTAAAATTAAGAAAAGATATTAATTTTCTACAAATTTTTTGCTTAAATTGTATGCAAAATTAGAAATATCTTTAGAATTGTTATTGTTGCATCAAAGTATATTGTTTAGATAGTCATGTATAAATTATCAAATATTTGACTGATTTTGAAGGTTTATTTTTTAGTACTTGAGCAAGTCGACTGATTATTTTTGTATGTGTCAACAACTTAAATCATGTTCTTAAAAAGTCTCATCAGATTGAGTCTTTCATATGGATGCCATGTATGATGCCAAAGCCATTCAGGAATATCTAAACTGTCAGTTGTATCTCAGATCATTGATTAAAAATGGCTCCAACTGAATGAAGCTCATAGATCTTAGCAAATATAATGGAATCACAAAGATTTGTACTAAATAACAGAAATAAAATCAGTTGTGGATAACAACAAAAACTAAAATGGATATCACATGTGTAATATTTCCATGTAGGATGTTTTTGGTTAGAAAGACAAGAAGATATTCTTGACAGTTGTTTATTCCAAGTTCACATGTTCAAAAATGTGAACAATCTCCACGTCTCGTGATATGCTCACATTTTTATTTCACACCACATAAGAATCTTGTTCAGGAACCTCTTGTATCAAAGGGCATAACTTCTGGTTACTAGTTTTTGCTACAACATGTAACTCAAAGAGAAAATGATGACGCATAATCAAAGTGTTAATATTCCACACTATTTCAAACAATAGGCTAGAGAGGGAGCTCCCATAAATGCTGGAAAGGACTTCAGAAACTTATTTTCCAGATAAAAAACTGTTTTAAGAGAAAGATTTTATAAATTTTAACTGATGGTAGCACTGTCTACTCGGTCAACAAATGCTAAATATTTTTTTTATAAGGAAATGGCTAATATTACCATCATTATCATACTGATCCACTGTTTTTGGTGCAATAAGAAGGAATTGTCTTGGATTTCCTGAATCATAGGAATTATTTATATTTGGGGTTCACTCTAGTATTGATCTGTGTTCTAATGGAAAAATTTCATTAGAAACAAAGAAAAGAATGCTGGACTGCTATGTGATATCCATTCTCTTGCCTGGCAGTGGATGTTGGACAATTTCCCCAAAGAGGAGGAAAAAATCTAGAGACAACAGAAATATGGTTCTGAAATTGTTCTGATACTGAAAATTCATGGATGGAATGAGTAAGAAACAAAGAAGTCTTAAAGAAAATGGGAAGAGAAAGAACGCTTCTACTCAGAATCAGAAAGAGATAGCTGAAATTTCTTCAACACATAATAAAGGGCTTGGAAAACAACCTTTGCAGGATATATTGAGGGAAGGAGAGATAGGAGAAAGCAGTGAACCACACCTAATGAGCTTGTGCAAATGTATGGTGGAATGGAAGTTGAGAGCCTTAGCAAAGAGAGAAAAACTGCTAAGAGCCACACGAGATAGGATGTTGTGGAGAGTCATGATCGCCTATGTCCTGAAGGGATGTGACACATAAAAGAATAATCATTAAAGTAGAGAGAATGAAAGATTTGAAAGCTATATAGAAAAGAAAGAATACTAAATGACCAAATTGTCAATATCTTTATTTATATATAATATACTCCATCTATGAGTATTAGAAAACTCATGATTTGAGTAAAGTAAATATTTCTTCCTAGACTGTAAAGATGTTTCTAATATATATGTTTTTTTTTTAATATATTCTGCTTGAAATGTTATGATAAATACTTCCAACAATTTATTTTCTTTCATTAGAAAAAATACAAGAAACATAATATGAGCTATAATTTGTTACTAGAAGTGGTTTCCATAGTAGTTCAAAAAATATGAAAACATGGAAATGGTGGTTTATATTGAAACAGGGAGCCATTATAACATAATTATATGTCAACAGAATTGCTAAACCATCAGTAGTCATGAATTTAAAAGAGATGCATAAAATAAGAAAAAATAAATTGTATAAAAATATCTTTAAAATATAAAAAGGACAATGTTTTTAAATTGGCTGAAATAAAAAAAAAACAGTCAGAGATAAAAAAAAACATTCCGAGAAAAGAATAAAATGAGATATCAATTTCAAGCCATAAAGCTAAGAGCATTTTGAAATAGTCTAAAATAAAGAAAAAACATTTTTAATCCATGGAAAAAATTCCAAACATGCTAGAAAAATTTAATTAATACCTAACTTTTAAAATATTGCAGAATGGATTATTTTTACAAAAAACCCCCCAAAATCAAAAAGATTCCTGATATCCATTAATTATTTTTGCAGAAAAAAGTTAAATCTAGTTAAATTGTAACTTCTTTCTTGCCTCCAGTTATTCTATCATAAGTTGGATATAATGCAACAGATCTTGGATACAAATGACATTTTCTCATCATATTCACTTGTTAATAATAACAATAGTAGTAATAATAATTACTTGATCACATCATAATCATCATCCAGGAAGGTATTTTATCCTGGACAAGCCTGGATACCCTTGTTTCAGAAACATTGCAGATTTTACAAGCAAATTTATTGATTATTACAAAAGATTCCTTTAAACTAATTTGAAGTCAACATTTTCCATGATAATTAAATATACTGAAAGCATCGGGTTGTTATAATAAAACCTCAAATAGAGTTTTGTATTAATCCTTGTATGATTATAAATATTATCTATTTATCTAATGCGGTAGTTTTTAGATATTTGGGGGGGTACCATATATTTCATTGAGCATACATGAGTGTGAAAGAATATAAGAAAAACATTAAGGAGAGAGAATAATAAAAGAATAGAATTTAAGAGGACAGAAGATAATGATTGGCATTGCATTGAAATTTATGAAGATCAAACTTGACTGGAAAGCAAGAAGCCAGACGAGAGTTCCACAAATGAGAAGTGTGAGAAAAGAAGCTACTAACAAATAACTTATATTAACATCTAGTACTTAAATTCATAGAATCTAGATACCATAGAGGAGAGTTCATCAGAACATCTACCATGAAAGTATTTATAGAAAAGGCACAGGGTATCTATATTACAGCAGTGGGAAAGTGACTGAAAGCAAGATGCCAGGTCAGAGCCAATAACATTGCAAATTCTTATTTGGATTTTATCAAGGATCTCTAAATATATAGCAAAGTACCAGACCATATATTGCAAACCATATATATTCTAGCCTTGGATGAATGGTAAACTTGTAGATATGTAAGATAGATTCTGGCAAGAAAAATTGTCTAGCACAACATGGTGAACCAACATTTTAAGCAGCAGATCTTGCAATTGATTTGATATAATCTTTCCATTTCATGTCAGTGGAAAATTTTAACCTGAGAAGGTACAATGAGTTACTGTCCTGGAGGCTGGCACAATTTATACTGATCAGAAGCAGAAAGGGTTCTCTTAAATGATTAATAGTGAGTAGTTTTGTCTTGAAGGTGTTAAAATCAACAAGCTATTCCTTGCTCCAGTTAACAACAGAATGTGGGCCATTTTTGAGATCAACTGCCAATTTGATCTTTTGATAAAATAGGAAATTGTTATTAAAAGGGAACTTTAGTGAGAGAAGAAGAGACAAGAAGAGAGAACATCAAATTTCTTGTCTTGAGTATTATGAATAGTGCAAAGGAAAACACAAGACATTTACTCCAGTGTGAAATTTGAAAGAAATTTACTTTTATTAAATGACATAAAAAATAATAATAGCACAGAATAGAAAATTTACAAAACAAGATTATGTGAGTTATCCCACTTGATATTTTAAAAAAATCTGTTGCTAGAAGACATGCCTTAAGCCTATAAATAGGAAACGATATTCTTACTCATTCTTTTTCCTCTTTTACAACTCTGATTATAAGATGTAGTCACATTTGGAGAAAAAAGTGTCCGCCACTGGGGAACGTTCATTTTCAATGTCTTACTTTTCTCTCATGATTTTTTGTACTCTTTCACCTACACAAATTTTATACACAAACATGCATTCTTTAAATTTAAATATATTCTTCATTTATTGTTATTATAATACTTTTGTTAATACATGAATTGTTTGTTTTATATTATTTTGTGTTACTCATTTATTACTCAAACACACATTTGAGTCTGCAATAATTATCACGGGGATAAAATAATACTAGGAGACATGTGTTTTCTATACAAACACAAGTATTTCCACAACAATTGCACAAAATTTTCTTTTGTACACTTAACATTTAAGCAAGATAACAAAGTTCAAATTACAATTCTGTTGAAAAAGCAATTATAATTATTATTACCTGCAATTGTCAAAATGAATTGACAATGGTGACAATTCATAGACATTGCTGGGTTTCTTGTTTGTTTTGCAAAAGGAGATGAGATAAATCTTGTAAATTTAATAAAAAGTTCAAAATCAAGTTTAATACTGCTAATTTTGTGACAAACTTTCACAAACAAATAGCAAAAGATAATTTCTCTAAATTTATAGAAGCTTTCATTTCTTTTTCTTTCTTTTGGCCTCTTTGCATTCTTTTTCTTCTGTTACTTCATTTTTGTCATTGTCAGTGGCACTTTTTAATTTATATTTGATCAGTCCCCAGAAACAGCCCACAGTCATTTGCCAGTGAAGGATGTAACCCATTTGCTTGCTGCTTTCTTTTTCTTCTTCATCTAAGTTCAGCTCTCAGAACCAGCCAACATCATCCTTGTGAATGCTACAACCCTTCTGTCTTTCTGACAAGCCAGACTTTTTAAATATCCACAAATTTGTTCTGAATTGAATCAGAAATTTAATATTAAAAGGTTGTAACTTACTTTTCACACTGGTTAAAAAATCAGAAAATATATCTCTTTAAACCATTATGTTTACAAAATTTTTTATCAGGGATTTGAGACCATCAAACTTGAGACCCTTTTTTGTACAAATTTTTTGAAACCCAAATTTTATACATATATCTTTTTTATAAACTTTCAGGTTTCATTTTGGCTGTATTTTTGCATCTATTTCAGCCTTAGATATACAAATTTTAAACATGAAATTTTATTCAAGTCAGTTTTTACTGTTTTGTTTTAATTTAGCATTTTCTTTTATTTAAAGAATGTAACTTTCTTCTTTTAATAAATGTTTTTTTAAAGACTCCAAAAGAAACTGTAATAAATGAATCTAGTTTATTGTATTTTTTTATTTAATCTTTAATTAATTTTTATGTAATTTTACATTTTTTTTATTATATAAATTTTGATTAACTGGAAATAAATGACTATAAAGACACCGATAATGACTTTTCATGAGCACCACCTTTTAGATTTTTAATCAGATGCTTTGTAGTACAGACCAATTTTAAAAAAATAACCACAAAATTTAATATGATAAAAATAAATCATAAGGCTGGCTGTATTGTATGCTACTATATGTCCACACTGGCTTGGAAATATCACTAAGCATTAGTTAGTTTATAACACAAACCAGTGGGACTGATGTTTTGAAAATATATTTGTACAGCAACAATAAGCAATGTACATTTCATAAAGACTTATATGTATGTCTTAAAAATGTATATATGCAATGCCAATATATGTTTCATAAATAGTATGTATAACTAGTTTGTTTTTATCATTTTATCCTAAGCAAAGCAATAAAAGCTACTAAGATGTAAGGGGTTGCTGAGAGTAGACAAAACAAAGAGGATAATAAAAGAACAGGGTTCAAGAAAACATAAGATGACTATTATTGACATTGTATGTATATATATATATATATATATATATATATATATATATAAATAAAAGAAATTAATAGTCAGAGCCGAATTAGACCAGGAAACAGTAGTATTAAAAAGAAGTGCTCAATACACATATAAAAAGATTAGAATTTAACATGTACAGCTTTTAAGTATAGAAAATTATGAAATCAGCTAATGCAAGGGAATTACTGAGAGTGTACAAAGAGAGGACAATAAAAGAACAGGATTCAAGGGGACAGAAGATGGCTTATTAACATTGCATTTAAATTTTTAAAGGTCGAAGTTCACAGGAAACCAGGAAACCAGAAGAATGTTCCACAAGTCAGAAGTGCAGAAGAAGAAACTATTAGTGTGGAATTTAGAAATTATATGACTTAACTACCAATCTAATACTGCACTTAAATTTGTGAAGTTTAGGTACTAAAGTGAAAAGCTCATCAGAACATGTTTTCAAAATATATTTTGTGCAGTGTGCATTTTATAGAGATGTATAAATACATCCACAGCAGCAGAAGTGTTAATAATTATTTTATTGGATTTTATTGGATTTCTTGTAATATTTTAAGAATAAAAGAAGATTTTTTTCCTTTTTCATCCAACTGGCAACATTAATTTAGTGCTCATATTTAGTGCTCATAAAAGATTGTAAAGTTTAATGTTTTATTGTTTTAAATGATATAATCTTTGAGTTTACATACATGCATGCACATTTTGCTTATCATACTTATTATAAAAAACAGGTTGTGTGTGTGTCTGTACGTTTGTATATTGGATCAGATTTCCTACATTTTTCAATTGATTTCAACAAAACTTCACAGGACTACGTAAAATTACCTTGCGGTGGTTCTGGCAGCGCTAAAAATTGGAAAAACACAATTGTTTTTGCACAAAATCAATTTGAAAACACAATTAAGAGTCATCGCGAGAATGAAAGGGGGACAACTCATATCAGTTATACTTGTTATAAAACCCAGGTTGTTTGTGTGTGTGAGTGTGTGTTCGTTTATATATGGGATCGGATTTCCTACATTTTTCAACTGATTTCAACAAAACTTCACTTTTTTTGTGGCAGGTAGTGTTTCTTATTGTCTTGCACACTTTTTTCTTTATTTTTACATTCAGAATGCTTTAAAAATTCCATTTACAAGACAATTGTTTATAATAAAATTCTATTCAATCGGTAGACTCATAACGATTGAAAACAATGTTTTTGTTTGAGTTTGACCAAAAAAAACAAAAAACAAAACTAAAAACAAAAAAAAACTAAATAAGACATGCATGTCTGTCAACCTTAAACAATAATCTTTGTTAATTTTATTTTTCAGTCTTTATGATGGTCGATACTTGATCTATCTTTTACTGTTACATCCCTGGACAACGCCGGGCTCTACTGCTAGTAACAAATAAAATTTTAACTGGTTCAATGTTTTATTTTGTACAATGTTCAAGTTAAACCCATTTAGTCTGCAGTATAAAAAAGCAATAAAGTTAATTAGGACATGGTTGAACATGACTCAGTTGCACAAATTACCAAATCAAAGCAGATCTTCATTGCTGGTTCATTTAGCTAGAGATGCCTAAAGTTGAATAGATTTAGCTTGACAATATTCACACCATGCTTTCAGTGTCTTACTACATTTAGAACTATTGTTACATACAGATTAATTTTGACAGAAAATCCAATTAAGCATGGGGATTGTGCTGATGGAAAATGTTAGCTGATATTACAGATCAAAAGCTTCATAATGTGTAAATCTTTCCAAATCTTTTGCAGGGGTGCTTTTTTAAAGGTATTTTTTCTTTGTCTTAAAAACTGAATTCTAGATATTGTAGGCTCCTGCTCAGGGTAAAAGTTGTTTTGTTTTCATATGAGGCTCAATGAAAAAACTCATAAACATAAGAATATTATTTTCAGTGGAAGCTCAAAGTCATTACTGTTTTAGAAACATTTAAATGATAATTAGAAACTTTCACAGGATTAAAAGGTATTTAGAAAAAGTTAATGTAATTTTTTTGGTTGGAAAGTAAAGAAAAAAAATATTGGCAAAGATTTTACAAATAACAAAACTGAAAAAGAAAATGTTTGAGTGAAAACAGAATAATGAGTTTTTTATAACCGAGATGTAAAATCTATTTTAGAAATATCTTGCAAAGTTGTATGCAACACATGGGTGGGGGTGAGGAAAATAGAAAAGAAAATGTGAAACAAAAATACTTCTGTAAAAATAAACCTTTCAGTGCATTTTAGAAATGTATTAGAATAATTTCCAAATGAAAAAAAATTCATAATACATTCTAAAATAATTTTTGCCTAAAAAAAATTAAATAAATTTATAGAATAAATTAAGGAGAAAAAATATACTTAAGCATATTTTAAATGAAAAATAGGAGAATCAGTTATTTTGGAAAATAGTAATATATCATTTTAGAAAAAAATTCTTTCAAAAGACTGTCTAGATAAGAAATTACGCTCACACTATTTGTAGATAAAATATAAAAACATATTTCATTTTAAAAGATACTTTTAGAATTACCTGCACTGTGTCATAATTTAATATGCAAGTTAATGTTCAAAAAATTTGTCTTAACCAGCCAGTGTTGTTAAAAGTTTCAAGATATATTTATATGGTAAAGGTAATGTGAAAATCAAGTTATAACTATTATTATTCTAAATATTTAAAGTAATTTATTTAGTGATGTGATATTTTATTATGTATTAGAGTCATTCATCAGATTGTAAATGAAAATGGCAAGAGACATTCAATATTCATTGACCAAACAGTTTTACAGTTGGTTAAAATAAATAAAATCCTTCTTTTAAAACAATTTTTCAAGAGAATAGGTTGCTCAATTTTACTGTTATTGTTCTTTCTAGTATTGATTGGGTTTACTTCCTAAACTTTTATTTAAAGTAATGTGAAATATCAACATCTTGATTGTTATTATTTTCTCTTTGAGTTACATGTGCAGTCTATTATAGTTGTTGCTGTTGTTGAAAAGTGATGTGGTTTCTTTAATCTAGTGCAATATGCATCACAAAGAGAAAGCTATAATTTGGGAAAAGATGTAAAATGATAATGAGGAATATAAAGTTATATTGGATGGACCTGATGGCTGAGCTAGGAGTTTGAACCTTCATGGAAATAAACATTATCACTTAGAAGACAGCAGTAGGGAAGTAGAATAAAATTTATGGTTCAGGATAAATACAGAGAATTACTGTAAGTCCTTGGAAATGATATTTTTGAGTAATACAAGTCACAACCAAAACTTTTAAAAATTATATTAATACAAGACAATGTACCTTCACATTCTAAAAAAGCTGACTACTGCTTGTCTTTCCAAAAAGGTTTCAAATTAGTGAAATGGTTTCAAGCCTCTCTAGATATTAATCTGATAGAAAACTTGTGGTCCATCATTAAAAGAGATGTATATTAGAATGGAAAAATAAACAGTAAAAACTGCTACAAAAAGTTAAAATTGTAGAAAAGTTAACAAAATCAATGAATAAAAACTTCATGATGGTTATAGAATTTCAAAGAGCCCATAGTAAAATGTCAAATAATAATTTATTTAAGTATATTGGATATTGTGTTAATCAAATATATGTTTCTGTGACCAGTATCTTTTGGATATATTTATTTGAAAGTTATTAATATATGTAATAAGGATAAAAAACTGAAACTCATATGGACTATTGTTGAATATTTTCAATCATGCTAATCATTTCACATGTGATGATGAAATAAATAAATGCATACATCGGAAGTAAGTAAATGCCTACATTTTTATTATGCATATAGTGTGTGAACCAATATAATAAATATAGTGTTAATTCAAAATGCTGATCATTTAATAATTATCTACACTTTTCTAGCAAACTTAAGCAAAATATCCTGACATATACCTATTGCATAGAAAGGGTACACATTATACTACTCTCATCACTTTCATTCAGTTGTAGTGTCTATGAAGAAATACATAAATAAAAAAATTAATTATACTGCCACTGTGATGTGTCCATAAAAAGTAAATAAATAAAAATGAATTATAGTATCAAAAAATAATTATAATAAAATAATTATAACAATTATAATTATCATTAATTCACTCATTCTAAACCAATGAGAACTGACCCCACTTTTTTTCTCTACACACACAAACAGTAACCAGAAGTGACATCAGGCCAACCCCTTGGTACACCCAGCTTCCTCAATGTCTGGTGTGAATTTCATGAAATTTTAAATTGGAATCTTGCAAAAGTTATTTTCCTCTACATTGGAATCTTAAAAAAGTTATTTTCTTCAATCCCTGAAGCCTGCACATATGTGGCTGAGAAATGTTTTGTATAATTTATAATCAGAATACTTCTTTAAATTAAATTTTTACAAAAAAGATTCTGACATTTTAAATTTTTTTCTTTTAAATTACTAAAATGAAAACATCAACATTATCATTTTTTTCATTAAAATTTTCTACTTAAAAAAATATTATTTCATTTTAATTTTTCTTTCAACCTTTCTTATATCAATAAGAAGAGGAAGAAGTTAATGAGGAATTTTGTAGAGAAGCATTCTCAGAATGAAGATGGAGAATGGACAATTAAAATTTCACCTGTTGTAGCATCAAATCTACAGGATGGGAAGTACATTTCAGACAGTTCATCAGGGCCAGAGTGGGTCCTATTTAATAGATTTGACAAAAATAAACCTGGAAAAAACATGGAAGGAATTGTGAAATATTTTCTGCCCTTCTAAATAATGTTCATATTACAGACTCTGATTCCTGACATTGTTGAAAACACTATCTTATTTTATTTATTTATCTCTAAATATATTCTTGGCATTACAGTCCCAGACTTAGTATTCTTATTTCTTTTCCATTATAAAAAATCTACAATCATGACAATTTTCTCTCATAAGCCCTCAACTCAAAATCATCATCTCTTCATGTTAAAGTTTTTATCACCAGCAGCTCATTTTTTTGTATGTATACATCTCTCTTTTATGATTTTCTTTCAGTTCAACTCATATGCAAAGTAAATTTAACTCAAATGCACTGTAAATTTTTCTTGTGATTCTCTGTCACTTTCACGGCCCTATCATTATCACAAAATCTCTAAGTTAATTCACCATCAATAAACCCCATTATTACTAAAATTTCCATTATTTCCCTAAAAGTACTTCATATCAAACACACTGTATATCCTCTAGCAATATGCTTTTCTTACCAATTCTACAGAAAATCACTTAAATCTTCTGGTAATTCTCTATTACCATTTTTTCACAAAATCACTTAAAATCAATATTCCCATGTCCCACTGGACAAATTTTTCAGGTAATCCACCATTACCAACTTTTTCACTTCTCAAAAGCATCTCACCTCATTAACACTTTACTGACTGATGTGTTAAACTCTCCTGAATCACTAATTTGCTTAGAAAGTCAGTTGATCCAATACTGCACTACAATCAAAACATTCACTCAGATATTTATGACCTGGAAAAGTCATTCAAAGAAAATAAACTTCCCTACAGTGCATCAAAATCTGAATTTACTCACCAAATCCCAAAGACTGACCATTATGAATTCAGATTTTAATTGTATTTGCTCCCTTAAAATCTGTAATATATTCAATGCAATTCTACTTAATGCCCAACAATAATAATTGCATCTTCATTCAAAACCTTCACAAACAACTAAAACAAAAATTTGTCTCTGTTAAAAGAAATATAATCATGATATAAACCCAGTTTGTGTAGTGAGCAAGAGGAACAGCCCAGGAAGTGAGCTATAAATTAGTGATATCAAAATATAAATTAGTGATATCAAAATATAAATTAGAGATATCAAAATCAAGCAAGCATGAAAATTGAAACATCTGGGAAGTGTTTTAACGCAGGATGGAAAATGTGACACTGAAATATGAAGACACATTAGGATCGTAACAGATGCCTTCCAAAAGCAAAGCAAAATATTAAGAAACAGGAAAATTTTGTTAGAACAAAGAAAAGAGCACTAAACTGCTATGTAATACCAGTCCTTGTATATGACAGTGCATGCTAGACAATTTTCACATGGATGAAGAAGAGACAATGCAACAGAGGGGCATGTTAGCAATGACAGATTTTTAAGGAATATAGGAACAAAAAGGACACTTATACTTAGAAACTGAAACAGTTGAAATTTCTAGAGAACATAATGATGAAAGAGGGCATAGATCAGGGTTGTCCAACCTTTTTTCCTCATAGGCCAAATTAGAAATTTAGATATATATTCACCAGGCCACAAAAGTACATTATATATGTTTTTAAAAAGTTCAAAATGTACAGATATCAAATTTTAATAAAAAATATATATATCATTAGAAAATATACCATTAGAAAATATACTGTATTATTGACATTAAAAACAAGAAATTAGACAAGAAGATAGACAAAATATAATAAATTAAATGTGATTTTCGATATTGCTTTCCTTTTATAATATTGTCAATATCTGCTTTTATGGTACTAGTCTTTATTCTAAGAATGTTAGTTAAATGGGAATCACTCAACCGATTTCTTTCAGCAGTTTTGATATTTTTCATGCACAAAGAAAATTGTTCACGGCAGTATGTACTGCCTCACATGCATATCAGTTTTCTAGATAAGCTAAATAATTTTTATTTAGCTCTGGCTCTTGTCCCATGCACCAGCTGGTGTTTCTTGGCAAAAGCCTTTACCCACTTCCCCATTTAGTGCAATGGGGAACTGAACTTACTAGCACAATCTGAGAATAATTTTCTTGACATATGTTACTAAAGTAAAGGAAAATATATGTAAAGATTTTAGGGTGCAGTGGGCCACATGAAAATATTAAGTAGACTGCAGGTTGGACATCTCTGGCTTAGAACATTTGACATTAGCAAGACATATTGAAGGCAAGACAGGGTAGAGAAAAGCATCGCCTAACCTATCTAACGGTCTTGTGTAAATGTTTGGTAGAATAGGGTAGCAAAAAGACAAAATTCACTAAAATTTACAAAGGACAGGAAATTGTGGAGAGCCATGATTGCCAACATTCTAAAGGGTCACAGCACACAGAAAATGTATAGGTATATTTCAGCTTTTTTTATTGAATTTACCTTCATTTAACCACTTTCCCTCTTAGATTTAATCAGTTACACTTAGTAACTCATTATTTTCTGACAGTAAAGAAAACAAATTTCTTAATTACACATTAATTTTATAAGTTCTTTTTTCTTTTAATACTTACTCTGTCTGTTGTGCATTGTCAGTGGTCAGGAATTAATAAAATTTACTGATGGAATAGTTTATTACATTTATAATGCATTACTAATGATCATACAGGAATATATTGAAAAGGAGGAAGAAATTGATTGTTCATGGTCAGGAATTTACTGCTCGCATTACTGACAGAATATGGTGCTTATATGTATCATATAAATGCATTTTAAATGATTTTATTATAAAAATTCAATGATATCAGAAAGAAATGAATTGTCAGTGGTCATGAAATTAAGATAGAAAAGTGCAATTATATGTAAAATATTTGGATATATAAGAAAGGTTTTAATTTGTCATGAAATTTCACAAAATACTTCACACTGTTAATACTTTTCAGTTAGTGTTTTACATGAACAGAGGCACAGATATGCACAGAAAGTGTCATTTCTATATTAGCAAAACTTATAGCTTATTTTAGTATTTTAATTAATCATTGATTTTACCTATAGATTACATGAGATGTAAAAATGAAATGCTGCTCTGGTTCAAGTAAATATGAAATCATGAGGCTTTGTGGATTTTCTGGCTAATATACAGAAAGTTTCTTCAAGCAGCGATATCCAGCATTTTCATCTTGTAGTAAATTGTGATTTTTTTTTGCACAGTGATAACTGATGTGAAATAGAAAAAAATGTCTTTTTACTTTTAAACCAATGTATTGCATCTTCTATGCACTATGTCTTTTCAGGATGTTAGTGATCATGGCTCTCCACAATTTCTTGTTCTGTGTCCTTTTGCCATTTCTCCCAATCTCTGCTCTGCCATCGATTCCCTCAAGCTTGCCAGTGAGGTTATACATTGATTTCTACTGTCTCTCTAACCTTGAATCACTCTTGTGAGTATCAAATTTTCCAAGCCCTCTTTCCTTATTATGCGCCACAGAAATTTCAACTATCTCTTCCTGGCATTAAGTATAAGTATCCTTTTTGTCACTGTTTCTAGAATTTTGCTGTTGCTCACATGTTCAGTCCATGGTATTCTCAGCATCTGCCTGTAGAGCCATATTTCTGTTGCTTCCAGTCTCTTCTTATCTGTGAGATTGTCCAGCATTCACTGCCATATATGGCAGTGAGTGCTGGACAAGGACTGATATGATATAACATTTCAGTACTGTTTTCTTTGAAATTAACAATATTTTTCTGTTTCTTAATATGTTGATCAGCTTTTGGAAGACATCTTTTGCTATTTCAATGCACCTTTGGATTTCTTTGTTGCACTTTCCGTCCTCTGTTAATATGCTCCCCAGCTATTTAAATTGTTGCACCTGTTTCATTTTGGTATCTCCAATTTGTAAATTGAATATTCCTTTCCTTAACAACCATGCATTCAGTCTTCTTGTTAATTGATGTCTAATCTTTTCGTCTCACTTTCCTTCTCTACATTCTGTAGGAGTTCTTTTAGTTTCCTTTCCATATCTGCTATCAGTGCTGTCTCAATTGCATATCTTAGGTTGTTAAGACTGTAACTGCCAATAATGAATCCTGGTAGCACTTCCAGTTCTCTCAGAATGGCCATGCTGTATATTTTTATTTTTTGAGTATTTACTGAACTCAATTCCTATCCATATGCAGGTGGGTCACTGCCAATATAGGTTCTGGATTATTCTAATATCCTTCTCGCATATGTCAAGATTACCTAGTTCTTTGTGACAATTTAAACACTTTTGCATAATCAATCAAGCATAGGTATACATACTTCTGAGCATTCTGAGCATAGTGTCTACAGTGACTTATATTTTTGTACTAACACAGTAAGTATATATTTTATGGTTCAGGAGAGCAGATAGTGGTGGGGGAATTCAAAATGTCAAGGATGAATGAATAACTCAAACAAAAATAATGATCACTCTTTTCTGAATATTGTTAGACAAGGTTTTTAATAGTTGTATGTGCTTGGTTTGGTTTAAGTTTTTGTCATTGTTGTTTTTTTTATTTTTCTGTTCAGCCTTTTGGCAGTAGTCCCTCTGATCTTTTTAATGGTTACTGAATCTTGTATTGGGAGAGCTTTTCCTCGCTTGTACAAGTTTAGTGCCTTTGCATTCTTGGGATCATCTCCTAAACATTGAACTTAACTCACAAACCTCCAACTGAAATTTGCATGCATACACACATACATTTATGGAATTCAAAGTTCATCACTTGTTCTTTCATGATTAATGGTTCTTATAAACTATTAATGATTGGTTTGATGATAAAGTTACCCAAGGATATTATGTATGCACATTCTTAAAACTTTTTGATTCTTCAGTTATACTCCCTGTTTATTATTTTGACTTCATTTTATTCAAATGTGAAAAAAACAACAAAAATACAACAAAGATGAGGAAATTAATAATGATTAATGATTATGTTATAGACATGTTACATTTTTCTTTTATTATGTGATAGATTTTACAAACCAATGATTGTAAATAGAAATTTTTCTTCGAAAATTAACATAGATTTTCAAATAAACCAAATAATATATTCAGAATATTAAAAACAAAACATCCAATTATATATATATATATATATATATATATATATATACACTACAGTTCAAATGTTTGCAGACACCCTGGTAATTTTTTAAATTGACCCCAAAATAGTTGTTTTGTAATTTAAATAAGAGAAAATTATTATTCACAGTTAAAAAAAAGTGAAACATGATTTTGTATTAGAAATTTTATCATGACAAAAGGAAAAAAAGCATTTTATGATTAAATTTTGCTCTCATCAAAATAGCCTCTTTTAGCGCTGCAGCACAAATTTTTGGCATTCATTGCAAAAGTTTCTCAATGTTAGATAACTGATTCCATTCTTTTTTAAATGACTCTAAGAGCTCTTTTTCATTTTTTTTTTTTTTTTAATCTTATGTAAAGTTCATCCCATGCTAATTCTTTGGGGTTTTCAAACTTTTTGAACTGTATTATATATATATATATACTTATCATATGATGTATTAATTAAATGATAGTATAGAATTTTTAGTTTAGACTTCAAATTGCTGTCAACATATTTTTATTAGGGATCACCAACAAACAAGTATAAAAATATAATTTATTTCATTTAATGTCATTATTATAAAGAGTAAAAATATAGACAATTTGGTTGTGTTGGAAATGTGTCATCCTAGTTATGGTCTGAGGTGATATCAATGGGTTAAACTAAATGAAAATTGATGAAATTTTGAAACAAAACTTTGAATCACATGAGAAATTTATAAAATCTTTTGATTGAATTTCTCAGTAAACTGAGGAGTGCCAAGCCACTCAGAGATTTGAATTCAGAAATGATATTCAGCCCTTAACATCTATGTGTATGTCAAATCAATTTAGCCCTATTAAGCTAGACAGTTCCTATCACTTTTAGGCTAAGGTATCTTGTAGAAATTATGCCTGATTTGGATGTTTGACCTTGAGAGTTCAAGCCTTTTGGCATTCATAAACCTTCTTCAAGTTACCTATAAAGAAAAAAAAGAAATTAGCATATCTCCCTATCTTACAAGAAATGAGAAAATAAAAAATCAAATATGTTTATCAAAGAGAAACTAGAAAACAATTTTAGCAATGATTAAAAGAAAAAATAGGAGACACGGTGGAGTAATGGATAGTGGCTCGGATTGAGGAATTGGAGAGCTGAGTTCCAATTCCAGTTGAATTCATTACATTCACTTACATGCTAATACCCTTGGGAAAGGTATAAATCCTCTTCTCCTCCCTCCAGCTATGGGTAAATAGCAGGACAGACTGTTTTCTATGGCCTTGGATGGCAACTGGTCTACCACAGAAAGAAATGGCAGCCTCCTGTGGGAAAAAATCTGCCTCATCAGTCATGTATTGAAAGATACATGATCGTCTAATTGTGTATCACGCATGGCACATAACTGACTGAAAAGAAAAAATAGAAGATAAATGAAAGGAGAAAGAAGAAAAGCAGGGGAAATAAAAATTCTTCATATTGTTGTATATGTATATTGTATACATATATTAAACAGTCACTGTTTTCATAGTCATCTCCCTTTAACTCCAAAAACAATATTTATATAATTAATTCCTATTAGAATTTGAGAACCACTACAATGTTTTACAAGTTCATGTTCTCGCCTCTTTTCTGATCTTTGCGCCAACTTTTACCCCTCCTTTAAAATCCAGCTCCCAAAGCCTTGATCCTTATCAGAGATAAGAATATATTTTCTGACAAATGAGAGAGATAGAAAATATAAAAAGTAATTTGATCACCCTTATCCTGACCATGGTGCCATAAAGTTGGTTTTAACATTCACATCTTGTCAGACCCTTGCTTCCAAAAACCAGAGATACGAATATATTTTCTGATGAATTAGAGGGCCAGGAGAGTGTATAGCAATTTTGAAGGGAAAAGTTCCTAATATTTCTGAGCCTTCTAATCTCAATAAATATGGAGAATATGCACCTCTTTGGCGGCGAGTATTTGATGCTATCTGTGATAATATCAGGTTGGCGATAGAACACCAGTCATCTTCGGGACCTGTTTCAAGAAAGAAATCTACCTGCTGGGCTCTAAAGACAGAATGTCAGCCCTCTACTAAAACCTAATTGAGATATGCTTCCTTGCACCTAGAATTGTCAGCCTATGAACTCACTCAACTACAATATTCATACATTTTCCTCTTCAACAAGCGTTCTGAAGAAATCTATGTGAGTGTTAACTCCTTAAGAACAATTTACTCACTTAAAGAACTTTTAGGTGCTCGAAGAAATATTTTGAGCAAGCCTTTTTATGAACATTTTTTCTTCCTTTAAGATAAAGGAATTTTATTCTCCTTTTCTTTCTCTCTAATTTGTATATATCCTTTTATCTGTTTTTGTGTATGTAAATAAACATTTTCTTCTTCTATTGTTACACCCTGAGCAGGAGTTTGAGTCTTTATTCTTCTGCCTAATAGAGCAAATTGTCTGCTCTAATCTTTCATGCCACTATTGCATTTATCAATTCTGCCACATTTAACCTTAACCCTTTCATGTGGGAAATCTGGGATAAATTTCACACATTCCATTGAGGTAAAGGATCTTATTGGGTAACACTTCCAGAGGAGGGGACAGGATAAAAAGATGTAACTAGCAACGCACTCAAGGATTTGTTATCTATTCTACTATATGTCTTAAAGACTCTATCTCACAGGTTAAATGTCCTACCTAGATTCCCAGAAAGCCTTTTCTTGTTCTTGTCTGTCAAACACATAACACATATCATCACAACTGGATAAGTGGGAATAAAAAAAGCGATTAAATTAAAAAAGCTGATCAATGTTGAATAAAGAAATGAAAAGTAATTAAGAAAAGAAAAAAAATAGAAGCAGTTCATTATGACATCAAGAATCATAAAGTTTTAAGGAGCGCAGTCAAGACCATATGTATTCACATAAGTTGTCAAATTTTCTAGGAGAAAGATAAATAACAAATGTTGAAATTCTCACTTGTTACCTTTGTGGAAAGAATAGACATTGTCAAAATGCAAAATAAGTAGCAGAACTATCCAACAAATAGAAATGACAAAGTCTGCAATAAGCAAGAAAAAGAAAAGAACAGTGCAAAAAGTAATATAAAGCAAGCAAACAATATATGTAAGGCAAGTCAACAGTAATAAAGCAAAGCAACAGCAATATGACAAAAGTTCACAAACTAAGAATTGGCATTGACACACAAAAGCAAGTTTGGACAAGTGAAAGTAGAATTCTGACTTCAAGACAAGAGGCATGTGTTTTGCAGTCATTCCCATTGGGATTGAAACCAATAACCTTTGAGTCATCAAAATGTTTTCAAGAAATTAAAATAAAAGAAGTTTTATTTCTAAGAAGAATTGGTTCTTGTAATGAAATTTGGAGTCTAGTTTGGCTTAATGTGCCTTTATTGAACATAACTGAAAAGTCTTGCCGTTTTGGCCCAGGGTGCCCAGATTGCCTTAATGCAGCATCTATGGCATGATTGGAAGTGTCGGTCTTTACTTGTAGGGGAATGTCAGAATTCACCAAAGTGATGGCTGAGTAGGCATTATCTCTTTTTTAACTCCTCCTCAAAGGCTTTAACAGCAGAAGAAGGTAAAGGAAATTTTGATATTTGAGAATAATGTGCAAACATACCAATGATTTGTTGCAAGGTGGATATAGTGTTGGGAAATAGGTAGTTTTAACAGTGGTTTTAGCCATTCAGGGTTTAGTTTCATGATTCGTTTACCCACAATATATATCAAGTAGTCTAATGGTTGTTGACCCATAAGAAGTCTTATCATGGTTGAGTATAAGATTATATTTCTTGACAGCCGCCAAAAGCTGTTTTAGTTTGTGATTATGGTTGGGCCAGTCATGGTCACACACTGACACGTTATCTATGTAGGCAAAGGTGCCTTGTAGTTTTTCTTCAAGAATTATTTTATCGAAGACCTTCTGAAAACTAGAAACCCTGTTAGTGACCCCAAATGGAATCCATTGGAACTGATAAAGTCATCTGCAGGCTTCAAAAGTTTCTATAGCTACTTGGTGGTAAGCACTCCTTCAGTCTAGCATGCTAAATATTCTGTATTTGGCAATCTTGTTTATATCAATATAGGATATAGGGTATGCATCTATATATATAGTTTGGGAGTAGTCTATGACCATCCTTTTTTTTTATTATTATCAGAGGACATTATTAATACTTGTGCTCTCCATGGTGATCTGCTTTCTTTGATTATTCCTTCTCTTAACATTCTTGCTTGAATAAATGTTTTGTCAAGAAAATATTTTCAAGATTTGGTGGTCACTGGTTTACAGTTTTTTGCTTATGTTTTCAAACAGAGAGGGGTATTGTACATTTATATTGGCCAACCCACAGATATTCAACACCAGTTTAGGGCCCCAAAAAAGGAGGTTAATACTAGAATGCTGTTTGAAGAAATCATGGCCCAGTATGACATCACAGCACAGATTTGGCATCACAAAAAATTTGGCATTAGTGTAGTTAGTTTGATTGTTGAATCAAACTAACTACACTAATGCCAACCAAAATATATCCTCTAACCTACAAAGATATTGAAGTGCTCACCATAGCCACCTGACTATGACAATGTATGATTTTAAATCTGTTTCTTTTTGTAATATCAGCACTAATAAAACTTCTGAACTAACTGTGTTGACTAAAGCATTCATTTCTACCTTGTTTATTTTTAATGTAAATAAATTTAACTTTGAAAAATATTTAGGGTCTGCAGTTGATACAATACTAATCACAATAGGAACATTCAAACCAGGTGAAAAAAGGTTGATCAACCAACCTTAGAGAAATGTCCTTTCTTTCCACACTTGTGGTATTTAGTTTCCCTGGCTGGGCAATAAAATTTGGGGTGAAGTTTGAGAGTGCAAAAATAACTGCCTGCAGCACTAGCAGTGTATGCAGTGTCTTCCAGAGAGAGAAGATTTTGAACTGATGGGGGAGGGGCAGAAATGAGGAAGTCTGTTGTAGGGGACTGTCTTTTTTCCACTGTTTGGGTCATTTGAACTGGTGGACTAGTAGGAGTTTGAGTACTTAGTGTAGCCTCTGAAACACTTTTTTGTAGGTATGAACAAAATTGCTTTTCTGCCATTCCTAAGATCAGTACCTGTTAATGAGCAGTAACTAAATCTAGTTATTTATTTTACAGCTATCTTTGATGGATATAGTTTGATTCTAATCCATTTATAAAGGAATAAAATCACCCATTACCTGATCTGCTGTCGTCACTTGGAAGATTTTTAAGCACTGAAGATCAAGCACGAATACTTCAAATAATTGTTTCCAGTATTGCCAGGCACCAGTAGAAGATAGGTCTGCAGAGTCTAAGTCGAAACATTCTGGTTTAAGATATTGTCCATAATTACGTTCAATAAATTGTAATGAAAACTCAGAGTCTAGTTTGGCTTAATGTGTCTTTATTGAATGTAACTGAAGATTCTTGCCATTTTGGCTAAGATGGTGTGACTTATTTATACAAATCATAAGACAGGGGAGGTAATTGGGTTGTCTTACCACAGTCCTCTAATTAATTCATCTGTGCATGTGATCTTAAAACTTGAATATATTACATACTTAGGAAACTATTTACACTATTTATATTGTTCGGACTATTGTCCTCATCTTTATTGTCATATTCACAATGTTTCAGCCATTGTACACTTTGGCCTTCTTGAGGTGATACATGTTGGAATTTCAAACCGAAGCATTTATTTAGATTAGAATTAGTGAGGAAAAAGACAGCTGACTGTTGTGTTGAATTGGCTACAAGTGTTGCAGACGAGAGAGAGAGAAAATGATTGCAGGTATTAATACTACAATAAGTTTAAAGCTTTTTTTTGCTACAGTTGCCTACACAAATTAATTAATACAAGAGAAAGTAATATGCAGAAGCATTCAGTATTTATTTGTTTAGCCATTATTTACTATGATGGCTGTTAGACATTTGTAATCAGTTACATATTAATATAATCACCAATTCTTTCCACCCCAATTGATTCCTCCCCAGGGATGATCAATTAAATTTTGGAGATTTCTCTTATGATGCTTAAGCCCCTTCTGTGAATATTATATGGAATTTAGGTGATATGATTGATTGGGCCATTCTGAAAAATTTCTTTTTTATGTGGAACCACTCTTTCATTTTTACAGTAGTAGGCTTCTGATTGTTATCGTGCTAAAAAAAATTCCAACCCATCAGTAGTTTAAGAAATTTCACTGATAGAATCAGATTCTTCAGTATTTTGTGATATGTAGCACTATGCAATGTTTCTTCAATGATATATTAGGCACATGTCTGACTGGAGGAAAAGAACCTTAAATCATTACATTTTTATGATCATGTTTAACTATCATGTTAGTGATTGCATAAAGTGTTCTTCTTTCTCTTGAACTTTTACTACCAAAGAGTTCAATTTAAGTCATCAGATTCAGCCCTACCAGGTGGAGAATGTTAAAATAATTTTATCCTTGCTTACTTCTTTGCCAACTATCTGCAGATTCTTCTGAATTTCTCCACAGGATGTAAATGGCTTGTGCATCCTTTTCCATAAATGGATCTCACTTCCCGTTCATGTAATTTAAGAGTATATTCTTTTAGGACAAATCAGTTTGGTTATTTTCCTTCTATTTTCAAATGATGGTTTTAATTTTACTGATGGGAATTTTCAGTTCACTGGTGATCTTTCAATGTTCCCATCCATAACTAAGAATAATCAGTTACCACATGTAATTCTTGTGAGATCTCCTTTGTCTTTGCTATTCTGAAAACTTTCACTTATACTAACCAGATCTTCAATAACCATTGAAAGTACATGTGCATGTTGTAAGTTGTTAGATATGGCATATGGCATGTCCTGCTTGTTTGGCAGAAATTTACAAATTATTTGAACAGCAGTCAATCGAAAGCTGAAATATTTTTCTTGCTTCATTTCTATTTTGGGAATTTGTCCAGAACATTTGTGCATTACTTTTTATTTACCAGTAAATCTAAATAAAGTTAATCATTTTTTATATATATATATATATATATATATATATATATATATATATATATATATATATATATATATATGTGTGTGTGTGTGTATATATATATATATATATATATATATATATATTCAGTGCAAATTATAAGTAACTTTAAGGAAGAAGAAGGAATATGTCATAACTGTGATGTATAGAACAGTTACTCAGAATACCAATGCTAAACAAGATGAGCTGAATATAATAAATACTTATATTTTGTAAGTATTATATTCAGCTCACCTTTATTTAATTGATACCTGTTCTTATCAGGAAGGTAAAAATGGATTACCAGGTTGGAAAGAATAGATGATTTAAAGCTGTTTGAAAAATCAAAGAACCAGGTTGATTCCCTATAAAAGACAGTGCAAGAATGTAGTGATTTGGATTTTTCAAATGTGCTGTGTTGACTATGAAGTGAGAAAGGAAGGTGCTTTGTTGGGGTATTGAACTACCATCTGAAGAAGTCATGATGGATCCAAATGAAAGCAGATCCAAATAACTTGGAATTCACAAACTTGATGATATACTACATAGAGATATGAAAGAGATTTGAGGATAGATATCTGAAGAAACTCAAACTAGTATTCAAATCAAAACTCCACTTCCAGAACCTGATTGCAGCAGTCAATACATCGGCAGTCACTCTAGTTAAATACAGTGCTATAATTTGAAAATAGATGCAGCTCAAAATTGCCAAACTTGACAGGAAGACCCATAAAATACTCACTATTAATGGTACACAAATTGAGAGTAATGGAAGAAAAGGCAAGCCAAAGAGAGTCTGGGACTATGATTTTCCAAACAGATTTTTATTAAACACTGAAAACCAGATATAGTTGTTTTCAACACAATTGAAAATGAATTCCAAATAATTGATGTGGCCATATTTGTTGATTACAATACATCAAAGAATCAACCTTAACATGACAGGATACCAGATGATCCTCTTCTACATTTTCCTCACATTAATCCCTGAAATATGCTGAGGAAAATTTTTAACACCCTGTGCATGTCAGAGCATTCTCTAGTCTGTATCCATATTGATGCCAAACCAAAAGCATTCCCTGATTTTCCATTCCATAGAATAATTTTTCCCAACACAAAGGCAGACTGAAACAACTTTAGATCTTTTATGGTAGAAGCTCCTCTCTCAACCTTCTTCAAGCATACTGCCTCCAAAACTACTGCTTTCATCTCACAATTGGATTCTTTCTGGAATGAAGAGACTTATACCCCTCCCACCAAAAATAAACAAATACCTAGCCCTGGTTCACCCCTGAATGCACTGCAGCCATAGCTCACTACTTCAATATCTGTTGCAAGGAGGGGTGTAGTTTGACTCTTACTGCATTCAGAACCACCCATAATTGATGCAAAAAAATTCTGGAAAATGCAAAATGTAGCAATGTACAAGTGGTCCTGGTCAAAGTTGAAAGCAAACTAACAAATCCTGTAAGTGCTGGAAGAATTCCAACCAAATTATGAGTAGAGGCAAAGCTGTGCCCACTTATTATAAAAAGGGCCTAGAAGTCATATCTTTCTCAACAGATGAGGTGAAGCTCTTCACTTTGATCTTTGCCTAGAATTCAACATTAGATGACAAAGGCCACCTTTTCTCAACTTCTCATATCTCACTAAGTACAATCTCAGTAATATTTTCATTACAGCCCAAGAAGTCTCAAGATTTATGAAAGGCCTTCACCCTAAGAAAGGCACTGGCCAAGACAAAATCATTGTGGCTGTCCTTAAGAATATCAACTCAGAACTATTCCCAATCCTAGCATATACCTGGTTTTCAAGAATGCAGAGGAACACTCATCCCCCTCTCTGTATAAGTCCATCAGTCTCCTCAGTAACATTAGCAACCTTTTTGAGGCTATAATCAACAAGAAGATTGTTGAGCACCTAGGTAAGAACAGCCTCTTGATATCCACTGCTGATATCCTAACCACTGTTACTCCCAGAATCAGTGAGGCAGTAGATGACAAATACACAAGGACTATAGCATTAGGTATTTCAAAGGCCTTCAACAAGGTGTGGCACAAAGGATTGCTGCTGAAACTTTCTAGTTATGGAATCACTGGAAGAGTCTTCTCAATAATAAAGTCCTTCCTAACAGGTAGGTCCCTGAAGGTAGTTGTTAACAGCCAGCCATCTGAGGCCCTAGCAATCAACACAGGTATCCCCCAGAGCTCACTTCTCAGACCAACCCTATTTTTTGTTTGATATAAATGATCTAAGAGTATACTCAGATTATTTGTGAATATCTATGTAGAGGATACAATGATATATAGGTGCACCTCCAAAACTCATGATGGCAAGAGACTGGCAACTGATCTCTCCTCTGATCTAGCTCTAACATCTCAGTGGGGGAAAAATGGTTGGTTACATTCAATGATTTTAAAACCAAACAAGTTACATTCCATCATTACTGATTGGAATCCAAACTACTAGCAGTCACAATGAACAGATGTCTCCTCGGGGAAGCCCTTTGCCTTTAGACCCTATTTGGCCTTAAACTCATGCCATGCCTCAAGTGGAACTTATACATATGATCCATTACTAAAAATACAGGGAGAAAGGTCAGTTCCTTGTACCAGTCCAGTAAATACCTGACTCCTCCTGCTATCCTCTACATTTGCAAAAACCAGATCAGGCCTAAAATGGTGTACTGCTATCATATTTGGTCAGAAGCTGCCCAGTCCTCACTTTCCACTTGATAGAGTTCAAAAGCATCTTTGTGTTCTTGTGGGTGACAAATTATTTTCCACCCTGCAACCTCTCTCTTACAGATGGGATGTGGCAGGCCTCTCACTTCACTATAGCTACTTCCATGAAAAGTGCCTGGACAAACTGCATTCTTTGATTCTGTCAGTTTTAACCTTCATGGCCAGGACCTGTCAAGCTACACATATTGTAGCAAACCACCCCCCTTCCCTCTGTATTCGACTGGTGAGAAGTAAGTTCCACTTGAGCAACTTCTTCCAAACTACTGCTCTGCCGAACTGACTCCCAAGAGGATGTTTCTCTAATCACTACAATCTTAACCTGTTCATGTCTGAGGTTAGCCTCAAGTGGCCCTTGGGCTTTGTACAGGGTGAACCTCATGGTAAGAAAAAAAGCATATCGATAAATATAGTCAGGTCCTGTCCATTATTATCAGTTATTTTTGTAAAAATTATAATTATTCAGAATTCTTAGGTTTTGTATAATCACAAATTGTGGGTTATTAAGTTTGAGAATGTAATTGCTTTTAACTTCCTTCTGGCTGTATTGGGAATTAAATGAAGATAGGACACATCTAACATTTGCTGTAAACTAGTGTCTTTTATACAAGTAATGAGTACTTGATTAGGTGTAATAATTGAGTAATAGAACTAGTCTATATGCCTCCTGGTCACATAACCAGTGTGTGGGGCCTAAATCATTGCTGGTTGGTAGGGGGTGAAATATTTATTTTTTCAATAAAAAAGAAATAAATTTTCAAAAATTAATATAATGTGATTTTCTGAAAATTATGGGCCGTTCCTATTTTTTGTAAGGTGGCAAATTCAGAAAATCAGCAGGAGATGAAATACTTATTTTCCCCACTGTATATATGTATATATATTGTTAAATATGATGGACAAAGAAAATTTTATTAATTATTTATTTAGTTTTTCCAGTGTTGTTACATTTTTCTATTAGCCCAACGTGTGATGGATCAGAATTAAGGCTCCTATAAGAATTCAAAACCACAAAAATAATACATGCCTCACAGTAAGAATAGAAAAAGAAACTAAAAATACCAAAAACCAAACCCTCTTGAGACTTGCTAAGGAAGTGGCTGAAAGTGCTTGAGACAATGGATGATATCATCAATTTTTGTACTCTCACACTTCCACCAAACGGAAAAAAGCAAGAACACTGGAAAAACTAAATAAAAAATTAACAAAATTTTCTTTGTCCATCATATTCATTGAAAGATGTTTAAAAGGAAGGTTGCTGCTCAAATACACACATATATATATATATATATATATATATATATATATATATATATGCATACACTTACACACACTGATTTTGACTTTCATAATTTTGAAAAAATAAGAGTAAATATAAAATCAATTAGGATAGGTCAATGAAAAAGCAACCTTTGATCTGTGTGACATTGTAATGGCATAGTGACACCTAATCACTACAGTTTTAGAGGTGTCAAAATTAACTGACATGTATGAGTGGAAGCCATCTGAAGATTGGAAAAGAGTAACCTGCATCATAATGATTCGTGCCTGTCATCAAAATGGCACAATCATGAAGCTGCTCAGTGCTCTATGAACATCATGAAAACAATAAGACAATAAATGGAGAGCTGCAATGGAGACTATGAGGCTATGGATTGTAGCAAAGAACACAGCAGATGTTCTGATTGCTACCGTACACCAGTATTCATACAGCAACTAAAGGAGAAAGTGATAGAAAAACCAGGCATGGGAATGTGGGATTTGGCATGGTAAATGAGTGTTGCAATTTCCACCATGAACCTAGCCTTGAATGAGAACCTTTGTTACCAGTCATACAAGAGGTGTAAAGGTCAAATTCTTTCAGAAAATCTTGAGAAAACCATTTGACAAAGGCAAAGAAACTCCTGAACAAGGGGAAACATTGTGTTGAACCAGGGACAATCTGATTCTTCTCTGGTGAAAAGAATGTTTGTCAGTACCAGCTGCACAACAGCTTGCCTACAATCCATATGACATTCCTCATGTCATGAAGACCAAGTTTCCCTAAACTGTGATGGTTTTGGGGTGTGTCTCCAGTGAGGGTGATGTCATGCCACCTCACGTCTTTGAACAGGGTCTCAGGCTCAATTTGGGTGGCTATGTAGAGTTGCTGAGCCCTGTAGTCAAGCCTTATTTAGAAAGGGACGCTGCTGAAAGACTATATGTGTGGCAGCAAGATTCAGCTCCCTGCTACACCTCCAGGAAGACTCAGAAGTAGTTGTTAGATAATTTTTACAACTTCACCAGCCACTACTTCTGTCCCCCTAACTTCCTTGATTGTAATCAATATGGATTATTATGTGTAGTGTTGCAAAAGACACCAACTGCCCTACCTGTAAAATCAAGACCCACCTGATTGAGAGGATTATTATAACCTTTATGCCACTTTTCTATTTTTCCAATAACTGATTTTCGGCTTAGATATTCACTTTGTTTTCCATTTTTAAAAACTGTCAAATTTAGCTGAAACACCCAACACACACACACACACACACACACACACACATATATATATATATCCCAGTTTGTGTATTGCATTTTAGTAAATATAACTTGCAGCAATTAAAATATATATAACACTATATACCTATACATTTGGACAGAAATAATGATAAAAAATCCTTATGCACAACAATATATAACACTGACAATAATCACAGCATTAAAATAACTAGAACCAGAATTTATTTCTTCACTGGTTATAGCTCCAAATAGCTAGAAATTAGTTATATTTTTCTTCCCGAGGAAATAGTTCTAAAGTCAGAAATTTTGAGAGAACATTCAAAATTAAGATACCATATATTACTATAATAATTTTCCTACTATGAAAATAATAATACAATATAAGTAATATTAGTAGCATTAACAGGTTATAATTAGTGTAGAAAGTTTGAAATGAGAAATGACTGATCATGTGTAGAGTTAAATGGGAACTCACCAGATACTGTGTGATAAAGTAACAATAACTGACATGTTGAATAAAATGAGTGAAGGAATCAGTAGATATATTATGTTCTGTTCAAGTGAACAGCAAACCAAGCATAAATATGTTATATCCAGCGTATGGTTGTAAAGGAAAGAACAAACAAGAATTAAAATTTCAGCATTTCAAAATATATACATAATATTCAATGTTAGCACATGTAATTGCATGAAAAGGACTTATCTAGTGTATATACAGTATATGCAGTTGGTAGCATGAGTAGGGTATTGTTGACAGAGTTGATCTGTGATGAGGTTGAAATTGACACTGGTGAGGTGTATAGATTGTTCAGTGGTCATGAGGGTCTACCCTCATGACCACTGAACAATCTATAGTGTGATTTACCAGTATGTTGTTAAATCGAAGTGCTCTTTGCTGACAAAGCATGCCATTTTTATAGCTCTGGTTTCACAGATGCTGATTATTTTGAATGTGGTTAGAGTTGGTAAGGCCTGGAGTTAGTACGTTTGGTGGGTCAGTTGGCTGAGGTCATGATGGCAATGATTTTATATTATATTTTAGATTTTTGCAGCAGTTTGTCTTGTGGGCTGGATGTGAATCTCGGAACACCTGTGCAGAAGACTACTTTTTTATTTTGGGTTTTGCTTTCTTAGCGCTCGCATCTATCCAACATGTAAAGTGGATCAGAAAAAGATCTAATTTGCAGTGGAGTATAACAGATATCAGTAACATGGAGGGGTCACTGATTAGAAAATAAGCACTAGATTAAAAGTTCCAAAAACATCCAGAGATATGGTTGGGAAAGAATACGCATATCCTTGCAGATCAAAGCTCAGATTTTAAAAATAAGACTAATATACCTGTGGAAAGCCTGAATGCACATCAGCCAAAACGTAATAAAAAGAAAGAACAAAAAGCAAGTGAATTAATCTAAACACAGCAATACAGTTATTTGAGTGTATTGTGAAAAACTATTTAGAAAAAAATTATGGAAATACATTTTAAATATTAACATTTTTTCTAAATTCTCAAAATATTAATTTGACTGTATGATAGAATTTACACAAAAATTAATGATCGCTTGAAAGATTTATATTAACATTGATATCTACATTTCATAAGATAATTTTCAAAACATTCTGGTATCCTAAAATAGTTCATGAATTTGAAAACAGATGATAGTATTTCTTAATGCTATTAAAATGTTTATGATCCAACACTCACATATAAATTAACAGACATTATTTCATTTTGCAGAGAAAATTTTTGCAATTCTTGTTTTTGCTAATGAACTTATCAACAAATTCTTGATAGTTATTTATGAAACATTGCTAAGTTTGGCACAAGGCCAATATTTGCTTCTATACCTGGTATTGTTAAGCAGTTATCTAACTAATTTGTATTTCTAAGAAATTCTTAGTAACAATTTAAATGTTTCTAATATTAATCAAAACTACTTGTTTTTTTTTATTTATTTCAGAAATTTTCCTTTTGCAGCAAAACTTTTATGACAGCCGTTCTTTTAAATAAAAGGAGTCTCTGCTTTAAAGGTAAGAACTTTGGTGTTTGTTATTAAACAGAAACAATAATTTGTTTTTTTAATTATTATGAAGTGGCAACTCTGTTGTTAAAATGTCAAATTTATTCATCTCATGCCTTTGATTGGATGCAGATATTTGATCATCTAACACATTTGATTGGGTAGAGAGACATTTGGTCATTACACACATTTAATTGGATACAAATATTTGTCCTTACCATACATTTGATTGGATGTAAATATTTAGTCATTACACATCTTTCTCTGGGTGCAAATATTTGGTCATTATGCATTTTTCATTGAATGCAAATATTTAGTCCTGACACACCTTTTTATTTGGTGGGGGGATATTTAGACCTCATACACATTTTTTTGAGTGCACATATTTGGTCATAATCACCTAAAGATTATGTCTTGAGGAAATTTCAAATTGTAATTCTTTTATCTTGGGCTTGCAGTCAAATTATATTGAAATCATTGATTCTTGGCTAATCCTAGAAATATTTTGAGATATATATATATATATATATATATATATATATATATATATTTCCTGTAAAATTCCTTTTTTATTATCTTTTAGACAATGTTTTCTCTGTATAAGAAAGAAAGTAAATGCTATTTTTTAGAACTTTAATATTTTTACACATGGTCAATTGGAATGAATTATTTAACTGGTTGATTTCTATAAATTAACTTATTTTGTTCATCTTTATTGGTTGATAGCATTCATACTCACCTAAAGATTACGTCTTGAGGAAATTTCAAATTGTAATTCTTTTATGTTGGGCTTGCAGTCAAATTATATTGAAACCATTGATTCTTGGCTAATCCTAGAAGTATCAAATCTTATCAGTACTTCTGTGGGTGGCCTTTTAAGAATAGCAGTTACCCAAAGCAAATTGTGACCTTATGCCAAATTAAGTGAATAAATGAATAATTTATTTGTTTCTGAATTATAATTTTTTAACATTATCTTAGTAAATGAATACTGTTTAAAGAATTGAAGTACATTTGTTTTTAATGATTATTAACCGTGCTACTGTTTCTAGTTTTTTTTAAATTTTAGACATGATCATATCTGTCCAGAGGAAAATACAGTAAACTAGCCAGCCACCAACAATGCAATCAATCCTTTCCAAAATGGTTATCAACAAATTTTTTATAATATCTTGTGTATACTTAACTATAATTTTTTTTTCCTGATTATACATTTCTTGAAGTAAACAAATGCTTCACGTATGTTAAATTTCCCTCCTAATGTTAGATAATTAAAGGTCATTTATTCTCACTCATCTTGAACAGACATTAACTTCAAAACAAAAGAATGAGGCTTTGAAGCAAAATTGAAGTGTAATAGACATATAATAGGCCAATGACAAAAGAAACAATTCAATCAAATGTTAACATAATAAACCAAGGATGTATTGACTTTTGGGCAATGACAAACTATTGTCAAAACAAAAAGAAATGGCTCGTGTAATTGACTGAAGTTAAATTTTGGAAAGGTGTGTATCTATTAGAATAAACATTATTTTTAGTAGGTACACGGTTTGAGTTTTTGTCTCTGTTTGTATTTTCTTAAAAAGTAAAAATAATAACATCTGGTCTAGATTGAGAAGACAGAAATCAGAAATGTATCGGTTTCCATCTTGGTAATGGCATGTTTCATCTATAGTAGTGGTTTCTCTAGTTCATTTCTTATTAATTTCACTGTTTAAGAAAAATAAAAAGCCAGAATAGCAACAGAAAATATTGCTAAAAATGACGTTTATAAGAATAAACAATATTGATTAAAAAATACATTTCAAACGGTGTGTATATAACAAAAATCTGTAAATGGATTTATTCACTTTAAATGAGCAAATGAATTATTCATCTTTAACAAAAAATAAAAGAATTTGCCAGTATTAATAAAAATAGTCTTCTATCTTATTATCTTATTCCTAGAGATTAAACTTTGCTTTTGAGACTAGAAATTAATGATTTGTATTTGGATGGGTTAATAATTAGTCTTTTTCATGAAAAGTTAGCTAAACAGATTAACTTGCTGTAGTTTCTTTGAAATAAGTTACAAAAACAATAAAAATAAATTGAACCAGCGGGATGTTCAGGTTTTTAACCATGATAAGGGGATTTAATTTCTATGAAATCCTTAGAAAAGTCAAGACCCAAAAACTCATTATAACCCATGTACTTATATGATTTCTGATTAAATTTGACAAATAAGGATATGTAATAAAACAAGGTATATTAGATTTTAATTTTCTAAAGTTTTACTATATTGTAAAACCAGAGACATCATTCAAAAGTGCTCTATAAATTTCTCTCTCGATATTTTATCTAAGATCTGAAAAATATGTATATCTAAAATAATATATGCATGCAGAGAGATAATATGTAATTAACACTTTCATTGTTATAGCATTGTTGCTTGGTTGTGCTGGCCTGTTTTGGGAAAAATATAAAATTGACATTTACTGGAAATAAATAACTATAAAGATATTGATGGCAATTTATCATGGGTTCCACCATTCTGGTTTTAATTGGATACTATGCAATACAGACTAAGTTAAATGACTCCCCAAGTATATACTAAAAGTGAATCACAAAACATGTATGTTGTACCATACACTACTAACTATGTATGTTTACATAGATTTTGAAATAGTGCTAGTTAGTCAGTTCCTATCATTTGTGTTATAAACTATCTTGAAAATATATATATATACATCAACAATCATTTGAAAATGGTAGATGCAGCCATAAGTTGTATAATAACATATCCTTCTCTCACACTTCTTACTTTTGGATCTCTTTTCCAGCTTCTTGCTTTCCTGTGAACTATGATCTTCAAAAATGCAAGGTTAATCATCACCATCTGTCTCCTTGAATTGTCCTTTTTCTTTAATAAATGTTTTTTCTCAGATTCATTCACTCCCAGTAGCCCCTTGCATCTTAATGGCTTTATTGCCTTACTTGAGGTGAAATGATTAAAAAGAAAAAAAAAGAACAAAAAAGCAGGTAATGTGTTACATAAAGGCATCTAAGTATGTCCACAGTAGCAGAAGGGTTACTAAATGTAATATAAAACATTTGGTTAGTTATGAAATGAGCTAGCATAACAACAAACATCATATTTTTACAGTATTTACATTAGTCGGACTATTGTCCTCATCTTTGTCGCCATATTTGTCACAACGTTTCGGCCGTTGTACGCTCCGGCCTTCTTCAGGTGGTTGGAATTTCGAACTGAACCCTTTATTTCGATCACTGGGGTAGACTGTTCTAATTCCACGTGCCATGTTTTGATGGATGTCAGTTATCAGTTATCTCCTGCTAATTTTCCCTCTTAACCAGGAATTGAACTCACCTTCTTTGGGTCTGTCACTGGATCTAACCAACGCCTTTATCCACTGTGCCATGTGTCCTTGAGGACATCTGGGTATGAACTTCTGAGTATTATAAACCTAATGTTTTCAGCATCATTTTTACCAGTGCTCATATTGCAATTTTTGCTGTTATCATTGCATGTCTTTACCAGAGTTCATATTGCAACTTTGTTATCATTGCTTTTCTCTGGCACTCCTTATTACTGGTTCCCATATTGTATTTATTTTTATGCTTGGTCGGCTCAGGAGATTTTTGTGGCCTAGCATATGTGCTGATTCCTTAAGTTTACGAATTTTCCAATGGTGTTCCCTGTCTATGATCTCAACATGATCCCACAGGGGGCGGTGATCTCCCTTCTCTCTCCATATGTGGTCAGCCACGCCTGATTTTTCTACTTCCCCTCGCGTTACAGCTTTCTGGTGTTCTTGAAGCCTTACCTTGAGGGGGCGGCCTGTCTCTCCTTTATATTCCTTTCCGCAGCTGCATGGGATAGCGTACACACAGTCTTTAGTCATGTTCCTCTCTATGGGGGGTCTCACTCGTGAGAGATATCTGCGAAGTGTTGTCACGCTTTTGAAGGTTGTCCTGATGTTATATGGACTGCAGATCCTTTGTATTTTCTCTGACAACCCCTTCACATAAGGCAGGCAGACTGTTTTCTGAGTGTTGTTGTCCTCCTCCTCCTCCTCCTCTTGTACCCGCCTATCCCAGTTTTTGGGGGCTGCTGCCATGTACCCGGGGTAGTTGTTGCGTTGTAGGGTACTACTTATACTGACCAATTCCTTATCTAACGTCTCTGGATCGCCACTTATGACTTTTGCTTGGTGTTGTAAGCATCGGACGATCCCTTTCTTTACGCTGTATGGATGGTGGGAGTTGAAATTTAGGTACTGTCCGGTGAATGTTGGTTTACGGTATACGGATGTCTTGAACCCATTCTCTGTTTGAGATATTAGTACATCCAGGAATGGGAGTGAGTTGTTACTCTCTTTCTCCATTGTGAACTGTATCGAAGGTCTCATTGAGTTCACATGGTCCAGAAGAACCTGGACTTCTTCCTGATGTGGCCAGAGTATGAAAGTGTCATCTACGTACCGTAACCATATAGTTGGCTTTAGCGATATAGACTCTAATGCCATTTCTTCAAAGTATTCCATGTATATATTCGCCATTGCTGGTGATAATGGTGAGCCCATTGCTAAGCCCTCATCCTGTCGATATATGTGAGATCCCATTCCGAAGTGTGTTGTTTGTGTACAGAAAGTCAACATCTCCATCAGATTATCTATTGGAATACTGGTCCGCTCCTCTAGGGAAGAGTCAGAGGTTAATCTATCTCTGACTACTGAGAGTGCCTCCTCCGTGGGTACCTTGGTGAACAGACTCACCACGTCCAAGCTCACCATCTGGTTGGATAGGATGGGAGCATCTTTGATTATTTCCACGAAGTGGGCGGAGTTTCGGACATATGAAGGAGACTTTCCGATCAATGGGTCAATTATATCTACAAGGAAGCGACTCAGAGGGTGGCACACAGAGCCTTGGCAACTGACAATCGGCCTGAGTGGGATACCGTCTTTGTGAATCTTAGGGAGACCGTATATGTGAGGTAAGTTGCTGTAACGCTGCGATAACTGCCTATACGTCTTACCAATGAAGACAACCACCTGAAGAAGGCCGGAGCGTACAACGGCCGAAACGTTGTGACAAATATGGCGACAAAGATGAGGACAATAGTCCGACTAATGTAAATACTGTACATAATACCTCATCTCAGAAATATAGACAAAATCATATTTTTATTAGAATATATTTTATTCTTTGTTTGTAATAGGACATAGAAAATACAACTCACTTTGTTTTGATTATGATTGAGAGAATTTGGTTCATTTAGAATTATAATGCAAATTGAAATGAAAGATTTAAACAAGTGATAAAGTTTCTTCATAACTGAACAAGGAACAAGCTTTCTTTGTTGCATTTCATCTGACCAATTTTACCAACAATTTAATTGTCACATTCCTGCAACTGATGCACCTTAAAAGGCTGAGAACATGAAAAGCAGGTACAGATAATCTTTGAATCCTCCCTGTTGCTCTTTCAATACTTTCTCTTTGCTTTCATTCTATCCTCAAAGCCACATAAACAAAATGTAAATACATGTATCATCCTCACAAAATTATGCCTGTCACTGAAATGTTTTTTTAAATTTGTTGTGATTTTAGTGGAAATTAGAATCTGTATATTACACTTATTTGTGTAGACAAAAATAGACATTATATAGGTTTACTGTGGAATGAATGAGAATTGCATGTGAAAGCAGATAAAACCCCTTTCTTCCTCTCTCTCTGCACATTGGTCATAAGGCTAAGTCTTTTTTCATTGGTTCATCCTTGTAGAATTATATGTTAATGTCTCCCAAAATGCAGCCAGAATATGTCATCATCTAGAAAAAAAAACTTATAAAATTGTAGATTTCAGGTATGGATATTTGATACACCAAACCACATTTATACATTTCTTTCTCATGAATAGTTTTTTGTGTATGGCTTGTAGTGAGTGCAAAATAATAACTTACTTCACATTGGTAGGACTGAGGAAGAAAAAGGAAATGAATTTGTGAGCCTATGTGAAATTTTCTTTGGTGCAATGAAAACTTTGAATTCAAAGAAATTGGCCATTGAGTTGAGAAGAAGGAAAGGAATTTGTGATCCTATGTGAAATTGTTTTTGGATCAATGAAAACATTGCCTTCAGATATTATTCAGTCAAGATGAAGGAAATAAATTTATGACCTTACAGTGGGTAAAATAAGTATTTCATCCTCTGCTGATTTTCTGAGTTTGTCATCTTACAAAAATAGGAACTGTCTATAACTTTCATGGTAGGGCCATCTTGAAAGTGAGAGATAGAATATAAAAAAGAAGGAAATAAATTTATGACGCTAGGTGAAATTTTTTTTATATAAAATAAGGAGAAAAAGTAAATTAATAGGTGAAGAGTGTCTGAAGTAATGTGAGAAGTTTTGCTTCAGTTCCTTGAGATCAGCAGTGAAATACTTGCTAGTGTTAAAATTACTTGCTAATTATATTATCAGCCTCTAACCAGCATGCAGTACCTTAAAGAATTCTCAAGAAAACTAAATATTTCAAAATATCTCTCTTTGTCTACTTTTGAATGTATGAAAACCATATATCCCTTTAGTGAGCAACAAACTCTCTTACCTTTATCTTAAACATTTTTAATATTATTTTGTGTCAGATCATTTCTTCAAGATTATATGTTGAAAGTACAGACTATAAGAATTGATTTTTTTTTTAAATGAGATACTCACACTACTTCAACTGTGTAAATTCATGAATAAATTCCTTATCTTGTTTTGTTAAAATTACCAATGTGTTTTTTCATTATCATCCTTCATTAATCTTGGAATGGGTAAATCAACTGTTCACTTTAACCCCTAAGCCCTACACTAAATGGTCTTATTTGTATCCAGTCTTACATGATTTATCTTGCTTTCCAAATCTGTTTTCTATGACTAGCATTAATGGGAGTGGTAGACAATAATGTTACTTGCTACTTTCAGGCAGCATAACCATGTTTCTTTATTTGAATGTAATTTAAAGAGTTACCTTTAAAAGCTTTAGATAAGAAAATGATAATACCTACAACAATGTCATCTTTAACATTTATTTTTTTGAGTTTAGTTGCTGAACATGCAGACATAACTCCTACCATTACACTCGGGCAACTATATCTATCCTAGTTGATTATATAAACTGAAATATTGCAAGTAGGATAGCACTGATAAGATAAATAAAACAAGTTAAAGTATCTGGCTTTGCCCAGATTTATAAATACCTAAAATACAATCACATGATTAGACTTCACTTTGTATTTTTTATTATTTATTTCTTTAATTGATTTCACACCAAGCAAAGCAGTAAAGCAGAATGGAGTTCCACAAATGGGAAAATAAACTGTTAGCACAGAATTTATGGCTACATCTAGCCAACTCTACTGTAAATTGATGAGATCTCAATGCCAGTCTAGTATGTGCATAAATTAAAAAAAAGTCTAGGTACAATATCAAAGAGCTCATCCAAACAATTACCATGTAAGCATTTATAGAAAAGGCACAGGGAGGCAACCTTATGGTAGTGGGAAAGTGATTGAGGCCGAGATGCCAGATCAGAACCGATAATATTGCTGATTCTTTTTTTATTTTATCAAGTACCTCAAGGTAAATAGCAGAGGCACCATACCATATGTGGTAGCAATATTCTAAGCATGGATGAATGGTGGACATATAGATATGTATGATAGATTCTGGAGAAAAAAATTGTCTTGCATGACACAGTGAACAAACTTTCTTAACAGGTGACTAACATATAAGGAAATTTTGAAATGAGGAATATATTATTATATGCCTTATTTGGATCAGCATGTTCATGTTGGTTGTTATACTTACAATGTTTTGGCTGCTTAATCTGCTGGCCTTTTTGCAGGTCTTTTGTACTTAGTAACCTCCTCAGAAATTTGAACTGAATTCTTTATTCAGTCTATAAGGTTAAGTTGTTTTGATTCCACGTTCTATGCTTATCAGTAAATACTCATTTGTCTTATTCACTTTGCTTTACTGAGAGAAACCTGATTTAGTGGATTAAAACTTTGGTGTAAATATCTGGTTCTCTGGCAGTAGTAAGTTCAAGTGTGTGGTCTGATAGTGTTGAAAAGCATATACATAGGTTCAGTGGAGGAAACTGAAAAGTAACACAAAAGGTGAATGAGAATTGTGGGATATTAACCGATATGAAATATCTCTAAGAAAGTGGAATGAAAACAATCTACTCCCATCTAAATGAATAAAAAGTTTGGATTTAAATTTCAAGGTTTCTAATTATGGAGAGAGATAACTAAAGAAGGATGAATGATGCATTAGCTGAAACATTGGATACAATAACCAAGACTAATGTGTTATTCTGAATAGTAAAGCATGCACTTATTTGTATTAAGTGGTTTTAAAAAAGAGGTTGGTAAACTTCCCTTGGTCTGTGTTTGTTGATCCAATTAGAATTGTTGTAGCCAGGTAAGTTAGAAGATTGTACTATTTTAATTTTTATAAAAATTTGCAAAAACATGGATAAAGAAATAAAAAAATAAATATTCAAAGAAAAAAGGAATAAAAGTTACATACATACAGACATAGGGTATCTTGACATGGTAATGGCTAGCAAGCTTGTCTTCCTAGAACAGTGATGACCAAGTAGTGAGTTCATTCCTCCCTAGGTGCCCCATACTTTCGGCCTTGTGCCATATTTAAGCTGGGCTTAGAAAATCCCCATATATATATATATATATATATATATATATAACATTAATATCTGTAGGTTTTCACATTTGCTAAAAATCTAACTGAAAGCATATGTCTAGTAAATCACACAGTCCAGAAAATGTGGTCTAATATATTCCTGTACCATTTAGAAAGAGTGCTCATTAATTATATATAGTCAACTTTTTTTTGGCTTGTAATAAATGTGCAGAATCTGTTTCCTTATAGCAACAGAGTAGTGGTATGAAATTGGGTCAGCCAATCCACCAACACATGTCTCTTGTTCACTACAGTCATCACAATTCTGTCTTTAAGAACTTTTTATAGATTGAGTGACAGTTAAAATCTGCATATGCTAAAAGAAATTCTTGCAAAAGTCCATCTGATTCTGAGATCTATCTGTTTTAAATATAAGTCTTGCAAAGTGGCCATTTTCTTTTTGGCAATATTTTACATGTGAAACATGTCCCGGAGGTAAATCATTTTCTCTCGTGTTACATACTATCTTTGTACATTTTAAGCGTAGATGTAAACAAACATATGTTTATCATTCTTTTACAGGATACCTATAGACCAGATTACCTTGAACTATAATTCAGTAGTTAATGTAAATTTTATTTTAAATCTGTATTAATAAATGATTTAATAAAATAAGCAAGAATTTTGTAATATTAAAAATAATTCTGATCCTTTTATAAAATTAGAAAAATGGCATAAATTTCAACTTCAAAAGTTGTACCCCATACAAAATTTCAGATTCATTGGTGAGGAATTGTGGCTTATAACTTGGAAGATGCAACAATACATTCAGTTTAACATAGAATATAAGAAAACTTTCACTCACCCTGAATGATTACATATATAATGACAAAATAAATGTCTAAATAATAATAAACAGATGCCAAAAATGTTTCAGATTAAATTCAGCACGTGAACACGTATGACAAATATAATGTTAATAATTCAAAAATTAATATTTTAATACTAATCTTAAGTTCTATTTGAAAAATTAATGCAAAATATTAACATCAAATATATGCCGAGAGGCTAAGCTGATTTTTGCCTCTTCCTGGAGGTATTTTATTATAACCCACTTTTAATGAGAGTTAGTCTTGATGCAAAGTAAAGGTCATTCACAAGTCTATTAAATAAATAAATGACTTCATAGTAACATTTAAAATTGGAATCAGGAAGAAAGGTATTTTCAGTGGTCAGTAATTAAAGTTCTATTGACAGAACAAAATGAACCAAATGAATGTAGAACTAAGAAATGTATATTTTACAGTATTTGTTTTCACTAAATACTTGTTATTGTCGTTATTCCTATGCATAAAGTTTCATTTTCACCAGTCATAAACATGAACAGTGTTTGTATTTGTCATGTTTCTCTCATTCACTCACAGAGAAAGCATAGTGATAATCCAAATAGGTTAATTAACTGTCTCACCAACAGTGTGCAACAGGCAAGGAAAAAGGCAAAAAATAACTAAACCTGCATTGCTTATATAGCAGTGCAATTAGAATATTCTACAGATTTCTAATACCTTCCATTCAATTCTATTGGAGAGATTCGCATGCCAGCAGTTTACTTTGGACAGATTTAGATGCTAGCAATCTCCACAACACCTCCCCACTAAAACTGATGCTACACTAAAAACATCAACAACAAAGTCTGGGCTTGGGTGTTCCCTTAGATTGTTTAAGATTGTTTGGTCTGGGGTAGAAGTGGGGTCTGGTTTGTCCCTGAGATTGTGGCACTTCTTTCAAGACTTCCATTGGATGATCAGCTGAAAGTTTAGAAACATTGTCCGTCTCATCACTAGCTTTGTAGTCCTCTGCAGAAGCATAGCACAGATGTAGCTGTTCCCCGTGTCATCTCCATACTGGGCCATGAGGATAAACCTTGACGTTGAAGCAACCAGTACCCAATGACTTCATGATGACAGCTGGTACCCATCAAGGTTGTTTGTCTTGGTGAGGTCCAAAGTACAGTGCATATACCAGATCATCAACCTTGTACTGCCTGGTCACCTTGGTGATACCTCCTGAGTTTGGAGTCATCTCAGCATTTGATAACACCTTGGATTGCTTGCCCAAGCTATGGGTGCTGGTGAGGTCAGCACAGAATCAATCCTAGTCCATATTTGCTGAGACATCAAAAGTTCACTTGGAGAGAATCTACAGGATGTTGGCATTCTTCAGTACTGCATCAAGAACTCTTGAAGAGCTTGCTTCATGAGCAGATAAGATTTTCTCAGTGCTTGCTTGAAAGTCTGCACCAAATGCTCTGCTGCTCCGTTGGTAGCTGAATGGTATGGTGCTCCTGTCAGGTGTATGATCTCACTTTCTTTGCACCAGCTGTGAAATTCTTCAGAAAGAAAAGTCGATGTATTATCTATAATCAGTGTGTGAGGGTCTGAAGTGAGCAAAATCCTCCTCCAGCAGATCTAGAGTGGCTCTAAGTGGATGTGGATGACATTGGATGAATACATGGATACTGTGAGAAAGCATCAGTGATCACCAAGCAGTTCATACCTATGAAATTGATGGCATGATCCATGTGTAAGCAGCTTCATGGCTTCTCTGGCAACATCCATGGGTAAAGGATTGGAGTCACATCACATCGTTGACTAGCCATCTCAGTAGCTGCATCAATATTGGACAAGTAGACAGTGGTTCTTGCCAACTGCTTCCTACGTTCCATGCCAAAATGTCTGATATGCAGTAGACCTAGGATATTGGTCTGTAGGCTCTGTGGGATCACAACTCTTGATCCATGGATGAGGCATCTGTGGTAGATACTGAGTGAATCTGGAACTTTTCAATTTCATCACTGGTCTCAGTGTGCTTCGGTGCCCACCCTTTGTGAACATAGCACATCACTGTAGTTATCACTGGATCTTTCCCTGACTCTTGATGGAACATATTGGCATCTACAGGTTTGACTTGAAGACTGAGAATTTTGATGCCTCACACCATGTCTATGTCTTCTCCCCTTTCCTCCCTGTTGAAGTTGTTGTCATCTCCAGATGTCAAGCAACTAAGGGCATTTGTATTACCATGATCCACTGTTTTCCAGTACTCAATTATGCAGTCCAACTGGTTTAGCTACAGGACCCATCGAGCAAGTCAGTTGGCTGCAAGAAGTAGTGTCCCTCTTTTAGGGCTGGACAGTGTCATCAGTGGTTTATGATCAGTAACTAGTATAAATGGGCATTCGTAGAATTTCTGAAAGTCATATGGCTAGGGCTTCCTTGTAGATTTGATTGTAGTTTCTTTCTGCAGATGTGAGAGTTTTGAACACATTGGCAAGTGGGCACATCTGGATAGCAGTGAAACAGGACTGCTCAAATTCCAGTGTTGGATGTATCACAAGACATTCCTAGTGGCTTGAGTTAAAATGTACAAGGACTTGATCTGAGTATAATAAGTTTTTCAACTGTTCAAACACTTCTTGTTCTTCATCTTCCCACTTCTAGGGAGTTGTTTTCTTGGTTAAATGGTAAAGTGGCTCAGCCATAGTGGCCAAGTTTGGAATGAACTTACCATAGAACTTAACCAAGCCATAGAAAAACTTTATGATTGAGATTTCTGTAGGAGGTAGCATCTTCATGACTGCCTCAACCTTGGGTCCCTGTGCGATTCCTACAGCTGATAATGTATGGTCAAGTTATTTCACACTGGGTAGTGTGAACAGGCACTGAGAGTCCTTTGTTGTTCAAATGAAAAAATAAATGCCTCAGGTTGCTCAAGTGATCAATGACATCTTTCCCACTGACAAGTAATATCATCTTTGAAGACAGAAACTCCAAGCAGATCACTGGTTAGGTTCTCCATAATCTGGAAGTAACCAGGCACTGACTTGATTCCAAAATGGAGTCATTACTGCAGGAGTACTGTACAGTGTGTGCTGCATGTTAGCCTGTGTTGAGTCTCTGGTGCCAGCTTGATCTGGTTGTAGGCATCAGCAAAGTCAATTTTTGTGTAACCATATCCACCTCCTAGCTTTTGCATTAGCTCCTCTGGGAGTGGCATTGGATAACAATGTTCCTCCAGTTGATTTTGATGCCTACTGAGTAGTCACCACAGATCTGCAACTTTGGTTTCAGGGTGCTTTGCAAATCAGCATCACAGGCATTCCATATTTGCTGAATTTCACATGCTTTCTGACTCCTTCTTTATAAGTTTTGACCAAATCACAATGAAGAGTGAATGGAATGGGTCATACTTTTTGAAAAACTGGCTTTGCATCAAACTTGAACTTCACCCCAATTCTTCTTTGAAAAGATCTGGAAACTTGTCACAGAGATAGTGGCAATGTTATTGCCGGGAAACATAAGGCTTGTTAGAGATCTTAGGATGCAATGCTTTTGCACTCTCACTCATGTTTTGACTTTCTATGCATCTCAATCCAAGAGCATTGTCTACAGAGATTCCCAGTGTTTGGATATTTTATCTCCCTACAAGTTCAGGTGAGGAATCTTGGTGATGATGTGGGGAACTGAGCTTTGTTTACCAGTCCTTGGTTTGGCACAAAATTTCCCAACATAGGCAGGTCATGCTTGCTGGCAGAATTTATATCAGTGTCCAGTTTGGTGTTTCCTAGTTGTTTCCAGACTGGCAAAGAAGTGAAATTTCTCATAGTTGCAGTGTCCATTTCCATCATGAACTGTTGGTCCTGGATTGTGATTGGCACAACCAAACTAGAAGTATCATCATTGAAGATCATTTTGACAAGCTCTGCTTTTGTGATTCTCTTCACAGAAGGTTGGGAATGATGTTCCCGTTGCTGTCGTTTCTTCTTCCTACAAACAGCTTCCAAATGTCCTTTCTTTGACCTCTTCATAGAAGCAGTCTGTCAATTTATGAGCCTTTCCACATCTGTATCACTTATATTCTGTCTGCAAAATTAGGTTGCTTGTAGTCTTTTCATTGACCCTTGTTCTGGCTCTGTTTTACCTTGTTGACAGGCCTAGTCTTCTATCTGCAAAGTTACCTTGGCAACCTTCACTGCATCTTTGGTCTCAATAGTGACCTAGACCACATGTATCATTGATCTTGAAAAGAGCCTTCAAGACAGCTTCATTGTTGACAGAACATATGAATCTCTTAATCATGTGGATCAGGGATTGAAGGAAAGTCACAAGTAGCATTGTCTTGATATATATGCACTACCAAATCAGTCTCACCTGGTTTTCATTGCATGTCACTCCAGAACTTGAAATGTTCTTGCATAATGAAACATTTTGGGTCAAATTGTTCTTTTATAAAGTTGACAATTTCCTCTATCGTAAACTCGTTAATATCTTTGGGTGGATTTTGTTGAGTAACCAAATTTGTCAGTTTCTTATAAATGGTATCAATTTGATTTGTCAAGAAAACCTGAGACTTATGCTGATCAGGAACAGTGTTGATCACAACAAGAGTGCAGAATCTTGACCAGTAATCAGGTTACAGTTCTGATGTTTGAATCAAAAGCAGCAAATGATAACAGCTGAAGAAGTTGGAAGACAGGAACATAGACTGGAATCCCTTTTGGAAGTTTGAAATTGAATCAACCTTCTCAAAGCCTTCCTGTCTTCTCTGTGCTGCTGTGCCTGTAACTCCATTTGTTGAAGCTGTTGTGAGAATAACTTTATCAGCTCACTGCTTTATTCCACCATTGTTGTTAAAGTAGTCCACTTGTCAAGAATAGTTTTTCTTAACCTATTGATGATGCCAATTTGACATATTTCTCTCATTCAATCACAGAGAAAGCACAGTGATAATCCAAATAACTGTCACTCCAATAGAGTGTAACAAAGGCAAAAAAGAAACAAATCACTCCGCCTGCATTACTTATATAGCAGTGTAATTAAAACATTCTAGAAAGTTCTATAACCTTCCATTCAATTCTATTGGAAAGATTCACATGCATACAATTTGCATTAGGCAGATTTGCATGCCAGCAATTTGTATTAGACAGATCTAGATGCTAGCAATCTCCACAACGGTGTTTAGAGAGTATCTTCATATAATAACAACAACCAGAAATAAATCTAAAGTCACCAAAATTAAAGCAGTTTGATTTTTCACTTTTTAGAAAATTAATATTGCACTCTGTGTGAAAGCTGGGGTCTGATGTGATAAGTACTAACTTCAAAAATTAGCTTGATAGTTTTACCAATTTTTGAGCATTTAGGTTTAAAAATTGTCTGAAAATACTTACAGAAATAACCAATTTTCGCAGGTTTTTGCTTACAAACTCACTTCAAAATTTTACTATTTCAAGAATAAATCCAAATAAAGTTGATATATTTTTTATTAGATATATTGAATTAAAAATATATTCAAACCAGAATTTTTTTACTCACCACAAGCAAATTATGCAATTTTTTTTACTGTCTTCAATTGGTAAAAAGAAAATTGTAAAAGATTTAAAAAAGGCTAGATTTGTTAGATCATTTGATAGATAATAATTAATAAAAACAAAAATTAGATAAAAGTGTATATAACACCATAATACTGCTGGGCACAAATTATAAGACAAAATGTTTTAATGTTGCATTGTTTATTGAAAGTCACACTAAAACTACTGCACTCTAAAACATATTAATTACATTATAATATAGCTAAATTGTTCAGTACAATTTCACTTTGAAGTAAATGAAGTTCTTATTTGATGGCATAATGATTCAGTGTTTGTGCCATGCATCTTGTCCATATAAAATTTGTAAATTATAAATTTTATAAGGCTTTCACTGATCACCTGAATGAAATTTCAATGCTATGATTTTGAACCTTAATGTTGTTTCCTTAAAAAATGGTAAAGATTTATAAAAACTATTTTGTGTCATTATTTAAATTTCAAATTGAATGCAAAAACTAACCTGCACTACCAACACATATAATTGTAACACTTGCTTCAATGCCAACTGCTATCATCAGATGATTATAATTGCCTGATGATTGTAAAATTTCACAAGTCTTTTGAAGAATGGATATAAAAAAACTCAGAGTAGAGACAAGCATAAAATAAATGAATAATTTTAATTTATTTCATTTATTACTATTAATGCTCTACCATTTTTTTTATATATCAAACGCTGTAATTACACAGACTACATTCCTTAGAAGCATTATCTTCCAGAATTATTCTGGTTGACCATTTTTTGGTAATATTCAATTTTTGTTATCCCACTGTTATTCTTAAGATACACTTGCCTCCCTATCCTCCTTTACATTTAAGTTACATATTTGCTTTTCTTCTTTTCTTTACTTCTTTACATTTACAATACAATTTTCTTTCTTTTCTTCACTTTTCTTTTTTTCTTCTTCTTTCTTCTCCATACCCACTTTCTTTTTATTACCCCCAATGTCATGTTTTTCGATCGTCATGCGCCTGTTAATTTATTTTTGAAAAATAATTATGTAGCATTCTTTGTGGGTTTTTTTTTAAAATAAAGCATTAAGATGGTCATTTTTAAAAAATATTGGCCAGAGAGACCATCAGGTCGAAACCAATGTCGCATATTTTAATTGACCTCCAGAGTTTTAAAGTTAAAAGCTCTACATGTTATTTTTACTTTTATTTATATTTTTTTTACACACGTGTATTGAGCACTTTTTAATACTACTGTTTCCTGGTTTGATTGAACTCTGTCCATTAACCTTTTATGTATATATATATATATATATATATATATATATATATGTATATTTCATTAAAAACAACAGACAGGGTACTACGGTTAACCTTTTTATTTAATTTTTCTTGTGTTCTGACAAGAGCTCTCTTTTCTGGACAAAGGGTGTGTAAGAACTGTCCAAATGTTTTATATTTCCGAGCGCTTTTGGCTATACCTTTAGCCATTATCAAGGAGGATTCGATTTTTCAGCTTAATTGAGTGTGTGCGTTCTGTGTATGTATTAGTGTGTGGTAGGGATGTTTTTAATTTCTGAATACGGTTAGCACATTGTGGCTTTGTTCATAGTTAATATTAATATATATATATCACTGTCGACAGCTTAGTGGTAGAATCTCCGACTGACACCAATTCAGTTGGGTTTCAATCCTAGCTAGAGGCAACTGGATGTCTAGCCATACTGATGAGCTGTGAAACAGCGAAACAGTCTGTCTGTGGATGACCTTATATTGGCTCCTGAAAAATTAATTTTGGTTGAGCTCTCTGGGGAGGAGGTATGAATTTGTAAACAGTGACTATTATAGCTAATATAGCGAGACTCTTCGCAAAAGCGAATTGAGTCACTGTCGGTCACTGTGTGTGTTTCTAAAAATAAATACACTAAAATTCACCTTCATCCCTGCCTCGCGCCGACAGCTTAGTGGTAGAATCTCCGACTGACACCAATTCAGTCAGGTTTCGAAACTAGCTAGAGGCAACCGGATGTCAAGCCACACTGATGAGCTGTGAAACAGTCTGTCTGTGGATGACCTTATATATATATATATATATATATATATATATATATATATATATATAATCAAATAATTTTCAAAATGTTTAATAAAATTTTATAATTATCTGATTTTCTTCTTACAATTTAAAAAATGAATTTTTTTTTATTTCCAAATATGATTTTATTGCTCAGCCCAGTGTAGGGGTTGTCTAGACTCAGTGGAAAGGGAATGCATTATTCCAATGTTTTATTTCAAACTCAGACAAATTGTGCATATATGTGGGTGTGGGTGTTCTTGTGTATACAATAAATGGCCCAAACACATGTAAGTTACTCATGCATAACACAGACATGCACATATACAGAGGAGGAGGGAATTTATCTTCTATCCAAATAAATAAGTGGCAAATTCCTATAAAGACTTATAGTCTGAATCAGAGGTAAAGTGATGTTTTGAACTTACATGGAATGAATTGAGGAATTCAAAATTATTTCTTCAAAATTATCATTGCTGTTTCCTAAGCTGGACCGAAGGTCTTTTTAATTTAGGGCTGGAATCCCAATTAGTCCTGCACAGGATAAAAGTCTGCACAGAATGCAGCTTTTAAGTGAGTTCATAATATAAATAAAAATATTTATATAGTTATTTATATATTTCTAATATATTGCCTACACACTAAAATTATTAACAATGAGCCTATGTTACAAGAAGTGAAGAGTTAATCATAGAGGTAGATTTCATTATTAAAAGGAAGTTGAGATTGTCTGTACTAATTAAATGAGTGGAGATCTATAAGAATGAATGATAAGAGAACAGATGACAAAAATCAGTAGTCTATAAGGGAATTAGATATATTCAAGTACTCCACATGATTCTACATTTATTAGTGTATTTTGTTGAAGCAGTGAGCTGAATAGCATCATACTTCATTGTTTATTCTTAAATTGATATTGTTTTTTTAAAATGTTTGTTTCAAAGCAATCAAAATTTATGTATCATCATAAATTGGAATTTTAATTGGAGGAATCTTTAAGCAGGATATTAAAATTCCAAATTGTTAATTCTTTTACATTTCAATAGTCTTTTATGTTTATTTTATATATTAGAAAATATTAGAATAATTTTCTGGAATAGTGTTCTTACTGCAACGTAAAATATTACAAGATAAAGCACAAGGTAACTGTTTGACAATGGGTGTCAAGCAATATGTGTGCTTAAAGATAAAGCATGGAACTGTGTTTACGCAGTGAAAAGGTATATGTATAACCAAGAGAAGGTATTAGGAAAGCAGGTGGCTAATTAACACTGACAGTTGAAAGATAGAAGGAAATATTTACATTTGGACAGCAGGGCATCTAAATGAGAAACTGGTCAACTGGTATGAGCCATAGCTTATTAGTCACAAAACACAGACTGACAAAATTGTCCCCCAAGCAACTATTTCTGTTTTAATACAATAATGCTTTATTATTTTGTGCAGAAAATAAAATGACGCAATAATTTTTTTTTTATCTGTACACATTTTTATTTCAGGAGGAGTAAAAAACAAAAAAAATATAAGAATCACAGATCACAACATTTTTAGAGATACTGGTTTTCAGTTTTAAAATTTCCTCAATTCTGTTTCAGGTTTTGGGGAATTCCATTTTTTTTTTCATTTTCGGTATAGATTTCTGTTTTTGCTTCATTATAAGACTCGGAGAGAAAGTGTAAAAATATATAAATGTTATTAAAACAAGAGAATAAAAGGAAAATGAAAACGTTTAATACCTGGAATATCCACCCATCAGATATGTTGCTCCAACTTGATAGTTTTAGGACAACCCTTGCAATGAATGCTACAATCTTAATTAAGTGAAAGTGGCAAAACCAACAGAAAAGTAGCACCACAAAGTCATCTAAAGACAAAAAGCTACATTATCATTTGATCACTTTATTGAAATTCTTAAATAAAATTTTTTAAAAAAGTATAACTTGTAAAATCTCCCACCTCCATTGCCATGGAATAGGGAAGAGAAGGGATAAAACAAAAGACAAAATTTTTGCCCCCACTACCACCACCTTTTTTTTTTAAATCAAGCAAACTTTGTAAAACTTGATTCCTAAATACTGTAAACTAGGGAGACAGTAGGTATTAAAAATTATTGACTTTATCCTTTGATGTCTGTCGGATGAGAGTATTAAGAGAGGCAAACATAGTAACAAATTAAAATGGAAGTTGACAAATCTGATTGGTAGAAAAAAAATTTCATTCCAAAATTGTGATTTCCATTTCAAGTAGTGCATCCCATTTTTCTGTCTGTTTTTTCTTTTTCATGGAAAATAAGCACCTCTACATTTTCATCTACTTTTTTCTTAATCAAATTTAATGAGCTCTGTGTTTGGGGTATCGATAATTTCTTTTGCTTGATCATATCTATATATCCAGAAGTTACTTAGTGAATGAAATTCTCAACTGGAAATTTTGAACTACTTTCACGCTTTAAACACACCATCAAAATGAGCATGAAATAAATATAATAGAACCCAAGTTATTGCTCAGTATTTTAAACATTATTGACTATGCTGATCTTAGTATGTTAAAACAAACTTTCAACAATGTGGTGATAGTTTTTAATGCATAAAATACATTTACACTATTTACATTGTTCAAACTATTGTCCTCGTGTTTGTTGTCATATTCACCACATTTTGGCCATTGTATTCTCCAGCTTTCTTCAAGTGATATATGTTGGAATTTGAACAAAACCTGTAACAGAGAATTGGGTCAGCCTGATAAGAGAATCCAAGTTGGTTGTATATGGTGTTGTAATCACCAGGAATTATGTCCTGTTCCACAATGGGCTGTTGAGAAAAGACATTCTACTTAGAGTAGGTGGTTCTGAATATTTGCATATGAACAATACTGTGCAGGTCTTAGCCAATAGTCAGCATGGGTCAGGAGCAGGGAGAGCTATATAACATTATTTTTTTTCTCAGTTGAGAATGTCACTCTCAATGTGAGGACATGTGGAAAACCAGACAAGACAAACACAGAATCCTTTTAGTCGATGCAGATAGATTGTTCTAGTTCTGCATGCCATGCCTTTTCCAGATATCTCAGTTTCAGATAATTCCCTTTTTAGGTACTCAACTCTCTAAGTTTTTGCTCACCTCTTCTTTGGCCAGGTATTGAACTCACCACTCTTTGTGAATATGACAACAAAGATGAGGACAACAGTCCAAACAATGTAAATGTGTAAATAGTTCCAATACCTCATCTCAGAAATACAGACAGATCCTGAAGAAGGCTGGAGTGTACAATGGCTGAAACATTGTGAATATAGCAATGAAGATGAGGACAACAGTTTGAACAATGTAAATATTGTAAATAGTTCCAATACCTCATCTCAGAAATATAGACATATAAAATACATAGTTGTTTAGATGATTCCTTATTTTCAAGAATAAAACAAGGCCCAGAATACTTCTGTACTTTATTATGTAAGATATGAAATTGCTGGCATTTATAAACTTAAAAAATACATACAAAAAACATTGACTACCTAAACAAGATGATGGTGGTTTTATTTTGTTTGGATAAGTGATCCAGTCAAAAAAAGAAAAAGGAAGCTACATTGAACATGAAAAAAAAAATAAAATCTATAAAATGAGTTTTAAAAATTCATAGTATCTTACTTTATAAAAAAAATCACATTTTTTATTGTTTAAATAAAGGTTCCTCAACATGGACCATATAGTTCCATTGGTGGCCATGAGATTTTCAGGGCCACAAGTCCAAGTTTGAAAAATAGGGCCACGAGAGGGCACAGAAAATTTAGAACCCACAAATATATATATATATATATATATATATATATATATATATATATATATAATTAAATGGACAAAATCTGACAATTTATTTATTAAAGACATTTTTATGTTTAACGTTCTTTTTTATAGATACAAGTATTTAAGTAAATGCTCTATTTATAATAAACAGTATTAAATAACATTTACCGGCCTGAATGTCCGAGAAATTTTCATAGAAAATATTTGTTCTTTGACAGGATTCGAACCTGCATCCTATGCATTTCTTAATATATGACATCATTTGTTTACATTTGATACACCAGAGCAGTTATGAATGTACGAGATTCATGGAAGATTGAAGTTTATAAGCAGTAAATTCGACCTTGCCTACCGAACGCTCCTTTGTGGCCGAGTCGGTTAAGGCACGTCAGCGTAAATGACGGTTCCATATAGGATGCAGGTTCAAATCCTGTCAAAGGACGAATATTTTCTATGAAAATTTCTCGGACATTCAGGCCGGTAAATGTTATTTAATACTGTTTATTATAAACAGAGCATTTACTTAAATACTTGTATCTATAAAATGAACGTTAAACATAAAAATGTCTTTAATATATATATATATATATATATATATATATATATATATATATATATATAGAGAGAGAGAGAGAGAGAGAGAGAGAGAGAAAAAATTTTGTAATTAATAATTATTATTTAAAATAAAATCTTAAATTTATTATTAAGTTAAATATTAAATTAAGCCATTTTGGCCATTATGCATTCCAGCCTTCATCAGGTGTATATCAATCTGAATAATCTGCAGTGAATTTTAAACTGAAGCCATTATTTAATCTCATTCTACTGTCCATATCTAATGATATCTTATCTATTTCTTATTTTTATTACTGCTCCTTTATTGTTCATCCTGTTTCCACTGATCCAAGTACACACTGCTTGGCTCTGGAATTGAACTCACAATTATGTCACCAAAATTATGAACCAACACTTTAATCCACTTGGCTATTGTTCTATGGGATAAATACTAGATGAGATATCCTTAGACATGGGAAAGGGAACATAAAGAGTCTATTCTCATAGATTAAATTAGGGGTTCAATTCAGAATTTTCCGTATGTGTATTGATATACATCTGATGAAGGCTGGGGGGCACAATTGCTGAAACGTTGTGATAATATTATGAAAGATGAGGACATTAGTCTGAATATAAACAGTGTAAATAATAACTCATTGTTCGCAAAATTCTGAACTGAACCCTTTATTTAATCTATGGGGGTAGGCAGTTCTCATTCCACTTATTCTTATCCATTCATAGGGCTATTGTCTAGTTCTTATTTTTATTGTCTAGCTCTTATTTTTATTTAGTACTTGCTCAGTTATTGCTCACCCAATTTCCACAGAGTGCAAGTCTGGCCCAGGGATTGAACTCACAATCACTATGTCACCAAATTCTCAAACAAACACATTAATCCACTAGGCCATTGTCTCTTAGGAAACTGGTAAGCAATAATAAATACTAAACAAGTACTAAATAAAAATAAGAACTAGTCAATATCCCTAGACATAAGCAATGGAACAAGAACAGTCTACCCCCTGTAGATTAGATAAAGGGTACAGTTCAGAATTCACTGTAGGTAATTCAGATCAATATACACCTGATGATTGCTGGACAACACAATAGTCAAAATGGTATGATAACAACAACAAAGATGTGGACAATAGTCTGAATGTAAATAGTTAATAACAAACAAACTGTATGGACTCACTCTCTCTCACTCTCACATACACACTAAATATGTAAATATTCTATATTCTGTATAAATGTAAATATAATTTTCACTTTCTCTTCTTTTGTTGTCTTTTATATAAATATGTATGTAAAATTCCTCCATGTATTGAAATAAATTTCTTTTGAAATTTTGAATTCATTTACTTTGAAACTTCTCAACTCCTCCTGCTAGAAACTGGTGACCAACAGCAACCTCATTCAATACAAATTGTCAAACATTATCGATACAAATTTATTAAAATTAAATATTTAGAAGACCTGGAAATTTTGTTTTAGTGATCAGTGTTCTGATACCCAGATAATGTTCCACTGTATATAGAACATGAGAATTTTCACACTTCATTTTTTGAACAAAGTATATATTATAGATCTAAAAATACAGTAGATATTTATTCTACAAAGATCACTTTGTCAGTAGGCTACATTCATGAAGAAAACTGTGGAAAATTGTTAACAGAGACTGACAAGTGTAGCATGTATCCCTTTAGTGTATAGTAGTCAGTTTTGAAAGGATTAATATAGACAACATAATTGAAAATTCAATTGGGTGGCTGTAGTGGTGGTTGTTGTATTATAGATTGCCCAAATTATATTTAATGAGCTCAGTGGTATATAAGTATGGTTACTTGAGATGGATAATAATACATCATAATGATTTGTGTATTAGTTAAGCAAGATTAATTCTGGTTTGATTATCAATGTTCACTTTACCTCAAGGACAACTAAAACAAGTCAGCTTATGGCCAAATCACATTGAAACACTGAGGCTGGTCAGTACATAAAAGGGTGCCCACTTAGGAATACCAGATGTTGTAAGCTTCGATGTGTGGATAATGTAATGGATAAAGATTCAGAAATGATAACCAGAGAGTTTCATTATATCGTATATATGGGTTTGTTATATTCACTTACATGAAAATGTTCTTGGGAAACGTATGAATCTATCACAACTCCTCCCAGCTATGGATTAATTAGTAAGATTTATGTCACTAAAAATTCTCACAATCTAAAAATATGTTCTGGCTGTAAAGGGTTGATAAACCTTTGAAAATGAATCTGTCAATCAATCAATTATACAAGTCAGACATTACACAAGTCAAATTCACTCGAAAAGTAACAACTTAATTTTTTTTGTGAATATTTTAGAAAAATAGTTAAGCCTATGATAGAAAAGAATACATGCACACAAGTAAAAAGTGTGTATCAAAACTATTTTTGTTTCAGCAGGACTTTACACCAAATCTTATATCATTTATAATATCTGAAGACCATCTATTATTGTACTATATTATTAATATTATTATCATATATATTATATCATTATCAGTACTATTCAGAGATACCTTTTGTTTCTGATGTTATATGGGAATATACAAGTATTGAGATTTTGGTAATTTTGAGGCGTTATTTGAAACTAGGTTTGGCAGATGCTTCCAGAATTCATGAAATAGAAGGAAAGGAAACAATATCTGACTGCAGGTTGATGTGATTGAAATGTTAGTGACCTATCTCTTGAAATAAAACTGAGATGACTACCAGTTGTTGATTTTGATGCGTTAAAATGAAATCTAAAGAAAAACCTGACTACCAACATGGAAGACTTTCAAGACCATCAAATGATATCATGTGGAAAATTAAATAAGCTTTTAAAATCTTAAAGAGTTCTTAAGCTAACAAGTGAAAATACTTCTAATATGCCCTCATAATCTCTACTATTAAAAAATATCTAAATGTGGGACATATTTAAATTTCTATAAGTCTTAATGTTTAGCTTATGTTTTTAAAAAATATTTTGGAAAGAAATTGACAAGCAACAAATAAACTGCAGTGCTCAAAAATTAGAGCTTCCTAATAATGTGCAGTTTATCACTTTGCCTAAATAATAACAGTAATGCATCACTGTATGTAGAATATAGTGCTCCAAAGCGCTATATATATATATATATATATATATATATATATATATAGGTATATTTCAGGGTTGCCTATGTTGGATTGGCTGCATGTTTCTGCTGGGAATTTAGTGATTTCTACATTTTCTATACATTCTAAAGGAGTTTAAATCTGGTAAGTTTTGGGCTAGCAGAATACATGGAAGTCAGTGTTTCTGGAATAAGTTTTGTGTCATCTTCATAGGCTAGAGTTTGTGCTAAATTGCTGAAACAAACAATTACCATTCATATGTAGATAAAGGGATAGAAATGTTCTAAAACAAGATCTGCATATGTCACACCTGTCAAGAGAGACTCTGCTTCCATTATTACAGGCCAACTAGCAGCTTGTACAATACCCTGCTATCAGACTGGATCCATAGTTTTATAGTGGTGTGGGACTTTGGTGTTAAAATTAACAATTAATTTACCCATGCCAAGATGGTTAATGGAGGCAGATAAAGACGAGGAAACACATGGATAATTTTAACAAATCAAAATAAGATTTATTTATGAATTTAGATGCTTGAAGTTGTGTCAGTAGTCAATTTCAAAAAAATAAATCAGAAACTTTTAAAGTCTGTAGTGTCAATGAATTGTTTTGAAGAGAAAATATTCATATAATAGATTAAATGATCTGACACAAAATAATATTAAATAATGTTTAGAACAAAGATAAGAGAGTTTATTGTTCATCAAAGGGATATACAGTTGCATACATTCAAAAGTAGATGAAGAGAGATAATTTGAAATACTTAGCTTTCTTGGATTGTTCCGGGCACATGAACAGAAATTAAACTGACTTCAACTTAATTTTTTCCTTGTTTTATATCAAAAAGAATTTCACAAAAGGCTCATTATTTTTTCTTTTCTTTTTGGGCTCAACAGTTAATTCCTGTGAAACAAGGTTTTTATTGTTCCAAAGAGAATTTTACATACACTCACAAATTTGTTTTTGTCTTTTTCGCAGGTTGCAGGCCAATTTCTGTGAAGTCAAAGTTTTCATTGGTCCAAAGAAAATTTCACACATGCTTGTGAATTTCTTTGTTTTTTACCTCAGCTCACCTAAACTTGAAGGGAGTGGATAAAGGAAGTTATTTTGCACTCACCACAGCTTCATGAGGTCTTTGCTGTATATAAATTCAACTGGATGCTTGCAAAAGACCCAAATAGTGACTTGTCTTCTAATATTATCATTGTAAAGCCTAATAAGAACATGAGACTTAATATCTTGTACATAAAAATATTGTTTATTCAATTTTGAACTTTGCCAATTAATATTGGCATAATTGTGTGTCTCTTTAAATGTAGTTTCTTCTTATTGTGCATCTATATCTGACTGTCTCACATGTTCACAAGTGCAGCTGGGTCAGCCACCTGCTTACATGCTGGGGGCAATCACTGGCATTCTCTAAAGTGCAAATTTGCATCTGGTGGCTAAGAAGTTATTTTCTAAGTCAATGCTCTGATGCATCTGATTCCTTTGATACTCTTGTATGATACTGAGTGCAAAATCTATTTTAGTATCATTTAGGGTGAGTCCAGTATATATTAGGGTAATCATGGATCAACTCCATTTAGAACAAAGGTTCCTTATTGACATTAAATTTGATTCAGACCATCTGCGATTTCCTGGCATGAATCAGCTTGACTAAAGAACATGGTACCAGCCAATCCAATAGCAATATTCTCTGGCGTACATGAGTCCAAGTAACCAATGCCATGATATCAATAATAGTACCTTTGTTGCTTGATAACTACAAAAAATATGATATCTATTTAATCCGGTACAATGGGTTGGGCAGCATCTACATTGGTTATCATCATAGTTTGCATCACTTATAGGAACCCACAATTTACATGTGTCTTACAGTCACATCACATTAAAACACTGGTTCATGTATGATCAATGAAGGTAAGCAACAACAGGCCTGGACAGTACCTAGATGAGTGACTGCTTGGATGTGTGGATGTTGTAATGGATAATAGCTTGAAACTGAAAATCAGAGAGCCAAGTTCCAATTCCCAATGGGTTCTTTATAGTCACTCATGTGCATATACTTTTAGGAAAGATTTGAATCGATCTCTTATCCCCCAGGTATGGGTTAATTAATAAAACTCAATAGTAGCCCCAGAAAAAATTCTTACAATCTAAAAATATTTTCTGGCTTTAAATAATCTGCAAAAGGTTGATAAGCCATAGAAAATGAATGAATCAATCAATCAATTTACATGTTCTGCTAATAGCTATCTGGAATCCACATATTTGTAATATCTCCTTACTAATGTTGCTGAGAAAATCTTACCACAAAAATCTACCTCAGAGATACAATGCCTCATTTTTTTGGCCTAACAATCATTCATTGATCAGACAATGTTAAACTTCATGTCTGAATCCTATGGTTGCCATAGCAACACTATTTCTTTACCTATGAAATCATACATACATCATCTGGTTGAGTTCATTTTTACAAGTGGTGTTGGGTGAAACCATCCAGTGTTATTGTTTACTCTAATTTTTTGTACTTCACTGTATATTGGCATATCTTGAATTTCTGCTGCTAAAGAAAATTGTTAAAAACCTAAAAATAAAGGTAGATCATAGTTTGTAGGTAGATAATGGAGGAAAGCTGTTGAAATAAATTCAGTTTTACCTGATGTAGATGCAACATAGCTATTTTTGGGTGGTTTAAAAAAGAACTTATAAAAGAAATTCAGAATCAGACGTCTGCTTAACACGTTAGCTCCCAAGCCTCATTCTCCCTTGTTGTCCCACGGTCCTAACACTATATCTTAATTAATTTTGGTACAAGCAACTTTGTTTTAACATTGTTCTAACATTGTTTCATATATAATGCAAGGATATCATAGGTAGTATTTATTACCAATGACTCACTTGAGTCCATTTTACAACTCAGAGTCCCACACAACCCACATAAATGCATGGTACAGCTCTGTGTATGTAAAAATAGAAAAAAAAAATGACCCAAAAAACAACAGTAGAAATTCCAAAAGGAAAATGAAAAAAGACAAAAAAATAAAAAAATATTTTAATTTTTTTGGAAAAGATGTGGTTCTGGTGTACCATCATATAAGCAATCAATCATAGCATCCCATTCCCAATAATTCTCATAGAAAAGAAATTGGGAAATGACCCACTGGAGGGTCATGTAGGATTTGCAGACATATCACCATGACCCCCACACCCCCAGTGGTTTGTGTGGAAGCCAATGTGTTAAATTGCTTTCTTGAAACGCAACTTCAAAATCATTTACATGGTCTTGGGGGAAAGGCCTATTCTTCTCTTTGCAGTCCCTTACTCACAGAGGCAGTGTCACAGGCTATTGCTATTCTATTTCTGTTTCCATAGCAAATATTCAGATGATCTTCATTCTTTAGTTCCACCAGTTCAGACCTTTACAGCTAAGACCCATCATGCTACTTCCATGGAGTTGAATCGCCTTCACTTCCTCCATATTCCAAGTGTAAGGTGAAAGTTCCCCTTAGGTAGCTTTTTCCTTAGAAATGCCACTTTGTGGAACAGACTCCTACATGGTTGCTTCCCTGAACATTACAATCTTAACCTTTTTAATTTAGGGGTCACTCATTATCTATCCTCCTTATCCTCATAATCTTCACATTCTACCACTTCCTGTTTCATTCATATAACATCTCATTCATCATAACCATTTTAACAATAACCCTCTACCTTGACTGGCTCTCAAGCTTTGTATTGGATGAACCTTAGTAAAAACAAATCCTTTTCCTTGATTTATATTATACTCTTCAGCTGCTGAAGACAAAATTTTACTAGAATACCATGATCATGGACCTAATCAAGATTTAAAAAATAGTAAAATATTATATCTTGATTTAAATCTTCTAATAACCTTACAGTCATCCAGTTAATGTAATTTGAGTTCAAATGATATCTTCATAAAAAAAAAAACTCTCAGTTCAGATAATGCATTACATAAAAAATTCAGCAAATATGCATAAAGGCATTTTGGCAGATACACTGATTAATCATCTGCCTTTTTTTTTATTTTAATTAGCCTCAGATGAATATGTGTTTTAATTAAGCAAATTAAAATTTTCATTGACCTTCATCAACTTTAGTGAAAATTACTGGTCCAAAGGAATTGCTCATTTGTAATTATATTTCCTTGTAGACAAAACTCATTTAAAACAGCAGTTTCTTCACAAAATGTTTTCAGTTTTTGAAATCCTTTTAGGTTTAAATGTCTTTTATTTGAAGTATTGAAAAGGTATAGAAAAAAAAATATTGTTATGATCATAGAAGCTGATGAAATATCAATTCATTTTTCTCAGTCAGAAGATAATCACAGAAATATAACACAAGGGACACATCATATAGAAGATATCATATAGAAGATATCATATAGAAGATATCATATAGAAGATATCATATAGAAGATATCAGAGGACAATCTTAAACTGTTATTGTACTTCATTTATTTTTTTCCACTGTATCCAAACTTTTGCATATCATTTTCTGTTAGATTGGTTAATAAGTATATGTGTAGACAAACATTTTTTTTTATTTTATTTCTTGTTATATGAAGGTGGGCTGAAAACTTCATAGTCTGACCATGAAAAAATTATGCTAGAGCTGAGAAAACTTGCATGCATTAATTTCAAATTTTATTAATAACTGCATTGTTCCTTTCCAGGTAAACTGACATTTGACTGTTAAAAGATGACTTCAAAAGTAACTCATAGTGACTTCACTTGAAAATGAACAAAATTTGGAATTGTGGTATTGTCAAGTACCTGTAGAAAAAGGTTTTAGTCCCAAAGAACTTTCATGCTGACATGTTTGCTACATTAGGAGATAACACTCCAGCTTTATCAACAGTGCAAAAGTGGGCAGATGAAATTAGGTGGGGAAGGAAGAGTCTTGAAGATCACCCAAGGTTTGGACATCCTGCAACTGTTATTACTGAGGAAAACATTGATCTGGTGATGGGCAACTGACTATAAATCAAATAGCCAATGTATATTGCGTGAGAAAGTTGAGAATATTCTGCAAAATGAATTTGGCATGATAAAGGTTTCTGCTTGGTGGGTGCTATATCTTCTGATGCTTGATCAAGAGCATACCAGACTGAGAACATCATGAGAAAATCTGATATTGAGGCAGATCCAGCTGGTTTCTTTGAATGTTTCCTAACTCATGATGAGAGTTGGTTTCATCACTTTGAGCCAGAGACGAGGAGACATTCCATGCAGTGGAAACACCCCTCCTCTTCTGCTCCAAAGAAGACTGATGTCATTTCGTCAGCAGGGAAGTTGATAACCTCATTCTTTTCGGATGCAAAAGGAATTCTGACTATCTTCATAAATAGTCACACCATCAATGGGGAAAATATGCCAACTTGCTGAGGCAGTTACAAAAGGCTATCAAGGACAGTGCTAAATGCATGACTGGCATTGAACTGGTAGATTACCCAACCTATTCTCCTGATTTGGCCTTATCTAATTATCAGCTGTTGCCCAACAAGAAAAATCATTTAGCTGGGAACCAGTATTACAGTGATGATGTCATACCAGTTGTTGATTAATTATTTGACCAACAAGATGAAAGTTTATTCACCAGTAGCATTCAAGCACAAACAAACCTCATTTGGTCACATTCCATGAGAGAATCTTGGTCAGCTTAAGAACTTTTCATCTGACCTTCATATATAGTATATTGTAAGTATTTACTATATTCAGTTCAAGTTTCAGGTTAGTAGCAATTATTATTTTTAAAAACTTGCTTCTGTGTCATTCTTTAAAATTTGGTAGCTAGAAATGTGTATAAAATGAAGTAAGTTTACATATTTTATGCTCTCTACACAGCAAAGCCCAAATATCAAACATGTGGAAATGGTCAACTTGACAAGGGTGAAGAATGTGATGGAGGTTACTTGAGTTTGATTGGTCAAGACCCTTGTTGTGACAAGTCCTGTAACTTTATTGGTGATGCCACATGCAGGTGAGTGATCATAATTAAATTTTCTTAAAATAATATTCATCATTATATATATATATATATATATATATATATATATATATATATATATATATATATATATATGTTTTCCAATTTTCAAATAAGGTGTATCACCATGTGCTCAAAATTTGACCATTCTGGTACATTTTGGAAAGCTGGATTTTTTAAATTGTCTATGGTGTGTAATGGTTATTGGGAATGAGACTGCACCAAAATGAACCTATTTTTTATATTGATATATATATATATGTTTTCATAATATTTTCTCCTTAAAGCGTAATGTTCTTTTTTAATTAGGCTGGCATTAGTAAAATCAAATTATATCCCTGATTGTCTTGAAGGTGGTGGCAATGATCCTAGTGTTAGGGATAGCTAATTTGTTTGTGAGTTTAGTTGTTGAAAGGATGTTTTTTTTGTAAATATTGTAATGAGTTGGTCCAAAGCAAGTGGAGGTGGGCAAATTTTTTCTTTTTTTTTTCTTTTGTGACACATTTCAACACAAGCTATTTCAGCAAATCTCAGATGTAGTGTGGGTTAAAACCCTGCACAGCAAGTGTACGGACAAGCTGAGAATGGGGCATGTTACTGAGATTATCAGTTCGCAGTTAGTGCAAGTCGATGGCGTACCTCGTCATGTTAAAGACTTGCGGCCAGTTGTAGGGTTAAAACATCATCAGATGATGAAAGTGACTCTGAAGATGGTGCATGAGTGGTGTATTTAAAGTCGGATGGCAGCTCAAGATGAGGACCCTGTCATCCCGCTCAGAAGGAGTGCCCATAATTGATTTCATTCAGTTTTTTATCACTTTTGTTTTATTCTTATTGCTATATTTTTTATTTATATCAGCAGTAATTTTATGATAAAAGAGGATATGTTATATGAACCTGGATATAAATTTGCTATAGACATTTCTGAAATAAGTGTAAATTCTATATATTTTTGTCTTAATAAATTACTTTCTGTTTTTAATCAAAACTTCATTCTTTAAATCAAAATTATGGCCAGGCCTATAATGAACTACTAATGCACTGAGTGTATTGTTCTGTAAAAGATCCCTTTTATACTCATGTAATCTTTTATTTTAATTCTTAGATTTGCTTACTCATTATTTGTCTAGTATTCTGGGTTGGAACAAAAGTTTACAGTGTTTTTCAGTGGTGTTGTTTGAACAGATTTCGTTTCTCATTTGACATCTGAAAGGTTACATTTCAACATGTCTTTCTCTATATGATTTGTGTATGGATTGTGAATTTTAAATGTTTTTATGTTAAATGTGAAAATGGAAGAGAGTAAGATGCATTTTTGTCATTTGATGCTCTTTTGTTTCTAGAAAGAAAGGAAAATGCTGCATAAAGAGCAACAAAAAAAATAGATATGAAAAAAATATTGATCTGGAAGACTGAGAACATTCCAGAAGGCCTGGAGTCAATGATGATAACCAAATCTAAATACTGATTAAGGATAATCCTGATAACACAACATAGGACATTACAGACATATTACACACATCTTATATGAGCATTGTAAGGCATTTGGGAGCATTGTAAGGCAGAAAAAATTTAATTGATCTAATCATTTGCAATTCTCTGTTCATATTCAAACAAAATAACCCATTTTCAAGAATAATCAAAGGTAAAGAAAAATAGATTGTTTACAACAATGTGGAGGAGGAAAGGTCCTGGGAAAAAAATGAGATGCTTGCCTTCATCCAAAGAAAGTGATGCTGTGTATCTGCTGGGATTAAAAAAAAAGTGTTGTGTATTATAAGCCTTTCTCATAAAATCTTACTTATTATAAAATGCAGATTGTGTGTGTGTGTCTGTACATTTATATATTGGATCGGATTTCCTACATTTTTCAATTGATTTCAACAAAACTTCACAGGACTACGTAAAATTACCTTGCGGTTGTTCTGACAGCACCAAATTGGAAAAACACTATTGTTTTTGCATGAAATCAATTTGAAAATGACGATTATGTCGCTAGAATAAAAGGGGGACAACTCATATCGAGTTATACTTATAAAACCCAGGTTGTTTGTGTGTGTGTGTTTGTTCGTTTATATATGGGATCGGATTTCCTACATTTTTCAACCGATTTCAACAAAACTTCACTTTTTTTGGCAGGTAGTGTTTCTTATTGTCTTGCACACTTTTTTCTTTATTTTTACATTCAGAATGCTTTAAAAATTCAATTTACAAGACAATTATTTATAATAAAATTCTATTCAATCGATAGACTCATAACGATTGAAAACAATATTTTTGTTTGAGTTTGGGTTTGACCAATTCGTAAAAAAAAAACCCCAAAAACAAAAAAAAAACAAACTAATTAAGACATGCGTGTCCGTCAACCTTAAACAATAATCTTTGTCAATTTTATTTTTCAGTCTTTATGATGGTCAATACTTGATCTATCTCTTACTGTTACATCCCTGGGCAACGCTGGGCTCTACTGCTAGTCAATATTAAATTCAAACAAGTTCAGATTGCAATTGCACCAATTAAAGGCAGCAATTGAAGAAATGTGTCTGGAATTGGCCAGTTGGAATGGAGTCATCTTCCATCACCATAATACCAGACCTCATGTCTCTTTGCAAACCCAGCAGCAACTGGTACATGTTAGCTGGGATCTTTTACTATATCTGCTATACTCACCTGACCCTTCCCCTTTGGATAACCAGTTATTTTTTTCCCTACAACATTCTCTTTACCCAATCCCTGGCATAGACATGTATATACATTTTTAGCCGAAAATGTCTTTTTCAGACATGGATGAATAAACATGTCCAAAACATAATATTCAAAAACCACTTGCAGATGTGTTTATACAGAGATCTTGATTTTTTTTTTATGCCCTTCTGAGCTTGAAACAAGTCAACTCATATGTCTGGTAGAGATGTTAACCACCGCTCGGGAACTTCAAGGTGCCTCAGTTTCTTAGTTACTATATTAAAAACAAATAAAAAAAAATTGCCTGAAAAGGAAACGTTTTTCCCCAAATAACTGGCAGGGAATGGGTTAATGTGAAGAATTTCATTTTCTTTTAGAAACCTGTAAAAATGACACATATTTGGTTGAATAAATCTGTTAAGGAAGCAGACATGTTTAAGTGAAATTGACATATTTCTTAATAAAAATAAAAATAATAATAATAAGAAGAGGGCAAAATAATATAAGACAAAACAATATAAAGCAAAGCAAAAAACTATAAGACAGTAATAAAGTAAAAAATTCACAAAATAGAAACAGTCTTCTCATGCAAAAGGTTTATACTCAAGTAGTTATAGCCTTCTGGCTTAAAGGCATGAAAGAAGAAAATTTGTGGGTAAGATTGTCTATTTTTATTGGCTAGAATTTATCTATAAATTTGGGGAGGGTAATTTCTAGCTGTCATTCCTTGAGATTGAAACCAACTATATCTATGTACAAAATTGACATAAAAAAAACTATTAGCTTTTGTTCCAAGCCAATATATATTTGTATGTATGTATGAGTGTGTCTGGGTTTCATCCAGTTAAATCACATACTCAATATGTGATCAAAAGAGAAAGGAAAATGTACAATCTTTGCTCAAATGCATGCCAGATTGGTTAAAATTTGTTAATATTTGATTTTATTTTATTCCTTTTTTTTCTGAGAGTACTAACAATTTATTTAAAATGCTTCTAAAATATAAACATGGATACAGATTTTAGAAGGATCTTCTCTACCACCGGTAAAGCGGTGGTCAGGGCTCAAAAGGTTTAACAAGAATTAAAACAATTTATCTAAATTTGTAGACAAAAGAATCTTAAGAGATTTTGTTACATCCATCATTTATGTGTTTTGTATCTCTTCTGGATTTGAGCGATCATGACTTCCACAAATTTCTATCCCTTTGACTCTTTCAAATTATAGGCTTAATAACATATGGAAGCATTGATTTAGACATTTTCACTATCTAAGACTTTGTTTTGTCATTTTCATTTTTGAGAATATTCTCCTCCTTGGTTTTGTCTTATGTCATACATTCTAGAATTCCATATAGAGTTGTTCTTTGGATTGTTTTAGAATAGAAATTTTCTTAGAAAGTGTTTAATATATATGGCATCATATATTTAGGAGTTTGGAATTTTACGCACACACACATATGACATGAAATAAGTAAATAGATGCCATTATTTTAATTAGATATGACATTTAATAAAAATATACTCATTGACATTTACAATAATCACTTTATTGTAATTTATTCTTTAGAAATGTGGGTATTTTCAGATTTTAAAAGGTGATAAAATTTTAGCCAATTAAAAAGTGGAATGACTCACTTTTAAAAGGCATTGCAATTTGAAATGCTTATATAATCAGTGAATTACATAAATAGGAATGTGGCCAAATAGTTAGAGCAGTCACTTTCTGACCACGAGACCCGGTTTGAGTCTCAGCATTGTTGATTTGTCAGGAAGGTAATGTTGATGTTACCAGCCTGGGGAAGCAATCCTAGCATGTGGCACCTATAGAAAGTATCCCAAAACTATACCATAGCTTAACCCAAGTCTTGTGAGTGGAATTGGGTAGACAGAATTCCTCATCAATGGTTGTGCTACTATAAAGTCATCAATCATTGTGTCCAAAGCTTTGAGCATTCTGGCCTTCTTCAGATGCCAGATGCTGTGCTCTCTCATGGAAATTATAACTGCATAGTTGCAGTATAAACCACAGATAAGCTCTCTGGGTGTTTAATAACCCCAAATGTGCCCAAGCAATCATCTGCAATAGTGTTAGATAACTGCCCTTGCAGATTCTCGGAAATGAGTGGCCAGCTATTAACATGTTAATACAATTTTTTATGAAGGAAAGGAAACCACTGTATCACATTAATGTTCACATGTGCAATCAGAAATAGTTTTGTTTCAAGTTGATAGTGTGCCATTTTACAATGGCAGTATGGGTTCTTTTTAGCATTGGTCGGGGTAAGCAATTGAAAAATTAGGCATTCAGTGCTTTTTGAGTACATGAGAAATTATCAAATTTGGAAAAATATTCATTTTGTTGGAGAAGCTTGTGTCCCAATATCCCCTGAGAGTTACTGGGATAAAAATAATAATATTTTCAAGGAGTGTCATTGATTCTCTGGACATATTTCTGATTGAACATATGTGTGTGTGATGTTCAGTTCATTTATTATAAAAACACAATATGTATATACACACAAAAAAACAAAGACACAAGAGAATTGATTGTTAAGGTCTCCTAATAATAATTTAATTCACCATATATGGCTTTAAGGCACTTTCTAAGGTGTTGCACACTGGGATTGCCTTGCTAGGCCAATAACATCAGGAAGTCAACTGACCTCCCTGATAAATTAACAAGGTGACATTCCAACCCCATTCTTATGGTCATAAATCAAATATTTTAATGATTCAGCCAGACACCCATATAAGGTCACATCACATTGGCGAGAGTAACCACTTTGACTTTGATTTGAAAATCTATTTAATCCTGTTCAAATGTGATTATTGTCATTGAGTATTATTGTTTATTACTTATGAGCAGAGTATGGCCAAATTATGATATTTTTGTAAAAAATTTATTTTCTTCTGAACCATTTATATCATAATTTTATTATTTTTAGTGGAACATTATGCAATCAAAATTGATATTACATATTGTTATTGCAAAATTATACTGCATTGAAACACTAACAAGAAACATGAAAATATTGCAGTCCAAGAATATATATTCTTTGGTGAAGAAAGTTTATTTCAGTCTGTAGCATTAATATATTTTTAAAATCAAGCTTGATTTTTTTTCTTAGCGGGATTTAGGTAAAGTTGAATGTAAATAAAGCAAGTGATATAAAAACCGTTCTTATAAAGACATAGTTTTCAGTGTATGGATGTTTATTTCAAATATGGTTACATATAGAAAAAAACCCTCTCTCCAGATATTAAGGATTGTGTTATTTATTTGTACAGTTATGAGACTGATGTTCAGTAAAAATACTGTTGCCAAAATCATGCAAAGCAAAGAAAAATGGATAAGTCAGATGTATGCAAAAATAATCAGGTTGTTGATGTGAGATAAATCCCAAGATGGCTTCATTTTATTAGGATATTGGTAGATGAAAATCCAAATAAATCAGCCATTCATATTTTGATTAAATAATCAAATTTTCCCGGAACAAGATGACTTTATCTGACTAATGTCTGCATAGGAAAATGCTATTGAATTTAATGCACATATAAATATGATCATTTAAAAATTGTAGAGGACAATAAGGTTAAAGTTTTGCAACAGCATATAGTGCTTATGACGTAACAAAATTAGATTGATTTGGGTCTTTGGGCTTGAGGACATTCGATGAGTTTGGAGGCTTCATGTTAAGGTGTACAAGTAAAATTGTTTGGTCCCAACTATTAAAAATGCCAATAGAAACCTCAGTCTTGAGTTGTATGAGTAATAAAACTTGATTCAACTAAAAATAGTTTAGTACAAACATAGATCGGATTTATAGTAGTTTAATCAAGGGAGACAATATCCAACAAGGACCAGTAAGTACCTACAACATTCTAATGGCAGTTAAAGCAGACATTTTATAAACAGAATCATGAATGCTGAAGATTATGCCAAAACAATTGAATGAAAACATGTTAGCTTCACTCAAACACTTGGGAAGAAGAATTATATTCCAGAATGATAATGATCCAAAACATTCCACAAAAGACAGAAGAGATTCTGAAGAAGCAAAAAAAATAAAGCTTCCTGATAGGTTGAACATGCCACTAGATTTAAATCTAATTGAACAAATGTGGAATTTACTTAAACTGAAAACAGGAAAATGGCATCTCCCCAAGACAGAATTGAAAAACTGTAAGAATGGAAAACCATTCCATGCATTGTCCATATCAAGACTACAAATGATAGGAAAAATAAAGGAGGCTACACCAAATATTTATTTTAAATAACTTCTTTTACAGGGGTTTAATTTTTGAACTGCTATATATTCATAATTTTGGTTACAGAATTTGAAAGCTTTTAAATTTGGTAATAAATAATAACTAATAGCAGCCAGAAGGAGAAGAACAACTCTGAATTCAAAATCATGACTTTATGATCCTAACTCTGATCCTAGACAGAAATGCACACGCACATTGATCCTTGACAGAATTGTTCATCTATATATAAGTAATCCCATCATTTTTTATGGGTATGATACAAGAAAAGAAATAGATAAAATGTTCAGAGAACCTTCTAAAAGATTTGCTTCATGTTTTCAATTCATCTTAATTCAATATTACAGAAAAGAAGAAAGCAGATCCATAAAATTGACATATTAATTTGTATAGTGATTTACCAAGCATAGCTTAGATGTGGCACAAGGCCGAAAGTAGGGGGCACCCAGTGAGGATCAAACTCACTACTCAGTCATAATAGTTCTAGCAAGACAAGCTTGCTAACCATTACACCACCTTAATTTGTATAGTAAAACATTCTTTGTTTGCTTTCCAATCAAGGCATTTCATCATGTTAAGTTTATCATGAGGGCAACTTCTTGGTGTTTTCAGTCTGGGGAGGGGATCACAACATGCAGAACCTTTGGAAAGTGCCTGAAAATGATACTACAAGATGACCCAAGTCTTGTGAGTGAAAATTGGTAGACAAAACTGTTCAGAAGTCCCCAGTTATGCTCAAAATTCATCATGACCAAGGGTTTGAGTGTAACATCATTTTTCAAACTGCAAGCACATTGTTTGTTTTTGATTTGGCCAACTGCAGAGTATAGTAGGGTCAGCTGAGCACTGTCTGAGAAAAAAAGGGCACCATGACACAATTCACTCCAACAGAAATTTGGAAATGGTATGCTGTACTGTTTGGTATTCATGCTGGAAGCTGCCAATATGAACATTTCAGAGTGTTTGTGTGCCAATCTGTCCAGAGGATTTGGAAAGAGTTGGATGAGTCTAATGGTGATTACAAAGGTAAGCAGCTTGGAAAATTTGTTTCGATAAGAAATGAACTCCTGAATTTGTTGGTGTGGGCCTCAGACTCAACCTAGTGGCCCACATTAAGTGCCCTGGGTCAAGAGGGTGGCTGCTGGAAAATACTATGTCTGCACCATGCCACACAAGCAGGAGAACCCAGTCATGGCTGTCAGACAATTTCTGCACCAAAATCACCTCTTAAATTTGGCTGCCTAATTCCCAAGACTGCAACTCCTTTGATTATTATGTGTGGGGCAATTTATCCATCACACCCTGTATATAAAGTGATGCAAAGATTGTGTTCAAACATGAAACAATCATCACATGAAGTTGACCTGACTTTTATATTCACTTTTATATTTACATACGCTCTATTCCTGTTACTGACCACTTTTATCCATAAATATAGCATACCTTCAAACTATATTTGTATCATGATGTATATGATAAAAATATATATATATATATATATATATATATATATATATATATATACTAGTGAGGATACCCAGCATTGCTCAGATGATCTCTGAATAATAGTTTATTATAGACAATTTATTGATATTTTTCAGCCATCTTATGGAAAATAATTTTTTATTCAATGTTTAACAAATAAACTGCATTGTTTTTTTTTTTGTTTGTTACAAAATAACTAAATTTAGGAAAATACCACACTACCAATACCACACTCAGGAGGTGGGGCTGGAGACTTAGTGTACTGAGCAACACCATATTTTTTATTCAAAAAGACACTTTATTTTCTGATTTAAATACTAACGTAAATACCCTGTTAATGTTATTTTTAAACAAACTTAGATAAAAGTTCATTAACCTTTTTTCAAATTATTATTAATAAAAAAGTTAATAAACTTAAATTAAGATATATTTAAACATATTTAATTTAATCATTTTTTCAAGTAAAACTCTAGTGAGCCTTACTTTGAAAAATAATTATTTACTATTTATTTTGGAGGGGAATTTAGATTTTTTTAAGTAAATAAAGTTTTTACTTTTAAACATTAATTACTAACTATTTTGAAAGAGTGTAGAAGCAAAATACATTGAGAATTTAGTTTTGAAAAGTGATTATGTTTAAATTTCAAGTTATGTTTGTATTTGAAAAGAAAAAAAAACTTTAGTTAAATAAAAATTAGCAGAGACAGACATCACTTACAGTCAA